>CAUOFW020000536.1:0-228759 GCA_963454935.2 Ilex paraguariensis
GGAGCTATGATTTTCACCTTTGGCCTTTATGCTTTACAGACTGCCGAAAATATGCTAGGGAACTTGAGAATATTACATTATTATCATATTGCTTCTTGGCTTTGTATTTTTTGATTTCCCTTGCTCTCTTTTCACACTTCCAGTTCTGGGTGGTAATCAAAAGCGAATAGTATAAGGGTAGCCTCTGCCCCAGTGCATCCATCTATTGTAACTGGACAATTAATTGATACGTCAAAGAAAAGTGTGAATCTTTAGGTTCAAGGCTGCATAACGTTATTCAATTAAATATTGTGATAGCAAGTTAGACCTATTTATGTGGATATAAGGAGAACTTCGTGCTTATGCATAATTTCGTACTTTTTGCTCCATTGTGGTCATGGATAATTTCCACGACTTTGCCTTTGATGGTGAAGGAAAAGGTCAATTGATTATTTCTTGTTTTTATTTGTTTCATTGATGTATTTAGATAATTAGTACTTAGAGTATTAAACCTTGATTTGTATGGAGACCAAGCAATTGAGTTCCTCTTTCCCTGCCTTGATAAAGAGGTTTTTACTAGTTTTAGTTTGGGTGGTACCTGTGGTGCAGTGTTTGGTGCAATTTTACTAAGCATTCCTTCATGGCTAATGTTTTCTGTCAAAACTTCTTTCACTATGTTACTCCCTATGCAGGACAGTTAGTTGTAGCATCATTGCTCAGCCGGAATATCAAATCATGCTTAATACTTCGAGATCCTGAGAAAGCAAGTACTTTATTTGGTGAACAAGACAATGAAAATTGCAGGTGTGTGTTTTCCGTTTTTAGCTGGCTTATGCTTCAACTATTGGTATGGGTGACTAATTTGTATTTTACCTCTTTTTAATCATGACAATATTATTTTTTTTCTTTTTTTGAAATCAATTCTTTTTACACAAGATTTCATTATTGTTGTTAAAGGAGCTTTTGAAAATTGATAGGTATGGAAAGGTGACACTCGAAACCCAGAGGATCTAGATCCATCTATATTTGAGGTTTGTGAATCTGATTTCTATAGCTCTACTTTTTTCCGCGTCTTTTCATTTTCTCTTGGAAGATCTGAAATGCTTACTCGACCTTACAATGTTACTTTGTTGTTGCTGTGTCCACAAATTCATTAGCTTTATATAGTGTTGACTTACAGGGTGTCACACATGTCATTTGCTGCACGGGTACAACTGCCTTTCCATCAAGGCGATGGGATGGAGATAATACACCAGAAAGAGTAGGTCAGAATCATAACTTTTTGAATCTATACTATTTATATAAAACAATCAATTTCTTAGGAAAAAGGCTTGAGAAGTCTTCCCTCCCACTTTTCTAATATTTAAGAATTTTGAATTATTAAATTCCCCATCCTCCAATCATATTCTACTACCCATAAACTCTCTCTAACCAGCACTTGTTTAAATTTTTAAACATCAAATTTTGTAATCTAATAATTCCTACAATTTTTTCGCTAACTTATGAAAGAATTGGTGGGAGACAGTAAAGGGTGAACAAGGGGATTTGGGGAAAAGGGGATGGCCCTCACGGGGTTGAATGCTAGTGAATGTTCTATAATAGTCACGTCGAAAGTACTCTTGTAATTAATGGAGCAACTTTGACTTGAAAAACATAAAGTTTCTGGCAGCAAACAAAGTCAAACCTAGCAATAAAAGAGATGGGATTTCTGCCTACAGAATGTAGGTCATGTTTCAGCCTAGTGAGTACACCTAGTTCTGTACTGACAAGATGCTTAAATACTAATAGGAAGAAAGTATAGCTCTAAATGGATTCATAACTTGACTATTTTCATATTGCTGACTCATAGCATCAAGGTGTAGTTATCAACTTTAACAATATAATGAGCTTCCTCACATGACTAGCACACTAGTACTGTGATAAAAAGATAATAGGTCAAACACAAAATGCAGTACTCTTAAACAGAATTTGTTTATCTTCTAGTGCATTACTTGGGCTACCCTCCCTCAGGAAGGCTTGACTATGTTATTTCACATAATACCCAAATCTTATACTATTCCTTCTCTACATTCCTGTATATGCATATGGCATAGATGTAAACTGTCACGGATCTGGATGTAGTTCGAAGTCTGCTGGCCTACAATATACCAACTGTCTCTCTGTGTGCACAAATGTTTTTTTTTTTTTATTTTGTTCCATCAGTTCTGTTAGCTGTATACTTTTTTTTTGGTAGATTGGGAAGGTGTGAGAAACCTCATGTCAGCACTACCTCAATCAGTGAAAAGAATTGTTCTCGTTTCATCAGTAGGAGTAACCAAGTTCAATGAACTACCCTGGAGGTATCAATATTTTTCCATTGCAAGTACATGAAGCAAGTAATCATTGTTCATATAGTTTCATTATTAATACTTTTAAGTAAAAATCCACTCATTAGAATAATACAAGCCACTCATTAAAAATCTATTAACACCCAATCTCCTTGTCTCAGACAACCACAATGGAAGAAAGGTTTTTTGAGGGATTGATAATTGTTTATTACTGGACTTCCGGCTAGCACGCTACAATCCTAACTGTGTAAGAAAACCTAAACCTGAAACAAAGGCTATGGAGGCCATTCAAAACCTGCATGTCCGCCAGACCATAAGTGCTTGGCCCCGGGCATTAATTAAGTGAGAGTGGACCCCCACTTTTGTTTTCCCATCAGTGGGACTGAACTCACTCATCTGCTACATGCCTGACGGAATCCAATAGTCGTTCCTAGTTCAATTAACTTCTATGGTTTTGACGCATTTGTAGTTCGCCATGTCAAGTCTCTGATACTTGTCATAACCCAAGTAGAGTATGAAAGTAGGTTGCCAGATAGAATCTTTTTTAGTACTTTAAATCCAACATTTCAATAACTGACATGTGTCATGTTTCCCACCTTAGAATAGGTCATTGACACTGCCTCTCAAATCTGCAGTGGATATAACAGATAGTGATGACTAATCTCTAGTTGCATGTGACAAAATTGGTCATGGAGAAGAGAAAGAGAAAATATATTTGACTAAAAGTAAGTCCGTAATACACATTACTAACCTAGAAATACACAGAGTAAGTCTTATATAGTAGGACAACACAACATAAAGAAAATGTCTAAATTACTCTTAGTATTAATACTCTAACATCCTCTCTCAAACTCATGATGTGGTAGAAAACATCAAGAGTTTGCCAAAAAAGAAATCTAAAACGTGCTATGGTATGAGACTTCGTAAAAAAATCTGCTATCTGCATTGTGGAAGGAAGAAATGGGAGAGTGATGGTGCCCCGCTGTAGATGATGACGCACAAAGTGACAATCAATCTCAATGTGTTTTGTGCGCTCATGGAAGACCGAGTTATGAGCATTTGAATAGCACTGGTGTTGTCGCAGAACATAGGAGTAGGAGATGATACCGAATACCAAGATCAGCAAGAAGCCATCGTAACCAGACTATCTTGGCTGTAGTAGATGTCATAGCACGATACTCAGCTTCAGCAGAAGAACGAGCAACAACAGTTTGTTTCTTGTTTTTCCAGAAAATAAGAGAACCCCTAAGAAACAGGTAGAAACCAGTGGTAAACTTGCGATCCATAGAGTCACCAGCCCAGTCAGCATTAGAGTATGTCCTGAGTTCCATAAATGAAGAGTGAGGAAATAGTAAACTCTGGTGTAGAGTACCATGGAGATGTCGAATAATGCGAAAAACAGCAGCTCAGTGAACGGTGGTGGGTGAGGCAACAAATTGACTCACAATGTGAATAGCATAAGAGATATCCAGACGAGTGACCGTAAGATATACTAAACTCCCAATAATAGTTCGATAGAGGGTTGGATCAGACAAGAGAGTACTGTTAGACGAAGAGTAACGAACATTGAGTTCTAAAGGTGTGTCAACTGTCGGATTATCTGAAAAATGAGCTCATTGAATAACAACTGAAACATACGTGGACTGAGAGAGAAGAAATTCTTTGAGAGAGGAAGCAATCTCAATACCCAAGAAATATCTAAGCTATCCTAAATCTTTTATCTCAAAATGGTCCTGCAACTGGGTTTTCAATAAGCATATGCCAACAGTGTCATCACCTGTAATAATCATATCATGAATATATAGTAAGAGAATAATAGAACCTGAGGAAGTAGACCGCAAAAAGAGAACAGAATCATGTTTACTGGCGCGAAAACCCAAGTCACAAATAACTATAGAAAATTTGGCAAACCATGTCCTGGGAGCCTTTTTAAGATTATATAAGGCACGATGAAGTTGACATACTTAATCAGAACTATAAGAAAATTCAGGGGGAGGTGTCATAAAAACTTCTTTAGTTAAATCTCCATGTAGAAATACATTTTTCACATCCATTTGAGACAAACTCCATTGTCGAATGGCAGCAATTGCAATCATGATGCGAACAGTAGTCATCTTGGCAACTGGAGCAAGAATCTCATCATAATCTAGACCATATTCCTGAGCAAACCCCTTGGCTACTAATCAAGCTTTATATCGTTCTACAGAACCATCCGACTTGGTTTTCTATCTTATAAACCCACTTATAACCAATGGTGCGTTTACCGGGCGGTAAAGGCACTAGCTCCCAGGCTCTGGTCTTATGTAAGACATACAACTCTTCATCCATAGTCTGTTTTCAAAGTGGATCAAGTAAAGCCTCTTTGTAGGAGGTGGGTTCAAATAGAGAATAAATAGAAGTAAGAAAAGAACAAAAGTCAGAAGAATAACAAGTATTACTCCAACCAAACCTGTCTGAACATTTGTGAGAGCGCTGAGGATAGCGTGGTGTATGATCCACTGTGTCTAAACCGGATTGGGCGGCCGGAGGAGAAAAGGGAGGCACTGCATCCGGAAAGGAGATAACTGGAGTCCTGCGAACATATGTATGCACAATAGGGGGACGAGTAATAGTCGGCTCAGAAGATGAAGGATCTGACACAGGTATATCACTAACATGTGTCATGAGGAATATTAGTAGGAAAGGGATCAATATATAGCAAGTCAGATTTATTCAATGAGGAAGAACTAGATGGAATTGAAAAGAATGGAATATGTTCCATAAAAAAAATATTACGAGAGACATAAAGTTTGTGGGTGATGGGATCATAGCAACGATACCTTTTTTGACCCTCACCATAACCTAGAAATACACATAAAGTTGAACTGGCAGAAAGTTTAGTACGAAGAACACTAGGGAGCAAAACAAAGCAGGGACAACCAAACACACTTAAAGAAAAATAGTTAACTTTCAAAAGGAAAGATTCCAGAGGTGAGAATAATAAGAATGGTGTTGATCAAATGAACTGTTGTCAAAACTGTTTCCCCCCAAAATGAGCTGGGAATATGTGCTGATAAAAAAAGAGAACTTGTTGTCTTTAAAATATGACGGTGTTTTCGTTCATCAACACCATTATGCTCAGGTGTGTCAGTGCAAGAGGATTGATAATATGTATCATCAGATTTCAACAAATTATGAAAAGAAGTAAGAGTATATTCACTTCCCTAATCACACCGAAAATATTTAATGACTACGGAATATTGAATGCGTACCATATTACGAAATGTAGTGAAGATGGAAAAGAATTCAGACCGACGTTTCATCAAGAATATCCAACAATACCTCGTGTAATCATCAATAAATGAAACATAATATTCGGACCCTCCTTGTGTAGGAATAGGAGCCGGTCTCCATATATCAGAGTGAACAAGATCAAATGGTGCAAGAGAACAAGTAACACTTTTATTGAATGGCAATGCACTAAATTTAGCCAACTTGCATCCAATACAATCAGAAATGTCATGGCTTGCTAAATTACCCAAACTACCTGTCGAAGCTAAAAATTTTAAATGAGAATAAGAAACATGACCAAAGACGAGAATGTCATAAATAAAAACTAGATGACTCTGGACTCAAACGAAATGAAGATAAATCAACAATAGAAGCAGTAACAACAACATCTGGGACATGAAGCTCCTCCAACACATATAACCCGCCCTTTCTACAGCCTGTCCCAATCAGCTTCTTGGACCCTGGATCCTGCACAACACAACTAGAGGAAGAGAAATGAACCAAAAATCTAGAATCAAATAGTTGACTGACTGAAAGTAAATTCAAAGTAAGTTGAGGAATATAATAGACATTTGAAAGGGTAAGATTAGAAAAAATAATTGTTCCAACACCAGTTAATGACATTTAAGAACCATTAGCAGCAAGGACAAATAAAGATGGAGGAGAAACAATAGATGCAAACAAAGAAGAGTCACTGGTCATATGATATGTGGCACTTGAGTCAAAAACCCAGACGGTTCGAGATATACCTGAAGTAACTGAGCTGAACGAACCTATAGTGGAAGAACCTATGAGAGCACCAGACTGATGAAGAGAGAGAAACTTCTGTAGCTGATCTGCAAGCATAGTCAGTTTGGGAGCTGATGAGGCTGACTCATCCACTGGTGGTGCTATGGCCGCTGTATGACGATGTCTGGATTTAAATGACTAATTTTGAGACCCTCGTGCATTCTTATTTATCAACTTTGGACATTAAGCCTTCCAGTAGCCCTTTTCACGACAGAAGCTACACTCATCAGAAAAAACTCGACCTCGATATTTGTTTTGGGAATTAGAGGTCAATTTGGACGGAACAACCAATACAGTCTGATTTGGCAATGGAAAAGAGCTCATTAACAACTGCATCTACTGAGGGGAGTGGGTGACGATGAAGAATAGAACCACGAAGCCCCTCAAAGTTATCTCTAAGGGTCATCAAGAATTGCACCAGCCTTTGTTCCTCTCTGAAGGTACGATATGTCAAATTAGTGCTCAAGTCAGTGGGTTCAGTAAGTGATAGCTGATCCCAGAAGTCAGTCATAACTGAGTAGAATTATTGTATGTTTTTATCCCCCTGGCGTGCATCTCAAGTCTCATGCTCTAACTGATACCTCTTTGCAAAATTAGATTGAACAAAAAGTGTGGCCAAATAATCCCAAATTTCCTTAGCTGTGCTAAATTTTGATAGATGAACCCCAATGGTCTGATCAACTAAGTTATTAATCCAAGTGATAATTTTCGCATTGTTGATATCCCAAGTACTCTTCAAGGCAGCATAATTTTCTACCTTAGTATTAGTTGGAGTCTATGCAACACCACTAATATAATTCCACATGTCTTTCTCCAATAAAATTTTTTTCATAACATAAGCTGAATAAACATAATTTCCACCTATTAATCTCACACTAATTGCCTAAAGCGAATCAGAATTTCCACTTGCCATAGATCAACAAAGAACGGGCACTAATAATTTGCAAGAATACACTCAAGTAAATTCCAGCAACAACCCAAAGTCAACAAGTCAAACCAGCGAGTCAACAAGGCAAAACAATCAAAACCCAATCTAGCTAGAAAACCCAGCAAGCCAAAAGCCAACAAAGCAAAACCCAACAAGCCAAAAGTATTCCAAGAATTAAACAATCCAAATAACAAATAGACCAATAGTCCAAAATCAAATACTAACCCAAACAAGAAGCAATAGACCTGCAATGGTTACCAACAATAGAAAAGAAGTCACTAAGGCAGAAGGAAGAGAAGAAGAGAAGAGCACGTGCACAGCCGTGTCCTGCTGGTATGGTTTCATGTTCGGCAGAAAATCTGCTCGCAAGAAGTCACCAAGGCAGAAAGATTCACCAACCCAGCAATCGCAGAAGACATCAAGCAGAGGAGAAGAACACGTGCACAGCCATTTCCTGCTGATATGGTTTCATGTTCGGCAGAAAATCTGCTCGCAAGAAGTCACCAAGGCAGAAAATCTGATCAAAAGTCTTCGCCGTGGCAATTCCGAACCCTCTTCTCCTCCTACACTTTCCTTTTGATGAAGCCATTGTATTGTTAATCATATTTGGATCTTAACATGCTTTGATACCATGATAAAATTGATCATAGAGAAGAGTAAGAGAAAATATATACACAAAGTAAGTCTTATATAGTATGGCAACACAACATAAAGAAAATGCCTAAACTACCCTTAGTATTAATACTCTAACAGCATGGAGTGATGTAGCTACAACATGGTCATGGGATTTTCGGCCCCCGCTTGCCATAAAGAGGATTATCAATTTATGTTTGCTCAATTTATTTCTCTTGCTCTTAACAATGATCATAGTGGACTGCGACCAAACAAGATGATTATATCCGTCAAGCTTTGTTGTTATAATCTATAAGGTAGGATTTTCAATCCAAAGCCCAATCTGACTTGCTACTGCTTGTGAATGTGTTTGCAAAACTGTCCTCCGACATCCTTATCTAGGTTTGAATCTTAACTCAGCAATCTCAGACACTCATCAAATGTGTTAAATTAACCTGAATGCAGCAAGAAACACAACCACCATTTCAAAACTGCAACTAATCAAGCAAAAACATCATAAAAAACAACCAAGGAATGAACATGAGAGCCAAACCGCCGAAACTATACAAACAGCCACTTCTGAGCACCTTAAGGCCATAGACCTTCTCGATCCTCGTTCCAGACCACTGGGCCATCCTTGGGTAAGTATAACTGGCATAAGGCTTCCAAGGAAAGGCATGGGTAGGTTTTCGGAAAAATAACTAATTTATTTTGAAAAATAAATTAGATCGGATTAACGCCAAAAAATCATAGATGGATTCCGCTAATTGAGTGGTTTGTGGTGATATTTTTTAAAATTTATAATATTTTTGGCAGCCGTGAATCCTTTTTCCTCTTCGCATGGAAACACAATCCTTCTTGTTCTTCGCAGAGATATTCTCCAGTTTTTGTACCGGTCACTCATACTTTTTACGTGCTTTACTCACAACAATGGTTTTGATGTTTCTATTTGCTTGTTGCAAAGCTAAAGGTGGATATCAGTCCCATGTATTCCTAATTTCTTAATAAGATATTTTAATTTTCTCATCCAGTGGTTTTTTATGTTTTGTTTAACCTATAGCATCATGAACCTTTTTGGTGTTCTCAAGTATAAGAAGATGGGAGAGGACTTTGTTCGTGATTCTGGTCTTCCGTTTACCATAATCAGGTATGTGACTCCTAATTTGGTATCTTACTTGATATTGAGACAATAGTTATTTATTGTGGTGACTAGAGAGAAACTTCAATATTGCGCAATGAATTTCATGCTATTGGGTATTTACTTATGCTGGAATTTTTTTATTGTAGAGCTGGTAGGTTGACAGATGGCCCCTACACATCATACGATCTTAATACTCTGCTCAAAGCTACAGCTGGTGAACGTCGTGCAGTTGTTATAGGACAAGGTATCTGATCTTCAGCTATTCACATGAAACAAGCTAAACCATGTGTTCTGTATCATCCAAGTGGATTATATATCTATGTAGATATTGAATCAAATCATAGATCCTTTGAACATGGACTGAAGTTTACTGTAGCATACGGCAACAATATGCGCCTGACCGGAAGAATATACGCGTCTTAAGCATGTCCATTAAGTCAAGGAATTAATGTGGCCATAGTTGGTGAAATATTGTTCCCTGAAGAGAAATCTTGATGAAATGCTATCTATTTATGAAAGTGATCCAAAGGTTCCGTGGAGAGTTAAGCAGTCCTCCACTTGTGTGGCTTGGGTTGGAGAAATATGGTTTGGAAATGGAGAAGTGGAACATTGTGTAAGAAAATCCTTAAAAGTTATAGCAGGAGGACTGGGGGTTGCAGCTATGTTATTTAGGCATGTGGAATCAGAGGATTTTAGAAATAGGAGGAGAAAAGAACAGGCAGTCATTTGGAATATCTTTTTGATAAGCAGAATATTTTTTACCATGTGGAATGTTTGGACGAATCTGCTGTGATCTACACTGAGTAGGTTTTTTGTGGTTGTTTGCTATCTTTGCAGTGAGAGCTTGTTTTTACTATCAGTTGGTTTGATGATTAGCTTTGTGCTTTTGGGCGGACTATAAGCTCAGATGTGACATGATAAGATCATACCAGCATGACATATATTTAAAAAATGGTACATAAATATGGTGAGGACTAGTCAATAACTAATTCATTTCATCTTTATATGATTTGTTTATCTATTCGGGTAATATACAGAGTAATATCAAGTCTATTGCTGGAGCAGGAAATATTTAACTTATAAAAAGCATAATTGTCAACTATACCTCTTGTTATAAACAAAGCATAGCAAGGATAAATACTTATGATGTACTATAGTCCTCACTTGTTCTCCCCAACCCAAAAAAAAAACTCCTCTCATGCCTCTTGTTTCACATTTTTTTTTTTTTAATAAATTTAAGACTGGCTGACATGTTTTATGGATCTTTAATTTTATTTCTTCTACGCTAATGTGATGAGACTTGCTGACTACTCTCATGTGATGAGCAAGTCATATCCCAACTTCCAAGTTTTCCTAATACGTGTTCTTCAGCGTCCAAATAATGGTTGACACTTGTTGGAAATTGACATTATCATTTTTTAATTCAAGCACAGCCAAAGGGGTGTCATGCATGTGTTCGGGGGTAAACGAGAAGTGTATATCCACTCCATGTTTGACACAGATAAGTGGTCTTGTCAGATGAAATGTTCATGCGTCCTAGTTGTGGGATTTTGTATCGTAGTTTATTCAGTATGTTTTACTGGGACTTTGCATCATAGTTTATGCAGTATGTTTTACAGTTGTGAGTTTAGGATAGGGAGCTTTCATGTATATATTTTTTTGTTGTTCCTAAATGGTGTTTTATGCTTTTGGGAGGGATACCTTTCATTATGTAAAGAATACTCATTTTTTTCTCATTTAATATAATTTTTTCTTGCTAAAGAAAAAAGTGAAGGTGTGTTCAAAATGAAATGCATTTTATTATACATCACATGTCACGCCCCAACTCCATGAGCAAACGTAATCTAACTAATAACCTTTAAAATCATGAGAGCATACTACAAATATAATAAAATAAATCAACACAACAGTATCCAACTTCATCTAGCTAAAAACCTCCAAAACATAATTCAACTGAGAAAGATTTACATCTCAAAAACTTTAAATAAATCAAATACCTCTACTCTAACTACATAGTGTTCATAATTCATAAACATGTTTCCATTATCAAAACTTTAAAACTATAAACTGGTAAATACATCTCTAAGCCTCAAAAGTGGGATCCACATCTCAATCCACTCCAACATTCAACTTTAGATGCTCACTTAAGTCTGTATCATCTTCAATACTAAAATTTGAAAAATGTTAAAAGGGTGAGCACAACTAACTGAATAGAGAAATTTTTCCAAATCTAAACAAAGTTTACAAAATTGTATAAAAATAGGTAGGTCTCAGATTTACAATATAT
The DNA here is from genome assembly GCA_963454935.2 of Ilex paraguariensis. Lineage (NCBI taxonomy): Eukaryota > Viridiplantae > Streptophyta > Magnoliopsida > Aquifoliales > Aquifoliaceae > Ilex > Ilex paraguariensis. The sequence continues at coordinate 11,334 of CAUOFW020000536.1, forward strand.
ATATATATATATATGATTTTGAAGTAAATTGGGTGATATTTAATAACGACCTCAAGTTTTTGATAAATTGTTATTTGCTAAATTGTTATATTAGCAATTTACCTTATTTGTTAAATATTTGCAATTAATTTTATAGTATATTAAATATCTAAAGTTAAGTATTTGTGTGAGCAAAAATTGTTTATTCAATGATTTTAATATTAATGAAATAATATTACTTAGTAATTCAACGACACAATTTCAATTAGTTGAAGTGACTTCCACCTTGTGTCAAACTTTTTTTTTTTTTCCTTCAACTTAATGTTTTCTTATATAAGTGGATGTTAACCCAATAAACGTACTTAATCAATCAATTATTAAGCTTATCTTTATAAATAAAGGGATTTTATTTATGTTTCCACGTGTTTCCACATATTTCTATATCTTTTCTCTGCTTTCATTGCGTTTCCGAAATGTTTGTGTTTCCAAGCTAATTGAAATGGTACACCGAAACGAGATATTGATCTTTGGTCCAGACGTGTGTTTTTGCATTCAGACGGACCAAATTGATTGCCCGCAGTGTCAAAGTTGTGTTTGGGCGCACTCTCGGTGCGTTAAGACGCAGGTGACTTTTTTTCTCAGACTTCTAGCTCGATTTGACCTAATTAGAGACCGATTCACAAAATAAAAATGAAACACACTTTTGTAAATCTTGAAGTCTACTTTCCAATGTTGCAAGAATTAGCGCAATCGGACATTGAAGTAAAAACTTATGGCCAAACTATTAAGATTTGACACATAACTACTAAGGTAGTGTCAAATTCCTCCCTATCCGAATTCTCTCCAAAATGCATTTTAAACCCGAAATACCTCCAAACCATTAATACACCCCATATCGTCTAGCCTAACATTTTTCGACCCTCCAAATCTCTTTTTGATGTTATTTTTACCCAAAGACTTTTAGAATTCCACTTAATTTCTCCTACGAGTGATTTACCCAAGAATGTCAAGTCACTTGAAAGTCTCAATTACATCGTAACAATAATTTAACAAACCCAATATAATATTTAATTATCTATTATAAATTAAACTAAATTTATGGCACGTGATCGTACATCACATGTGTATATATAAAAGGGACGTTGAACCTAGAGAAAGAAATAATTGATGGCAATGGAGATAGACAGAGTCATGGTAGAACAAAAGAATGCCATCAATGAGATTTTTGGGGATGGTAGTCTGTTGTCTGATGGCCAGGGTTTTTGCGAGGAATTTTCCAACATAACCTTTAGAATTAGCAAGAAGGCTTCTGCGATGGCTGTTTTGAATTGGGCCTAATGTCTGCATCATTTCCTTTAGACTGTTGTGGCAATTATCTTTTCATGTTCTGCTATCTTCTCTTTTGATGGTTTTTCATTTTGTTTCCAGGAGATACATTGGTCGGAGAGGTTAGCAGGCTTGTTGTTGCAGAAGCTTGCATACAGGCATTGGACATAGAGTTTACTGAAGGTCAAATTTATGAAATCAACTCAGTTCAGGTAATTATATTAAAAATTGATAGTAAGTGCCTGGGCTTCCAGTGCATGAGATTATATCATTTCAATCTGTTGGCATATGAACAAAATTTGAGCTGTTGCAAGAAGTTGGATTGTTCAGTTGAAACCTGATTACTGTACATAGCAAAAGGGAGTTTTTTTTCCCCAATTAGATGCTGAATTGTTTTCCAAGCACATTTCAACTTTCTAGTGCTACCGTGGTTGCTTATCCTATCATGGGTATAGACAGACACTTGTGTGTGGTGATAGGGTGGCATTTATGTAATATACCTTTTTCTGGGACTGTATTTATTCTCATCACACTAGATTTCTGCAAAAATGTTATAATATTCTACTCCTGGATGAATTCTGGCTCAAAGTCTCACAAAATGGATTGGATATAAGCATCTCTCTATCAGCCTTCACTCAATTGCAAATTTTGGCAGATAAAATCCTTCCTCTTATCTTTTACATGGGGCTGTTCCATGCTTGTCTGGGTTCGACACCATGTTTAATTGTTCTCTTTTCATTTTCCTTTAGATCCACAAAATGTCTTTGTTGATTTTATATGGACACACAATCAACATGTTTTTAAGCAAACTCGCACTGATTGATATGGATACATAATTAATTTGAGTATTGGCCAGTGATATTGTGTGTCCCTTTGTCTCGAAATTATTTTTTTCTATGCTGAACTTAAACTGGGTCTGCCAATTATTTGTTAAAATCAAGCAGTCATAATTCCTTTTCTTTTGAAAATTGTAAGATATTGATGAATGATATATAGCACAACATTATGTAGCATCTACAAAAGGTTTTGTATTCTGGAGTAGAAGTTCAGTTATCTGTGTGTTGACATTATGAGTTGCACTACCATCTGCCCAAACTAAATGTTGTTGAGTTGTGCAGGGGGAAGGACCAGGAAGAGATCTGCAGAAGTGGCAGGAGTTATTTAGAACTGCTCGTGCCCAATGACAGCTAGCACTTATGAGGGGGTTCAAGTATACATAAGATCATAGATTGTGTATGTGTGTACAGATATATTCTAAAACTGTCTCCAGTCTACTGTGTTCTTTTGATCAGATTGGGAAGAAATGTCAATTATGTTGTGTAACACTCCAATACACACCCTGGATGGCATTACATTCTAAAATCATTCATATCATGAGAGCACTAATATAATCCCTTAAGAAACAAGATTTTATTTGTTATCCACGAATATTTACAACATTATTTAAAAGAATAAGCCCAAGTTATGACTATTATATCTCAAAAATTAATTAAAGAAGCGCAGCGGAATAAACAAAGGAAGTTAGACTACATAATGTTTCAAAAGAATGTTTTAGTCTAGTACAAAAGGAAAAGAGGTCACTCTATGCGTCCACCTTGGGATCTACACTCTCGTCTAGTGTAGTCTCTTAAGTAGCGGGCTCTTCGACTCTTACGTCCTCCTCTTCAAGTGGGTAATTTAAAAAATGTTAGCGATAGGGGGTGAGTACGAAGTTCTGTAGAAAAATTCTCCTAAACTCATACAAGATTTTGAAAAACATTTAAAACGGTCGGTCTCAATTTTAACATAACATAGATACATTTGATTCTCAAGCATTCTTATCGGCAACCTCTTGAAAATAGATGAGCATCCTTACGTGGAACCCTCACCAATCACTGTATTATTTCCTAACCATCCTTACCGGGAACCTCTTGGAAAGGGGTGAGCATCCTTACAAGGAACCTCTCACTCATGTGCATCATAAACAACCCAATCAAGCATACAATTCTAATATTTATCTCAATTTACAAGCATCTATCTAAAATTTTCAAAATATATCATATAACAATTCCACAACCAACTAAGAAAATATATGAGATCACAATAATATCATTTTTCTACCCAACACAAAGCACTAAGGTTTCAAAATCAATAATAAAGAAAGCATTTAGGAAGAAAATACATCACTATCTAAAAATTAGGGTTTTAAAACTAGAAAAGAGATTTCATGGATATTAAACCCTACTTTGTTCAAAATATGTAATTCTTGCAAAAAGTCTAAGAGAGGATGATTCCATAGCATATATATACAATTGATAGCCAAAACATACATATATAAATACCCTATCCTCAATGTAAGTGAATGAGAGAAAACTCCTACTTTGAATCATTAGCTTGGGAGTGAAGAATAAGAATATTTGATCTTGAATCACCCTTGAATCTCTTGTTTTTCCCTTCCTTTCTTCTTCTCTAATGCCCTCTAAGGTTTCAAGAGGTGTGGGGGTGTAAGGGGAGTAAAGGAAATGAGAGCAAATGAGATGAAAATGAGTTTAAAACATAGTAACCCCGAAAAACACTGTTCACAGATTGTTTTGGGTTTTTTCAAATTTACGATTTTGCTACTAAGAATCTCCAATTTGATCCATATGACTACCCTAAGGTTTGTCGACGTTTCGGATTTATTTTTAATGTTATTTTTACCTAAAAATATTTATTTTTATGATTTATCTCAAAACTCAAGTCAACGTACACCTGAAACACTAAAGTTTTTATTTTACCCATCCGAATCGGCTATTAATGAAGTTTTGCGATGTTTGCAAATAAAATGTGATAAAGGGTGTTTCTTAAAGCCTTTTATACTTATTTGAAGCCTAAAAGTACTCATTATTCTTATATTTTGATTTAGGATGCAAATGGAGACATTAAATGCAAAACGAAGCTAATTGGACTATTTCGACATCATTTCGTTATCTGAGCATAACTCTCTCATCCAAACTCCGATTGAGATGATTCAAGATGCTATGGAATGATAAAAAAGAGCTCTAAAACTTTCATGTTTTAAGTTTTGAGAGATATTGATTGCATCAATGTCTAAATCGAGCTTGAAGTTGCAGCAGTGCACTGTTCACGTGCACTGTTCACATCTTGTCTTCGTCCCTTTTCCATTTCCAATCCATTTCTAAGCCAACCAAATCCATCTCAAACCTCTCCAACACATATTTCTACACCAAACCTATTTAATACAAGTTTTAGGACCTAAAATTTCATATTTTCACTTATTAAAATCAAATTTCAACTATTATTTTCACTAACATTTTAAATCTCTACTTTTTCAATCTACCAAATTCAAACACACATCACTACATATATCCACATTTTTTTTTATCACAATTATTTACTATATATCTATATACATATAGAAAAGAAAATTCGGGGTATTACAATCCACCCCCCTTAAAAAAAGTTTCGTCCTCAAAACTTACCTCAAGTAGCGAACAAATATGGATACTTCTCCCGCATTTCTTGCCCCGGTTTCCATGTAGCTTCCTCCACTCCATGGTGTTGCCACAAAACCTTCACCAATCTGATTACTTCGTTGCGAAGCACTTTTTCCTGGGCGTCGAGAATTTCTACCGGTTGTTTTTCGTAGGTTGCTCCATCTTGAATTTCAATCTCCTCTAAGTTCATGACTGGAGTTGCATCCGAGTGACACCTTCTCAACATGGACACGTGGAACACATCATGTACTCCGGATAGTTGGGCTGGTAGTCGAAGTTGATATGTCGTCTTGCCTACCGCTTTGATTACCTCAAACGGTCCGGTATATCTTGGCGCTAACTTCTCCTTCTTGTCGAATCGAAACACACCTTTCTTGGGTGACACCTTGAGAAATACGTAGTCTCCCACCTTGAATTCTAAGGGTCTTCGTTTGTGGTCCGCATAGCTCTTCTATCTACTTTGCGCCGTCCGTAGCCTCTCTCAAATAAGTTGAATCTTCTCCGTAGTTTCTCAAACAATGTCCGGTCCAAACAAACTACTCTCGCCGGCTTCTAACCAACACGTCGGTGATCGGTATGGTCTTCCATACAATGCTTCATACGGTGTCATCTCAATACTTTCTTGATAGCTGTTGTTGTAAGCAAAACTCCACCAACGGTAAGTGGTCGCTCCAACTCCCCTTGAAGTCCAACGCGCAAGCGCGTAACATATCCTCCACAATCTGTATCACCCTCTCGGATTGGCCATCCGTTTGGAGATGAAAAGTCATACTGAAGTGTAACTCCGTCCCCATCGCTTATTGTAGACTCTGCCAGAATCTTGCCACAAACCTAGAGTCACGATCCAACAAAATCGAGAGTGAAATGCCGTGTAATCTCACTATCTCACGGATATACAGCTGGGTCAAAGTCTCGAATGTATCTGTGGCTCAAAGTCTCGAATGACCCACACTGCATTATGCCCGCGCGACATCTGTGGTAAACCTGACACAAAGTCCATGGTGATGTGATCCCATTTCCACTCTGGAATAGGCAAAGACTGTAGGACTCCTCCTAGCCTTTGATGCTCAATCTTCACCTGCTGGCACACTGCACATTTTGCCACATACTTGGCCACATCTCGCTTCATTCCCCTCCACCAGTATTGATGCTTCATATCCCTATACATCTTTGTACTATCGAGGTGGATAGCAAACTTGGAGCGATGACACTCTCCCAGTATCTCCTCCTTTAGGGACGAATCATCGGAAACACATAGCTTCTCCCCATATCTCAACTCTCCATTCTTCCAAGACCATCCTTCGATCGCCTCTCCATTCTCCAATCGGGCTCTAATCCAATCGAGTTCCGAATCCAGGCATTGTAACTCCACTACCCGTCTCCAAAGCGTCGGTTGAGCTACAAGGTTGAATAAATATGGTTGATACTCCAGTCCATCCACCCATAGATCGTACTCCTCCAATGCATCAATCATTTTCCATCTATTTACCGCAAGAAAATTGATTTCACCTCAAAACTTCCTGCTAAGAGCGTCGGCAACTACATTGGCCTTCCCAGGATGGTAGTTGAGCGTGAACTCATAATCTTCTAAGTACTCAATCCACCTTCTCTGTCGGAGATTCAAGTCTTTCTGTGTGAAGATAACTTGAGGTTTTTATGGTCCGAGAACACTTAAAATTTTTTCCCGTATAAATAACATCTCCACAATTTAAGAGCAAACACCACCGCAACTAGCTCCAAGTCGTGTGTGGGATAATTCTACTCATGCACCTTGAGTTGCCTCGAGCCATACGCCACTACCTTCCCTCCTTGCATTAGAACGCATCCCAAGTCTTGTAGTGAAGCATCAGTGTAGACATCGTAGCCTTCCCCACTACTCGGAATAATGAGGATAGGTGTCGTTGTCAACTTCTCCTTTAAGGTGCGAAAAGTTAGTTCACACGCTTGAGTCCACAAAAATTTCCCCCCTTCTTTGTAAGGCGAGTCATCGGCATCGCAAGTTTGGAGAATCCTTCCACAAACCTACGATAATAACCGGCTAATCCCAAGAAACTCCGTACTCCTGTTACATTCTTCGGTGATTCCCATTTCATCATGGCCTCAATCTTTGCGGGATCAATCGCTACTCCTTGCTCGAACACAACATGGCCAAGGAACTTCACTTCTTTCATCCAAAATTCACACTTGCTCATCTTCGCATATAACTTATGTTCTCTCAATGTTTGTAGCACAATAGAGAGATGACGAGCATGTTCCTCCTGAGTTTGTGAGTAAATCAATATGTCATTAATAAACACAATGACAAATTGATCGAGGTATGGCCGGAAGACTCTGTGCATCAAATCCATGAAGGCTGCAGGGGCATTAGTCAATCTGAACGGCATCACCGTATACTCGAAATGACTATACCGGGTACGAAAAGCAGTCTTAGGAATATCTTCCTCCTTAATCCGCAGTTGATGATACCCTGTGCGAAGATTAATCTTGGAGTAATACTTCAAACCCTTCAACTAGTCAAATAAGTCATCAATTCTCGACAACGGATACTTATTCTTCACGGTAACCCGATTCAACCTCCGGTAATCCGTGCACAAGCGTAGAGTCTCATCCGTTTTTGTCACAAAAAGGATCGGAGCTCCCCAAGGTGAAGTGCTTAGACGAATAAACTCAATCGCCAACAAGTGATCCAACTACTTCCTTAGCTCCTTCAACTCCAAAGGTGTCATCCGGTAGAGAGCAATGGATATGGGTTCGATTCCCGGATAGAGATCGATCTTGAACTCAATTTCCTTATGTGGTGGTAATCCGGGTAATTTCTCGGAAAAAACATCCAGAAACTCCGATACAATTAACACTACATCCGTATGAATTTTATCCCCGTCATCTCCTATCAAGCTAGCTAAGAAACTCAAATGACTTCCCAATTTCGCTTTTAAGAATCTACTACCCGTAGTAGGAAATGGATGAGAAGAATCTCAGTTATTCACAAAACTGAAAATGACTCCTCCCGACAACTGAAATATAATCCGCTTGTGGAAACAATCAATTACTGCCCGAAAAGTGGACAACAAGTTCATCCCGAAAATCACATCATACCACTTTATCTCTAAAGCAATCAAATTCACAATCAATTCGTGTTCCCCAATACGAAGCACGCAACTCTTGCAAACTCGGCTAGTATCTAACTGTTCTCCCGTGGGCAAGCTAATGTTCATAACATGCTCTAGCTTCGCGAAACTCAATCCCAAATCAAGTGCATATGTCGTGCATACAAATGAGTGTGTTGCACCAGGATCAAATAATATTCGGGCCCAAGAATTGTAAATAAGGACGATACCTTCCACAATGACATTGACAATGTCCTCCTCCAGCTGAGTCAAAGCAAATACTCGCCCTTGGTTGGCGCCACCGGGGGCTTGAGCTTGTATTCGTCGTTGCGGTGCAGGCCTCGGTGGTGGTGGTTGGGCTGCTGGTACTTGTCTGGAGGTCTGGATAGGCCCCTGAGGTGGAAAAACTGGGCAATACATCCGATTATGCCCCATACCTCCGCATGCAAAGCAGGATCGTGAGGTAATACCGGCTCTAGTCTGAGTGTCTCCTTCTCCTCGGGCTGTCAAAAGTTGTTGTCCACTTGTATGGTCTGGGCGACGGTATGGTGTCGGTCTTTGTGCCCCACTAGTGCTAGCACCCGTCCGGATCGGACCTCTTCTCAAGAAGCCTTGTCGTCGCTGGCTATCCTTTATGTCTCTCTCTACTAGTGCAGCTCTGTCCACCAAGTCCCCAAAATCACGGATCCTGAGAGCCACCAACTTCTCCCTGATGATAGACCTCAGACCTTGCTCGAAGCGCTTGGCCCTGTCGGCCTCATTAGATATAAATCCCGTAGCATAACGGGAGAGCTCGTCGAACCGCCTCTCATACTTAGCCACGGTCATACTACCCTGTCGTAGTGTAAGAAAATTCGTCTTCATTCGGTCTCTGACCGATTCAGGAAAGTACTTATCTTGAAAAAGTTGATCGAACTTTTTCCAAGTGAGTGTATCGGTGTCCCTTCTCCTCTTTATGGCATCCCACCAATAGTCGGCCTCCCCCTCAAACAGGTAGGTCGTCAAACCAACTCTCAACTCCTCGGCAACTCCCATGCCGTCACAGATCTTCTTCACTCGACGGATTCATCTATCTGCCTCCAAAGGATTGGAGCTCCCTTAGAAATTGGGTGGTCGTTGTCTTAAGAATTCTCGAAGGGCTATCATCCTTCGGTCTCCGTTCCTATTGCCCGGTACTTGAGCGAGAGGATGAGCTCCACCATTGTGGTTGTTGTTACCATTTTGGTTTTGTACCAAAGTGGTGAGCTCCCTCAAGCATTGGTAAATGCCTTGCATGGCATTCAGAGGTGGTGGTGGTGGTGAATTTGCTTGACCTCCACGGCCACGCCCATGTCTGCATCCCCGTCCGTTCATCTTACACATCAATTACAACTTAGTTCATGGATGTAAAGGACATCCTAAATATTAGGTTAAGCTAAGGCATATAACGTGTATAAAAGTTCACTCAAGGATTTGATTCACCCTAATCCTAAAGCTCTAGAGGTGATTTCATAACCGACAGCTATCATGTAAGACCTAAAGCCTAAGCTCTTATACCAACTTTGTAACACCCCAAAACACACCCTGGATGACATTACATTCTAAAATCATTCATATCATGAGAGCACTAATATAATCCCTTAAGAAACAAGACTTCATTTGTCATCCACAAATATTTACAACATTATCCAAAAGAATAAACCCAAGTCATGGTTATTACATCTCAAAAATTAATTAAAGAAGCGCAGCGGAATAAACAAAAGAAGTTAGACTACACAATATTTCAAAAGAATGTCCTAATCTAGTATAAAAGGAAAGGAGGTCGCTCTATGCGTCCACCTCGGGATCCATACTCCCGTCCAGTGGAGTCTCCCAAGTTGCGGGCTCCTTGACCCTTACGTCCTCGTCCTCAAGCGGATAATCTGAAAAATGTTAGCGATAGGGGGTGAGCACGAAGCTCTGTAGAAAAATTCTCTCAAACTCATACAAGATTTAAAAAAGTATTTAAAATGGTCGGTCTCAATTTTAACATAACATAAATACATAATTTGAAATAAAGCAGTGACATTTAAAAAGGATCTCAAGTTTATTTAAAAATATTACTTAAATGAATAAACGAGCACTACATACAAATAATAACCATTAATTGTCATAACTAATTCCCAATAATTTTTTCGGTAGGTGGCATACTTTGTGGTAACCTCCACCCCTCCCTTTAGGTCACCTTTGATTCTCAAGCATCTTTACCAAGAACCTCTTAAAAATGGATGAGCATCCTTACATGGAACCTCTCACCAATCACTGTATTATTTCCTAACCATCCTTACCGGGAACCTCTTGGCAAGGGGTGAGCATCCTTACAAGGAACCTCTCACTCATGTGCATCATAAACAACCCAATCAAGCATACAATTCTAATATTTATCTCAATTTACAAACATCTATCTAAAATTCTCAAAATATATCATATAACAATTCCACAACCAACTAAGAAAATATATGAGATCACAATAATATCATTTTTCTACCCAACACAAAGCACTAAGGTTTCAAAATCAATAATAAAGAAAGCATTTAGGAAGAAAATACATCACTATCTAAAAATTAGGGTTTTAAAACTAGAAAAGAGATTTCATGGGTATTAAACCCTACTTGTTCAAAACATGTAATTCTTGCAAAAAGTCTAAGAGATGATGATTCCATAGCATATATATACAATTGATAGCCAAAACATACATATATAAATACCCTAACCTCAATGTAAGTGAATGAGAGAAAACCCCTACCTTGAATCCTTAGCTTTTGAGTGAAGAACAAGAATATTTGATCTTGAATCACCCTTGAATCTCTTATTTTTCCCTTCCTTTCTTCTTCTCTACTGCCCTCTAGGGTTTCAAGAGGTGTGAGGGTATAAGGGGAGTGAAGGAAATGAGAGCAAATGAGATGAAAATGAGTTTAAAACATAGCAACCCCGAAAAACACTGTTTACAGGCTGTTTTGGATTTCTCCAAATTTACGATTTTACCACTAAGAATCTCCAATTTGACCTATATGACTACCCTAAGGTTTGTCGACGTTCCGGATTCATTTTTAATGTTATTTTAAGCTAAAAACATTTATTTTTATGATTTATCTCAAAACTCAAGTCAACGTACACCCGAAACACTAAAGTTTCTATTTTACCCATCTGAATCGGCTATTAATGAAGTTTTGTGATGTTTACAAATAAAATGTGATAAATGGTATTTCTTAAAGCCTTTTATACTTATTTGAAGCCTAAAAGTACTCATTATTCTTATATTTTGATTTATGATGCAAATTGAGATATTAAATGTAAAACGAAGCTAATTGAATTATTTCGATATCATTTCGTTATCTGAGCATAACTTTCTCATCCAAGCTCCGATTGAGATGATTCAAGATGCTATGGAATGATACGAAAGATCTCTAAAACTTTCAGGTGTTGAGTTTTGAGAGATATTGACTGCATCAAAGTCTAAATCGAGCTTGAAGTTGCAGTAGTACACTGTTCACGTGCACTGTTCACGGCCTGTCTTCGTCTCTTTTCCATTTCCAATCCATTCCTAAGCCAACCAAATCCATCTCAAACCTCTCCAACACATATTTCTACACCAAACCTATTTAATACAAGTTCTAGGACCTAAAATTTCATATTTTCACTTATTAAAACCAAATTTCAACTATTATTTTCACTAACATTTTAAATCTCTATTTTTACAATCTACTAAATTCAAACACACATCACTACATATATTCACATTTTTTTATCACAATTATTTACTATATATCTATATACATATATAAAAGAAAATGCGGGGTGTTACATGTTGAAGGGCTCCCCCACCCCCCCCCCCCCCAAAAAAAAGAAAAAAAAGAAATCCTGCTCTCTCTAAAGTGGAAAAATGAATGAAATACGATGCCAAAGTTTACTACCTTTTTTGTTTAAAATACAATTGATGATTTTCAAAAACTTGTTCACATGCTTTGAACATTTATACTCTACTTCATGCACAAATTTTTCTTACGACACATTGTGCACCCATGAAATTACAAAATTTGGGGTAGGGGTGGTAGAGGGTTGACCGAGTGGAGGACTATTGTCTATTACCATCACTTGCTTGTATCCATTTGACACGAGCAATAATTATAAGTGTTTGGTTATTGGTTTTTTAGAATCCTGTTTGGTTATTGTTTAAACACATATTATTGTATATTTTGATAAAATTATAGAGCACTTTTATTTGAACTTAATTTGTTGATTTAATTTGTCACAACTATTATATTGATTATGATTCTCAATAAATATTGGGGTCTACTATCAATTCAATAAACACGAATTCAAATAGTATTTACTCAAAATTATGGTATGGTGTGGCTTAAAAACAAAACAATCATCAAATAGGGGCGATAATTGTAAGGGGTTGACTCGTGTTTATGTTGAGTTATTTTAGGTTCGTGTAAAATACTTGTCAACTTTGACAAGTTCAGATTTAATTGGGTCAGGCTTAATTAATGAGTTAGGTTCAAATCAGTTACAAGGCGAGTCAAGTCCAATTTATGGATTCGGCTCAGTTCAGAGTTCAAGCAGTCCAAAAGGATTAAAGCATGTGGGGAACAATTATTAGAATACTTACTCTCGAAGATCAAATGCAACATTTAATTGTACTTACCTTTTGAAACTCCCTGAAGATCTAGTACATTTATCCTCACGCCATCGCTTCAACTAAAATTGTGCCTATAAATTATAAGTTCTCTCTACACGCTTTACACATAACTTTTCTCTCTCGTAGTTATTATATCCCTCCCGAAGCTAATCATTGTTTTCTCTCATTCATTTTACTTAATCAATAAAAAGTCCCCCTGTCACCGTTACTATTTTTTCAAAGTGGAGTAGATCATCCGAACTGAACCACTATATATCTGCGTGTTGATCTGATATTTACATTATTGTCATTGATTGCTCCATTAATTGTCCATTAATTATATTTTATCACATACTCGATTGTTGATCTTGTAAAAGACTATTTTGTACATCATGAAACTCTAAATCAACTATTTTAACTAAATCGTGTCAACTTATTTGTTTTGGTATCATGTTTGTGTTGACCATATAATCCGTGAATAAAAAATTTAATACTTAGTTTTATGTCTAAAATTTTATTATTATTTAATTGAACTTATGTTCATATATTTTTTTTAAACTATAAATTAACTAAATAAATATAATAATAATAATGAGTTAATATATCTATTTTTTTATATAATAATTAAATCACTATTTGATAAAATATAATAAAAAATTATTTTTATTCTTATAATCTATACTACTAATAAAAATACTTTAACATGAAAAAAAATTTAATTCACTCTTTTACTTTATAAAAAGTAATAAAGGCTAATATGTCCTCTTGTATTTTACTATACAAATTATTATTATATCTTTTTATATTTAAATAACAAACTAATCTCTAATATATTATACAAATCTATCTATCTTTTCAAAACTTTTGAACGATTATGTTATACTTGACATGATATACAAAAATAACATTATTCTTTTTTTTTTCAAAACCTAATTTTAATACAGGTTGACAACTCCGTTGATACAATATCATCTACAATGTCTAAAAAAGGATATATTTATCTTATTTATTTATTTACAATTAAAATAATTTGGTAAAAAATTACTAATGCATAAAGTAAAATTAAGAAAGAAAAAAAGAAAAAAAATTATAAGTATTACTACTTGATAGCTCAAATGGAAGAATTATAAAAAATAAGTTTATTGGATGTTTATAATTATGAAGAGAATATAAACAATTTAAGTATGATAAATATGAAATAATATCTAATATAGCAATATAATTAGATTTTTTTATATGTTTTCAACAAAAAATTTCACGTGTTGTTGCACATCGTGCATTACTAGTACTATTTAAACGTGTTAATTCTGTCAATTCCGTGTTATTCGTGTTTGACACTAACCTAATTTATTTATTATTCGTGCTAACAAGTCATGTCATATATAGGTTCTTGACATATGTATTAATTTGAGTAAAATACTGAAACTTATTTTTAGTCTATTTTTACTCAAATTTAAATTCACACAAATTTTGAGTCATTAATATTAGTTTGACCAAAAAATGAGACAAAAAATTTATCAAATGCCGTGGATTGAATATTAATTTTTTTTATGAAAAAAGGAAAAGACAAAGAATATCACTATACCAGCATTGTATCATTTTTATTTTATTTTCCCATTTCTTTTTTTGATAAATCTAACATTATCCATGCCATTGTGGAAAAAAAGTATCCATACTTAATTCATAATTGAAAAATGATACATAATTGATAAAAAAAAATGATACATAACCCAAATAAAATATAACAGCTAAAACAAAAATGTATATCATTCATTGGATGGCTATGGAATGAGTGAGTCTTACTGAAAAAATTGATAGAACTCACTCATCCAAATGATAATATGTATTTGGGTCATAATTTTTTAGATTTTATATCATTGCTTTTAATAATTCTCTATTTGCCTATTAACTGTGTGGGAGAATCTCACTTTATACCTCAAAAAATTTTAAATCTTTTATTTTGTATTTTCAAAGTTTTAACTTTTCATTGAAATATTGTCTTTTTGTTTTTTATTTTGTCAAAAATTACTCCATTGTTGTTGACGAAATTAGTAACAAAAATTAAAATAAGGGTTATATTGTAATAATTTTAATACATTAAAAGTGTAATGGAAAAATTTTAATCTTGAAAGTATAAAGTGAGAATTCTTAAATATTTCAGGGTTTAAAGTGTAATTCCCCCTAACTATGCCAAGAAAAAGATGTATCTAATCTGACGTGGCAACCCCTGATTGGTCAGCAGACGTTTCCCACACGTGGCTCCCCCCCATCAGTAATTGTGACGCCTTGCAATGCATTAATTAACCCTCTCCCACTAAAACCCTCTCTCTGCAAAGAGCCTTCATTTTCTGTGTCTAAATCTCTCTTGTCCACGTGGTCTTTCCGATCTGCTTGTCTAGTGATCAGTAGAGAGAGAAAGAGAGTCCGCATCTGTTTCTCTCCTCCCAGGTACCAATTGTAATTTGTATGTAAATGTGTCCCTCTGTGTCTCTGTAACATTTGTGGAATTTCTATTTTTTACTTGGCAATGGGTTTTGGATTTTTGATTGATGGTTGATTAAATACCAAAGACATAGGGTTTATTCTGAAATGAAGCAAATGGGTCTTGGATTACGCGATCTTGGAATTTTGATTTCCTGAAAATTTTGAAAAGATTCTTTTTTCTCCTATAGATTTCATTTTGTGATCAATTGGAGAATACTATAATTTCTTTATATTTACAGTACTTTACTCTTTGCAAGATTACAATTTTACGTATTTAATCATGAGGTTGTGGGTTCGATTACAATATAGTTTTCTTTGTGCTATGATGGCAAATGTTAGGTCTATTCCTAATCCATCCATTCCAGCAGGATTAGACTGGGTAATGAGCTCACTCTTGTTGTGTACAAAATAATATAGATAGTACAAATGAAATGTTGTCATAACCTTCAAAAGACCACAGTTTCACATATGATATTTACCCATTATTGTGATGGCCTTTCGTAAAATTACAATTTGCTATGAACAAAACACTATGATAGTCTTTGAAAAGATTTCATTTTGTACTGATTGGATATTATGACAATCTTGTAAAGATTACATTTTTCACTGTACCAATCTTAGATTCTTGTTCCTGTGCTTTATCGGTGGTCAGGAACGTATTGAGTGGTTTGAATTTTGTGGAAAAGGTTCTAATTTGCGGCGTTGATGATGAAGAATCTTGAGTGTTTTGCAAACATTGCTCTAGCAGGTTTGGTTTTTCTTCCCTAGTGCATGATATTGTATATGATTTATTTCTGTTACTGCAATGTGATGTGATACTTAATTTTTTTCTATTTAGTTTACTTAATGATGTAGTTAAAATATGTTATTTCGTATTCAAACTATTTCCTTCTTTAACATTGTTCAGGGCACGTAGGCTATACACACTTGTAAGAAATTTTTAGTATTCACCCTGTCGAGGACAACACCAAACAAAAGCCTTGATTTTCGAGTGAATTTTTTCTGTGAAATAAATTTGTCTAACGAAAAGGAATGAGCATTTAGGAACTAACAGGGTAGGAGTAAAAAGGTCTCCAAGTGATTTATTTACAGTCCATGGTCTACAATCGCAAGAGGATGAGAGATGGAGTTTATGAAGAGTGACTAGCAAAGAAGCTAAATTCTAGGAGCATGAAGAAATGGAAGTCCCAAGCATAAGGATCCTCTCCCATTACAAGAAACCTAGAAATAGGTACCATTTCAAGATCTGTCTACAGTACCTCCCTTAAAAATCTTGTTGTATGTGCTCAAATTATAACAAGATTAAAGGACTAAGACAAGGTAATAGGAACCCTGTATTTATTTTCTATGATTGAGTTCCTCCTTTTCATTTTTGAGCACTTCACCCCTTGAAGTCGCTATATGTCTATCTATTACAATTTGCAAGAAACAAGTTGCTAGTGGCTCTCAGCAAAACCAATAGGAGGTGTGATCCTTTTTTCATTTTCTAACCGCGGATTGGTTGGACTACCAATGTTATGATTAAAATCATTCTTATATATAGGTACACCACTTATTAAACCTGCGCAGTCCAGTGCAATGGATCGTAGGGAAACTTGCAAGCCAGTGTATATTAGTCCTTATGTTGTAGCCCGGTGATTCCTGTTATTTGAATGTTTTGTACGGTTGCATATTTGTTGTTGCAGGTTAATTCGGTGTTTGCCTTAGATTTTTATGCATATCCTTATTATTGGTTGCAGGTTTAACTTTGGCACCACTCATGGTGAAGGTAGACCCAAATTTAAATGTCATTTTGACTGCTTCCCTCACTGTTTTCGTGGGTTGCTACCGTTCTGTCAAGCCTACTCCACCTTCAGTAAGAAAAGCAGCCATCCATGTTGTGGCCCATTGTTTTTTCTATACTTTGCTCATTGAATCTAACCTTGCCTAAAACTGTGACGTGTTTAATTTGTAGGAGACAATGTCCAATGAACATGCCATGCGGTTCCCCTTGGTTGGGAGTGCCATGCTACTGTCATTGTTCTTGCTTTTTAAGTTTCTATCGAAAGACTTGGTCAATGCTGTGCTGACATGCTACTTCTTTGTACTCGGAATCGCCGCACTTTCGTATGTTTTTTTCTGTATGGGTCTTTCTACTACACATAATAGGTGAAGCAAGTTGTTGAGAAATAATTCTATTTATTTATCTCACTGCTTCCTTTCTTCATTCTGTGCAGGGCGACATTGTTACCTGCAATTAGTCGTTTTCTGCCAAAGCATTGGAATAAGGATCTTATAAGCTGGCGTTTTCCATATTTCCATGGTAGGCATTTCGTCCTTCTTTCCTTTAGAAATGCTTATTATTTGTTCTTGTCATTTTTTAGTTACTGGTTTGTTCCTTGATGGATGCATTTTTTTTTTCTTGTGTAGGGTTGTCAATACCAGTTTTATTTTTGATAGTTCTTTACTACTTTGTGACTCAGTTTTATTTTTGCACAGGTTGTTTAGTTGACAAAGTTACATGGTGCTGTTGTATTGGGGTTGAGTTTGCAATGGCTTATAATAATGTCATTTATCGACAATTAAAACAACCAATTTTCCTATTAAAAAAAAGTTATTTTGTTGCTAATGGATGCACTATATGTAAATTTTTTTTGACTTGTACATGGATTTGGAAACATATGACCAGGTCTATACAAGAAAAGTTCTCTAAATCGAGAGCACACTCTACGTGTGAAGCACCTGATCAGAGCACACATAAAGTCAAGTTTTCTATGCTTTGATTGAAAGCTTAGAACAATTTAGGAAAAAAACTATGAGGGATTGGGCTGTTCACTTATGATTCATGTCCATTTGAGTTACACACTGTTTTTTGCCATGTTTTGGTGAATGTCCTTTCGTCATCACTAAAAAAATTGTGTAGTCTATACATCATCTAGCTGTCTCATGTAATGCCTAAACTAGGGGTCTTAGTTGGGGGATGATGAGATGGAAGAGAAGTGCATTGTTTACCTTAAATTCTATGTCTGTAGTGCCACTCATAACATATTGTTCTCTACCTCATTGTTATATAATATTCAATTGTACCATATTTTTAGAAATAGTTTCCATGAATGGAATTTACCGGCATATATTTGTTTCCTGTTAAGTTTGGTGAATTTATTTATTTTTAGTAACCCAACTGGAAAAACCTTCTCCCTCCTTCCCAATGTCCAACTTTCTTATTTAGATAAGGGTGGTCTGAAATTTCCACTATGCTCCGACAAAAAAAAATCTCTACTATGCATTTTTTGTGAGTTTTGTTACCCAAATCTTGGTTCTATAAAGTTATGATTTCTCAAGATGTTCATCAACATTCTATTTAAGTTTTTCTCTCTTCTCAATTTTGGTTTGATCTCATTGACATTATCTTGCAATGCACTATGTAGAATGATGGTTTTCTTTACATGTTTCTTACACAGCTTTGGATGTTGAGTTCACAAGGTCTATGATTGTTGCAGCAATACCAGGAACCTTTTTTTGTGCATGGTATGCTTCTCAGAAGCATTGGCTGGCTAACAATATATTGGGCCTCGCATTTTGCATTCAGGTCTGAAAGCATCATATCTCAAGAAAATTGTATTGTATTTTTCTTTAGGGCTTATGTAGAAGCAAAATGTTTGAACTACCAACTGCGAGGTTGTGAGTTCAAATTTGAACACTACTACTTTGTGCAAATAATGCCAAATATTAGGTTTGTCTTTTGCCTAACACACCCTCCATGGGCCACTTGTCACAATCGCAAACTGCGACTTAAGCCTTGCTCTTCCTCTCGAAGACACGATCTCGAAACCCTAACACCTTTTCAAACCCTGAAACCCCATACTCTTGACAGCCCTTATAGACATGAAAATCATCCATAATCTGGCATTAAAGAACTTTATACAACAGATCATATCATGTGTGGTATCATCTTTTGAAGAGGGTGTTTCCCACACTAGTCCTACTTTTGTTTGGTATCAAACCTAAATGCTTATATTTCTTCAACCTTTTTTTCCCTTTCATTTTCTACCGTCATGGTTACCGATGCCAAGCTTTCATGTAAGTTTTAGGTGTGCTCAAAAGATTATGAGGTTGATAAGGTGGATGCAACTTCATTTAAGAGTGATGCTGCATGTTGGTGAGGGATGTCACAATGTTCTGGAGTGATGCACTCAACATTTAAAAAAAAATTGAGGGGTTGAGAGCATCCATTGAAAAATTGTCAGATGTTGTATTTGGCAACACACACACACACACAAAACCAAACCAGCCTTAGACAGCCCCCAGAATAACCTTTCCTTCTATTGCCCATCATCAACTTGGGTATCAATACTTATAGGTGAGTGTTTGCCACACTTGTCCAACATCAGTTTATAGCAGAATAAGGATGTTAACATTGCTATATATAAGAATGGACTTAGGCTCCAAAATGCCTCTAAACTTGCTGTCAGTATGGTCTATCCATGAGATGAATCCATCCAAGTAGCTTCTTTCGTTAGAAATTTCTCTAGAGGTCCTTTATGAATACTCTTATGCAAAATAAACATCGAAAAGGAGAAGTTAATTGCACAATTCTTATCCTCTAAACCATTGGATGATTCTTATGCATTGACCAGCGCTTGAGTTCTAATGTTGAACCTAAGGTCAAAGATGAGATGTAATATCGTACTTGTCATGGCTATGGCCTTTTTTGTGCCTAAGTTTCAAGTCATGGGGTAGACATTGAGATAATGGAGTTTGGTTGCCAGTGCCACTCCTCGACAAGCAGTTATCGAGGTTTCAATGTAGGAAGCTAAGTATGGGTGTGGTGATGATAAGAGTAAGACTAGCAGCTATATGTCTTGTCTTGTGTGCTCTTCTCACCACACGCGTGATGGTGAACAAGAAGGTTAGCAAAAAAAGGTAGTGTTTATCCAAAACTCGTTTTGTTGCAGTGGTTGTCATATATCATGATTATTGACTTTAGTTGCTGCATAGTGTTGTCTTAGAAGATGTTTTCACAAACTTGGGCTAAAGACTGAGCCTCATCCTTGTCCATTTTAAAGTATAGTGAGTGAACAACCCTAAGCTCAAAGTTAATCATCCGTTCTTGTTAACTTATTCCACTGGAATTTTAGTTGATAATGTGTCATATGATGTGCTAATGAGAGTGTGTCCTTTTTTGTTTGGTTGATTTTGGGACTTTGTTGTGAAGGTGAAACACTAGGGGTGTAACACTTACCCAATTGATGCAATCTAGATATGGACTTTGTTGTAATTACGGGCTTGCCACCATTGAATTTGAAGCTCAATCATGGATTTGTGACCTCTTGGTCCCCCTTCAAAAAATGGTCAAGTTTTCTTGGCAAAAGAGGTGATGCTGTAGTAAATGTTTGGTTAGATAAGTCCCGTCCACTTTGGAAATCCTCAGGCAAGTTTATGGGATCTACGACATTGCTATGCCATTTTTGTTCAAATGTGCAGAAAATGGTACAATAGCATATCGGACTCGGTTGAGTCGTATCCTACTTTACATTTTCCACTAAGAGAACAACTCATATCTTTGTAAACCACAAGTCTCGACAGTCTCTATTAACTTGTGAGTAACATCGGAGACGTTTCGATAGACTCAGCTGAGTTGTTTGAGTTTTCGTTATCGAGTCAAAACGCCTCGTCCATACCATTTTGCAATGCCCAATATGACTTGAATGTCTCATCTATCCAACTTCTATTTAGTATTTTGTGTGTATCGTCCGATCAATGCATCTCAGTGTCATCTGAATTGATAGTCGATATTGTGACCTTAACCCATGTGACATGGAAATATGTAGATGTGTACTTTTGTACATAACTTCTTTAATAGCGATCAAATATAAAAGATAAAACCAAAAATTAGTTATTTAAAAAATTTGATTTTATCTCTTTTGGGTGTATCTCGGAAGCATCACATGTGTCTTAAATAGTGCCAAAGACAATTATATGCACAAACACAAACCCCTTGCAAGAATTTTCTTCTACTTAGATTGTTGTCATATGGGTTCAGGATTTGATATTCATAACATGTTTGTTGTCTATATTCAAAATGTATTCAATCTTGTTGGCATGCATGTTCATGCATTCTTTATATGAAAAGTAAAATTTTCTTTTTATAGATATCTTGAAGGCATCAATTTAATTTTTTATTAAAAACAATAAAAATGTTATATTTCTTTGTGAATCATTTCTTTATTTATGGTTATTAGTTTCTTTTTTTGGATTCTGAAATTTCAGGGAATTGAAATGCTTTCACTTGGGTCATTTAAGACTGGTGCTATACTTTTGGTAAGGAATGGATACTTTGGATTAGCTTTTTGTCATATTTTAGACGCATTGTTCTTATAGGTGCATGCCATAGGTAGGTTACTTCGTTGTTTTCCAGTTATTATTTGGTTCCTATGTCCTTGGTCTTGGTAGAGTAGTTTTCCATAGCTTTTATTATTCTTTTGTGCATTTCTTTGGGTGGTTTCATTTTTGTTGTCTCCATATCTTTCACTTACACTGTTGTTTTTTTAAGAGGGGGGAGGGTTGGTAATTTTTACGTGCTCTGTAACACTCTATTTATATGTTGTTCAATAATAACCAACTACATAATCCTCGTGTGGTTTTTCAATAAGGTGTT
This sequence comes from Ilex paraguariensis, assembly GCA_963454935.2. Lineage (NCBI taxonomy): Eukaryota > Viridiplantae > Streptophyta > Magnoliopsida > Aquifoliales > Aquifoliaceae > Ilex > Ilex paraguariensis. The sequence goes on from CAUOFW020000536.1 coordinate 32,985, forward strand.
ATCGTTAGCATTCCCATCCAAACAGTCAGTTTGTGCAATGCACGCACTCAAGAGGCAGGTTGACGTAACAAAAAGGTGTTTCCATCCAAAAATAGTCACGATTAAAAGACAAAAATACCCTTCTTCATCTTCTTTCCCAATTTCTCCTTTTTCTTCTTCCAATTATGTTTCTCCACCATCACCAGCTCCATCACTACCACCACAAGTTTATCTACACCACCACCACAAATTCACTAGACAGCTCATGCATATGTATCCAACACCTCCACCGCCAAGCACACAAACAAAAGAAAACCATGCTCAGCTCAGCACTTCTGTCGCCAAACACACAAGCACAAATTTTAAAATATTTGATGTGTCGAAGTCATGATTCAAAGTATCGGCCAAGACATATCTAACTCGGCCACCTCTAACCTAATAATGCTACATGTTACAGGAATATCACGAGACTTGTCTGAATCGGTGTTGACTTGATTATGACTCGGATTTATCAAGCCAACTCGGGGTTAAATTGTTTGACTCAATCTGAGTCGGACAAATACAACTATAATCCCATCTGCAATTCTCTGACAAGTAGTGAAAAAACAAAGAAAAAACGGCATGGAGAAGAAAAAGGAGGAGATCCACTTCCAGAGAGCCCAATCGGTTTGACCCGCGAAGATAAAGGGATTGAGATGAAACAAAAAAAATTAAAGACCTAGGGTCTTATTTGTTTGCATCTCAAAAAACAGTATTCGAAAATAGTTTTTGAGAAAAATTTTAAGAAAGTATTTTTGAAAATTTTAGATTGTAAAACCTGTTTGGTTATATATTTTTGAAAATAGTTTTAAAGAATAATAATATGTAAAATTTGTTTGGACAATAATCCACAAAACTCACAATTCCCACCTCTTTTTTTTCCCCTCTCTATCTCTACAAAACACACACACGCATACGCATACACACACACGCAGACGTATACACACACACAGATGCACACACGCACGCACTCACACATAAATTTGTGTAGATTTGAAGTTTCAGTTATTACGAGAGAGAGATCAAATCTGAAGCTTCTGGTTGCGTTGGAGAAGAAGTTGAAGTGAGATAGAGCTTCAACGGTTGCAGTGGAGAAGAAGACGCTGGAAAAGGCGTTAGCTCCGTGTGTGTGTGTGTGTTTGTTCAGTCTGAGAGGCAAAGTGGAGAGAGAGAGAGAGGAAGGCCAAAAAAAAAAAAAGGAAGCCTATATACTATGACTAGTTTTGTTGTAAGGAGATTCAAAGGGGAGACATCATTAAAGAGTTTAGGGGTTGTTTCTCTTGTTTTTTATTTTGGCTTGAAAACTCAGAGTAAATGATGTGTTCTAGATTTTTATTCTCAATTCCCACTGTTTTTGAAAAGTTGTTTTTGGAAATTGTTGTTCAAATAGCATCTAAAGAGTTTTACTGTTTTTTAGAACTAGAAAATTGGTTTGGAGACACAAACCAAACAGCCACCTACCTTTGCAGTAACATGAAACACATCAAATTTTCATCCCTAAATCAAGACAATCCCAGGTATAGTCTTTCAGTTCCTTTTTGGCAAATAATACTTCACGTAACACCAAACCAACCTCCAACCTCGATAAGAAATGGAGAACCTAGATCACCACCCATTCTCCACTACCTCTTCCACCCTCTTGCCGTGACAATGAGAGGATGAATTTTTTTTGTGGCATGTGGCGTTGGCATTGGACTTCATAAGGGATTTTTCGATGAATTAATAAGAGAATTTTTTATGTGGAACTCTGGTTGGGGAAATGAATGGTGACATGGGTGTGATTTGGCATAAGCCACGTAACAAGTTTATTTGGAACTTCGTTGGCTCAGTAGTGCGTATTGTTTGGTCAACATCTTGGGTCATTAATGGAGTGACCTGTGTCTTCAAGACCTAATGTGGCATGTGCAAACTCCACATTGTCGACCCATGTGTTTGAGCACCAAAACTTCTACTCCAAACACAACATCTACATGAAGCTTTAGTGACTGAGATTTTGAGGGTACGGAGGTCATTTTACCTCTTCCGTAACATTGTTAAATTGTTTAGATTGTTCCAAAACCACAAGAGTTATGCATCAATTTGAAACCATAGAGGGTAAAATGTTGTAAGGCCAAATTTCAGGGGCTAAAATAAAATGTACTTTTGGTCTTGGGAGAGGAAAAATGGGTAGGGGGAGTGGCGTTGCTTGTGTTTGCGTATGCCATTTTCCTTTTGTTGACTATACCTCCTTTGATGTAGCCGTTTTGTTAATTTTACACTTTGGTGTCAAATTCTGTATCATATGTTAGGCATATTTTTGATTTATTTATTTCTTTCCAATATATGCCAATGCAAGTCCATGGACTTGGTGTTTGTTTCTTATTTGATGCCTGCCATGCTGAAAACTGCAGGCTGGGCTTTTTGTATATGATATTTTCTGGGTCTTTTTTACCCCAGTAATGGTTAGTGTTGCTAAATCTTTCGATGCTCCTATAAAGGTTAGTATGTCAGGTCAAGTTAAATATTTATGTGTTGATAATTATAGGTTTTTCTGTTTAAGTGTCAACAACTTTAACTATTTAACCTTTTATTGAAATAATTTTTTAATTCTTCTACAGCTTTTATTCCCAACGGCAGATTCTGCTCGCCCATTTTCGATGCTTGGACTAGGTGACATAGTAATTCCAGGTATTGCATCAGATTAAAGTCAAACTTATTTATTTTTTGGAAGTATAACCATGATTGTGAACCTGCAACCAGAAGACATATTTACACTTATTACTGGACTAATTGAATTTAAGGGTTTACACTTGTTCTCAGTTTACTTATTTTTTCCTCTCGTATATGTGATTATATAAGTTCACAGATGGTATTTTGTCTTTCTACTTCACCAATAAATTTCTGTGACACAATAATTCAGCTCCATAAAAGGTGTCCATTGTTCATGCTTGGAGGCCACTCAACCCTTTCACATTCCCTTACTTTGAAGTTATTTTCTTTAGGTTCAAGTTATTCCAGGTGAGGCAGACCCGCTGTTTCCATTTTATGTTTATTTTCATGAGCCTATTTAGAATCTCTCATCTTCTCTTCTTGTCACAAGCAGAAGCTTCATTATGAATAGAATAAATTTTTCCTACATATTTGCATAACCAAGTTAAGGAAGTTCAGATTCCTGGATTCTTTTTGTCTTTAGCTGCTGTTTTTGTAGTTGAATGCATGACAGATATGTTTTCTTTTGGACTGATGAGGTGGTAGCAATGAGGTGGGTGCCAATTAAAGTACTAATGTACACGCTTCTTCTCTTAATGTGGGACAAGTGGGGGCTGGTCACTCACCTGCAAACTATCATAATGTTGGGCATTGGAAGAAAAATGAGCTTGGGAGGTCCTTATGTAAGGTTTTGTAACTACAAGCAAGGTACAAATATTTGAGTTTTTAAGGTTTATACAAGGTATAGCAAAGGGGTGAAAATTTGAGGGCATAAAGCGAAGAATGGTCAGGGCTGTTTGGGAGTTGGAATGTCGAACATGCCTATGATGAGTTGAAACACTAAAAACAATATTAGTGTTAGGGTTAGGGTTAGGAGAGAGAAAATAGAGAGAGGAAGAGAAAGAGAGAATAAACTGAAGTGTAGGATAGGTTGCCATATATTCTGATTTATAACCAAGTAATATTAGAGTAATTATAATATTACCCTACACTAATTAACTTATGTCTAATATATAAAATTAGTTATTGCCTGTGTTCGAAGGCACAGAGTAATAAAAAATAGTAAACAATAAACATATTTGTATTCATATCCAAAATCAAATTACAAACATAGAGGAGAAATAAATGAATTTAAGCATCAGTTGTAGTGGGGGTGAGAGATGATGGGCGACAGTGGTGGTGGTAGGAGACGGTGATGATTGTGGTGAGTGGCAATGACTGTGGTGGCGGCGGTGGCGACGGCGACAGTGGTGGCGGTGGTGGTGGTGGTGGCAACGGCGACGGTGATGGTGATGATGGTAGTAGTGACAGTGGCAGTGGTGGTGGAGGCGGTGGCGGTGGCAGTAGAGGTAGTGGTAGGACGGTTTCAAACACTATTTTTTTTTTAAAGTACTTATGAAAAATAATTCTTAGAAGTACTTTTAAAAAGTCATTCCAAGCACACCCTTAGGCCCTTATTTTTCCTATTAAATTTAGAATGTTAATATTAGCCGTTAGATTAATTTCAAAATAAAATTTAAAACGATCTCAACTGCGAATAGCAAAAGTCATTTTGTTTATCTTTTGAGATTTGAATTGTAAGTTACTTTATTATATAGATAAGAACTCTGACAGATACATTAGGGTTTGTAGGCTAGAAGTGAATCTTTTACGAGAGAAATAATCAATCTTTTTGGGTTGAGGCTTTTTGGTTCTGGGATTAGCTTGCAGATTTGATTGCAACTTTGAAAGCACTTAAATTAATGGAAAGAAACTGGGGTTGAGTTGTATCAGGTCAAAGGCGCTTTGAAGGCATTGAAATTTCCCTGCAACTTACCTCCAGTCACCTGAGAAAGATTACTTGCTGTCATAAAAACTTGTGGTACTAATAAAATAGGCTTCAAAAGCACTGAAAATACTCTACAATTAAAATGAACGGTAGCTTACTTAACCTGAAATATTCATAAACAAGAGTTCATGAAAACTGGAACTCAATTACTCTGTCTAAAGTTGGGTATGCTTTGGAATTCAAATTCCCGAGTTTCTTGACTTTTTACTGACAGAACAACTCTTAAGAAGAATCTAGAGGTTACAATACAGTTCTTTTAGGTCTTTTATAAATAGATTTTTTTTTGACGTATTTAGTAATAAGATGGTTTGAATTTGGCCAAGTCCTTTCATCATTACGGGCATGCAATGTTGTTACCAGAAAAATGCACATATCAATTCACATGTACTCTGTGCTGTTTCATGCCAAGGCAAAAAGATTTTTTTTCATATTTTTCTTTATTACTCCTATATTACTTTACTTGTGGCAGTCATATTTTTCTTTATTTCTCCTATATTATTTTATTTGTGGGGGTCGAACGGATACTTCTAGTACGAATACGATCACGGCGAATTGATTTTTCTCTAATTGGTCATGTTCTTCAGGAATTTTTGTGGCATTGGCATTGAGATTTGATGTGTCCAGGGGAAAAGAGAGCCAATATTTCAGGAGTGCTTTTTTGGGATACACAGTTGGTGTGGTCCTTACTATCGTTGTCATGAATTGGTTTCAAGCAGCACAGGTGCGTGATTCGTGATCGTTTATCTGTTTCAAATACCATCGGTTTACTGTATTTTGTTTTACCAAATTTTATGGATGGGCAATCATGTATCCCACATTTGTATGTGTTTTTAACTGTTCTTCCCTCTTCATCTGTTCTTTGATTTTGTTTCAGCCCGCACTATTATATATTGTTCCGGCGGTAATTGGATTTTTGGCCACTCATTGCATATGGAATGGGGAAGTCAAGCCGGTAAGTCAGAAAGCCAATATAAATTTTGGTTAGCCGTTGCCATAGTTCTGTACTATTTTATCAAGACGGTTTTTTTCTTTTTGGATAGCTGAATTTTTCATGCTCATTACCCAGTGTTCCTCATGAATTTCTTGACTAATGTGTTTAAGTGGGCCTACATTGTGAATAGTATATGAACAGTTTTTAGGTTTATATATGTTGGTTTGCACAAGTTCTGTGCGGAGCGAGGGAGGAGCCAAGAAGGCCGTTGCATGTCCCTGTTGAGTACACTAGGATCCTTAGCAGCCTTACGAAAGTGTCACAACCTCTTCAATAAAACATGGGAAAGCCCTTATCTACAATATCTGACTAAATATCTAACTTTTTAGCGATTACTGTCAGTGCTTTTTTATCAAAGAAATAAAATATTTTGAACCTGACCATAAGGAATCCAGAATCAATCATGGTTAAAATCATCGGTTTGTAATAATAATGACCGACTTATGAACTACAAGGCGAATTCTTTTTGGGTCTGAATGTTGAGAATTTAGGTTGCTAGGTGCTTTGAACTCTGAATTTTGTTGCTAGGTGTAGACAGCCCAGTCTCCAGTTACTGCTCAGAAACTTAATATAGTTGAACTCAGTTTACTTATTTCGTTATCTTTTGCAGTTGTTGGAGTTTGATGAATCTAAAACTACTAGCTCTCAAGAAGTTGATGACAAATTGAGCAAGAAAGTGGAGTGAGGTGAAATGAAGAAAGAGAAACTGATGCAGCTTGGTTAGAGACTTACAGTAATACAATTACCCAAATTGTGCCAAGCAAAAAAAGAAAAATTACCCACATTGTGAACTCGAAATGCCTTAATGCTCAACTGTTGACATACTTCCTTCCCCCCCCCCCCCCCCCCTCCCTCTTTTTCCTTTTCTATTGATGGGAAATCATCGGCTTACAGATGCAATTGTAGGAAAAGATTTTGGGATTAAGCATTTAGCAAATTTTGATTATAATTTAAATGTTGTTGGTTCATTGGATTTTCCAAATGTGGGTAATGTATGGTTGAATTTTTTGGATTCTGTTAGATGCCGATGGATCATAATGGTATATGATTGAAGTTGGACTGACCTTGACATTATATGAAATAGAGAGGACTCGAATGATATTTTTATATTACCTTTTCAACAAGAGCAGTGTGATTAGGACTTAGTTTGGAGAACATTACTTATTAGTAAGATAAATTTTATTATAATTAAAAGATTAAAATATAAGTTATAAAATAAATTGTTGAATTGAAATGATCTCGATTGTTATTATAATTTTTGGAAAAACCTTCCTATCTCATTATATGTGTGTCGTATGATAAAAACTCTTTTTATCTTATTATAAACATGTACTTTTTAGTAAAAATCTTTTATCTTTTTATATAAATATATTTTCAGTAAAGTGAGTATCTATATATTTTACCCTGTTTGTATTTTTATCCTTGTCTATTTTTATATTTATATTTTTGTTTGTGTTGTATCAATGTGCGCGTTTGTGTGTGTATTTCTGTATGATTGTAGGTAATTTTTTTATTAGAAAAAAAAAATCTCATATCTCACTTTTTTAAAAAAGCCCAAATATTTAAGGTAAATTACACTTTATCTCTTTCAACTATTACCCTTATTTTATTTTGCATTCTCAACTATAAATTTTTTTATATTGTACCCTAAAGTATCAATTTTTTTTCATTTCACTTTAATTGATAACGAATGTAAATTTTTTGATGGTAAATGCGTATGTGAATGGTTTGAACTACCAATAAGCAACTGCCTATTGTATATGTGCAGGTTAAAAATTAAGAAAAATACCCGATGATACATAAAATAGGCCTATGCACACAATCAACATTCGAGTGTGTAATGCAAAGTAATCAATGAAGCAATTAAAAAGTAATTAATAATAGAAGACAAAGATTGGGTCAATACACAGATGTATAGTAGTTCGGTTAAGGTGACCTACTCTACTTCGAATGCAGCAATGATGACCAAAGAACTTTATTAATAAAGTAGAAGATGTAAGAGAGAGAGAGCGAGCAATGGTAAGCTCTGGGAGATGTTTGGTGGTTATGAGAGAGATAGCTATGCAAATGGTATATAGACAAATGACCCTCTCATGTGGAAAGAGCTTACAATTTATAGGCACAGAGTTTTAGTTGAGGTGGTGGGTGTAGATGGTAAATTTCTAGCTTTTCGGAAGGGATAGCTACAACTAGGATAAGTATAATTACAGATAATCTTGATCTTGGAGAGTGACTATCCTGGTAATTACTCCTCATGTGCTCTAATCCTTTTGTGTTCCTTGAACTTTGGAGTAGACCGAATCCATGAGTTAGACTTGACCTGCCTTGTAGTAATTTGACTTACTTATTCAATTAATTGGGTCTGACCTAGTTGGATCTAGGCTCATTATTTGCCCCCCATACCCCAAGCCCAATTGTAAAAAAAAAGGGGTTGAAGGTATGAGTGAGTCCTTTCCTAGAACAAGATTTCTTATTGTGCACGGTGATGGCTTCTTCGTTTCCCCTATCACTGACCACTTCATTACCTTTTCACCCCTTTCATTGCCTCCCTCATCCTAGGCTAAACAACCTTCTCACCCCTAGAATGGAAAGACCTCCAAAGAAGAAGGTAACAACGGAAATTTTTACAAGTAAATCCGCCACAGGGAAATTACAAGCGAGATCAGACGTTGGAGGCTCTTCAGTAAAAATTATTGAAACTCAGCCCACAACAAAAACAATAGTACCCATCTCACAGGGGGACTCTGCAGTGACCAATGAAGCAAAAGGCGATAACAGCTGGCTGGGCAGCGCCAGTAGGCTACTGGGTGATGCCAGCTAAGCCTTGTGCTGCACCAAAGAGGGAAGCAAATGGGGAGGCACCCACTGTGCTACTAGCAACGTCGAAGAAGAAAGTGCCTATGCTATTAGTGACGCCTCTACCAGAGGCGACGCAGAATCTGCTACCATGAGCGACGCTGACCTAGCTGCTAAAGGTGGCGTTGACTTAGCTGTTAAGGGTGACTTTGCAATCAAGGATGTTGAGGTAGGGAGAAGACGAATGGCGCCAGATGCACTCTGGGTGATACCAGCAACATACTGGGCGGAGCCAAGCTAGGTAGGCGACGTCTGTGGGCTGGCCATCGATTCTCGCAACATGCTAACTGCTAGAGCAAGGGATCCATGTGCTCGGAGAATAGAGACAAGCATTGAGGCACCATTTGGTGGAGTGCCTGGAGGGAAACAAGGTACCTCCTTTTGGCTAAGTGACTTAACTTTGTTCATGACTAACCTTACACCCTTCACTTTTTATTGGCTTTTGTTTTGTCAGGTACCCGAGTTGGTAGTGGTAGTACGGTAGAGATTAGGCAAGCTTCACAGCGAGGCAAAGGAGTAGTTAATATATGACGAGTCAAAGGTAATCTCGATCTTTAGCTCCATATACTGTGATGACAATGTCGCCCTTATTCTATCTTCGTATCGTATCCTTCCTGCTATTATGTGTCATCCGGCCAAGGAGGACAAGCCGGCGTGTTACGAATTCTAGGGAGAGATAGTTCTTTACGAGGACGTCCTAAAGGCAAGTTTGAGGTTCCCGATATCGAACCCATTTGTTGAATTTTGGGACACTTGTCACCGGCTCTAGGGAGATTGACTCCAAACGGGTGGAGGGTAATCTTGACATTCTTCTCATTATGACGGCTAGTTCATGGTGCTGATGTTCCTCCCTTTTTTGAGGAGTTTTTGATTTCATACATACTTTTGGATAACCCTACTCCCCATCAAGAGTGGTGTCGTTTTGCCCCGAGGTCGAGCAAGTTCATCACGGAACTACCTTCAAATTGACATAGTTGAAAATCTAGATTCTTCTTTGTTGGAGGTGAGTGGGCCACAGAGGAAGACCGTCATCTAGTACCCTCGAGGTGGGACATTGCTCTACAGACCAAGGTAGGTAAGGGTTTTATTTTTGCTTTTATGTCTGATCTTCAAGTATTTGTTCCTACTGTGTGATTGGTTCCTTTGCAACTCCACCCACATTATCTGCGGAGCAGGATAATAGGCTCCAGGTCGTGCGGGATCATTCTTTCAAGGAGTTTTCGACCATCATGTCCACATCAAGTCATCCCAGAGCCTCTTCTAAGCAGAAAAAAAAAGGTATTTTATCTTCCCAATTAACTTTTGATGGTTATGACTTTGTAGATTCTTTGTCTTACACCAATTTTATAGGTTCTACTATTGATAGAGCAATGATGGAAACTTTTTATACTTTTAGGATGACATCTTCCCCTCCTTCCTCTAAGAGGGCAAAGTCTGATGGCCCTAGTGCTTCCCAGCCGAGGTTCGTTGGTCAAGTTGCTTCTCGGGAGGCAGGACCTGTGATGCCCCCACCCCTTCTCTAGCTGTGACTCCATCGCATTTCAGAGCTAGTCTAGTACGGTTGTAGGGATTGAGGCTCCAGTGCAATCTTCTATGAGGAATAGAGCTCCACATAGATGCCTTGCTTCTAGTAATGGTTCAGTATCCATGTTGCAGGACGTGAATCTTGTCAAAGAGTGACTTTGGGGGTTTGTGATCACTATGGAGATCCAAGAGGTCAACTCTTGTTCAGGAGGGCATCATTGACACTGCTATGAAGGGCTTTGCTCCTGGTATGCCTTTTGTTTATCTTTGATTTTGTACCAGCTTCTTTTCCTTCATGTCCTACTTTTTGCATGTTTGTAGGTGGCTGTCGCTTTTTTCCTGCCTTTTTTCAAGAATGATGAAGCTTAGAGAGGCATTTAGAGATTTAACAATAGAGAGGCAGGCATGAGGGTTGTTGAGGAGTAATTGAGGCTCGAGATGCAGGTACGAGAGGCTGCAAAGAAACAATTGAGGCTAGCACACGAGAGAGTTGTACCCCTTGAGACCGAGCTTTTGGCGTTTCGTGAGAGGCAGCCTAGTTGGAGGCTGACAGAGAGGCTGCCTGCGTGAGAGGAGAGACATAGCTGCGAGCATCCTATGAGAGGGCCACTGGAGTAGAGGCTAAGCTACAAATTGCTCAGGAGAGAGCTGTCGTGGTAGAGGCTGACTTTCGAATAGCTCTTGAGAGAGCTACTAAGGCAAAGACTCACTCCATTGAGATAGAGAAGAAAATAGATGTTGTTGAGAGGGTCGTGGCAGACGCCTTCTTTGATAGTTATGAGGAACTTAAGGGAAATATCTCGGTAGCTTTTTCTGCCTATGACTTTTCTGGCTTCGTCCCCTATGAGGCAGTAAAGACTAATGACGAGGAAGAGAGCTTTGATGAGAGTGAATCAGGGAGCAATGAGTGATGTCAAGAATATGAATCATTTACCAACATGTCTCTTTTTGTTGCTAAGTTATGTTTTATCTTTTGTGAATAGTTTATGAACTTCTATGGAATGAGAGACAGTTTTTGAAAAAGACAATCTTGTACAATTTTATTTCATAATTCGAAGTAGAGAGCATAAAATTGACTAAAACAACCAGAGATGGTTTAAATGATGACCACTAACTTATGCACCCATTGACTTGCCCCCTGTTATTGGTAGTACCTCTTCAGGTGTTCTGCATTCCATGGATAGGCCAGGATTTTTCCTTCAGAGTTCAGAGTTCTAAATTCTGTAGGTGCTAGGTCTTACAACTTCTATGACCATGTAGGGTTCTTCCCAATTTAGACATAAATTTCCTTCCTGAGAGTCATTGGTAGATAGGATTACCTTTTTGAGGAGTAGGTCCTCAGGCAAGAAGGAGTGAGGCTTCACTCTCCAGTTGTAGTACTTAATCATGCGACACTTATACTCTACATTCCTGAGCATGACTATTTCTCTTTCCTTCTCTACCAAGTTGAGGTTGATGTAAATGCCTTCTTCATTAGTGGAAAGGTTATGGTGTTGGATCCTAAAGGAGTGTACCACAATTTCGACTGATATGACTACCTTTGACCCATAGGCTAAGGAGAAAGGGGTCTTACCCGTGGGCCTTCTTGGCTTTGTTCGGTAAGCCCATAGTAATTCTGGTAGTTCATCCACCCATCGTTCCTTCACACTCTCTAATTTGGTCTTTTGGTTGCGGAGGATGGTTCTGACAGTGACCTCCGCCTGCCCGTTCGCCTGCGGATGGGCTAGGCTAGAGTGGGGTTACTTGATCTGCAGGTCTGCACAGAAGCTGTTCAGGAGTTTATTGTCACATTGCTTGGCAGTATCGCTTATAATTGGATGAGGTATTCCAAAGCGGCAGACTATGCTCTTCCAGATGAAATTTTTCACCTTCTGGTCTGTTATTTTGGCTAAGGTCTCGGCTTCTACCCACTTTGTGAAGTAGTCAATGGCTACTACCGCAAACTTGCACCGGCCCCCGACTCATGGGTAAGGGACCTAGAAAGTCAATCCCCCCACATGGAGAAATACCATGGACTCAAGATGGTGGTGAGCTCTTCTGGTGATTGTCTAGGCACAGTTGCAAAATGCTGACACTTGTCACACTTCCTCACGAACTCACAACTGTCTTTGATTATGCTAGACCAGTAATAGTCTTGCCTTACTGCCTTGTGAGCTAATGCATGCCCTCCTGAATGATTTACACATATCCCTTTATAGATCTCCCTTATGGCATAATTTGTTTCCTAAGGGGTAAGGCAGTGGAGTAGTGGTAGTGAATAATTTTTCTTGTAGATAGTGTCACATAGGATGACGTATCTAGATCCTCTTGTTCTTATCTTTTTGGCTTCCACTGGGTTATCTAGGAGAGTGTCTTCTTTGTAGGTAGGCTCGGATAGGTGTCATCCAATTAGCTTCGAAGGATGCACAGTTAACATCGTTCTCCTCTACCTTGAATTTGCTTGGCTCAAACTGGTGACTTGTTAGCGCTAGGCCCACGAGTATGTTGGCAGATGCGAACTTGGTGGGGGTATCTACCCTGGAGTTCTCTTCTCTAGACTCATGGTGGAGTTGAAAATAGGTAAACTTTTTTACAAAGATTGGACCACTAACAGGTACTCTTGTATTTTTTTCCTCTTTTGCTTCAAAGTCTCTCTTCACCTGATTTACTATAGGCTAGGAATCACTATAAACTGTCAGACAGAGGGTTTTCATCTCTATTGTAAGCTTTAAACCTGATATGAGAGTCTCGTACTCTGCTTGGTCGTTTGATGTTGCAAAGTGGAGGGAGACATCGTACTTGAGTTGAGTGTCATGGGGGATTATCAGCACTAGTTTTGCGCCGCCGCTCTCGCTAGTGGAGGATCCATCTACATATAGTCTCCAGTATGGCGTAATAGACTGAGGTGTGGGTAGTGAGGGCGCTGAGGACTCTGGAGGAGTAGGTATAAGGGAGCTAAGTGCCACTAGCCTTGGAGTGTGGTCTTTAGGGGCCTGAGAGGCTGTCTCCAAGTCATCAAGCTTTTCAGGAGATAGTGTCTAGGCTTGCCTCGTGATGACTGAAGGCGCTATGTATTGAGCAGACGAACACATAAGTGCATGGTATTTCTTCTTGGGACTCATGTAATGGTGTAGACTCGGCCACAAAGTTTGCATCTGCTTGCGCTTTTATGGATGCCCTTGGCTGGTATTGCACATCGAACTCTTCTCAACGGCCCATTTGAGTAGTTGGCCAAACACGTCAGGCTTTCCCTGAATTCTCTTGAGTAGTAGATCTGTAACAACCATGATGATATAACTTTGAAAGTAGTGGCGTAGGTGCCTGACAACGGTGACAAGTGCAAGAGCTTTGAGTATCTTACATCTGTTCCTCGGTATGCCCTGCTTACATAGTACACAGACTTTTGGACGCCTCCATTCTCCTTAACAAGGATGGAGCTCCCGGTAGAGGATGGGGAGGAGAGGTTCAAGGTCTCTCCTAGTACAACATGAGAGAACAAAGGGATGTAATGAGGTAGGTCTTTAACTTTTAGAATGTCTCCTACATCTGGTCCCCACTGAAAAGATTTACAAAGGACTTTAAAGAAAGGCAGACATTTGTTTACTGATTTTGAGACAAACCTGCTGAGGGCTTACTATCCTCTTGTTAAGGCGTTGGACCTCCTTTACAGAGGCTGGGGACTTCATCTCCAAGATAGCTCTGATATTATCTGAGTTGGCCTTAGTACCCCTTTTGTTGACCTTGAAGCCTAAAAAGTTTCCTAAACTAGCGCTGAATGCACACTTTTCAGGGTTCAGCTTCATCTTGTAGGCTCTTAAGATGTCAAAGGTTTTCTGCAGATGTGTCCCGTGATCTGCCGCAACCATGCTCTTTACCAACATATAGTCCATATAGACTTTTATGGTCATCCCAATCTACACCTTGAACATCTCATTCACGAGGCGCTGGTACGTAGCTCTGACATTCTTAAGTCTGAAAGGCATCACCCTATAACAGTAAGTGCCCTTTGGAGTGATGAAAGAGGTTTTTCTCCTGATCTGGAGGAAACATACTAATATGGTTGTACCCAGAGTAAGCATCTAGAAAGCTCAGGAGCTCATATCCTACAGTGGCATTAATAAGGAGATTGATGCGTGAGAGAGGATAATTGTCTTTGTGATAGGCTTTATTGAGCTCCGTGAAGTCCACTCAGAGGCGCCACTTCCCGTTGGCCTTTGTAACCATCACTGCGTTTAATAGCCAATCCGGGAAGGCTACCTCCCTTACTGATGCGTTTGCCAACAGCTTCTCTACTTCCTTCTCCATGGCCTAGCCTTTTTTGGCTCTTATATTCCTCAGCTTTTAGAGGATTAGTTTGTACTTGGGGTCCACGTTGAGCTGGTGGGTGGCCACTTTAAGGTTGATGTCTTCCAAGTCTTCATGGGACCAGACAAAGATATCCATGTTCCGCCTGAAGAAGTCTAGCAGGTGGGATGCTTGCTCTTGAAAAAGTGAGGAGCCAATATAGATTCTCCTATCTAGAAGGCTTTCATCGAGCCTTACTGGCTGAAGTTCTTTAGCTGGTTCCCCTCTCTCTAAGGTGATGTCATCCTGCGAGTCAAGTATTTCGACTTGGAGAGTCTCCTGTTGCCTTTTGGCCCTTATAGAGGCCACATAGCATTCCCGGGTAAAGACCTGGTCTCCTTTGACTTCTACGATCCCACTGGGGGTTAGGAAACAGAGGAGTAGGTGGTGGGTGGACGACACTACCTTTAGGATGCTAAGTGTAGGGCATCCAAGAATAGTATTTTAGGCATAGGGACAATCCAGTACTATAAAGTTCACCTTGATGGTGGAACTTCTTGGCACTGTTCCTGTTGTGATTGGCAGGGTGATGAAACCCAAAGGATAAACCTTCTCCCATGAGAAGCCAACAAGGGGAGTCCTAACGGGTTGCTATCTCTCCCTGCCAAGGTGGAGGCTATCATAAGCTGATGCGAATAGGATATCAGCTAAGCTGCCATTATTGACTAGAATTCTCTTAACCTGGTAATTGGCTACCATTATGGTTAAGACAAGGGGATTATTATGAGGGAACTGGATTCCCTTGAGGTCCCTGTTTGAGAAGGTGATGATCTCTTCTTTACCGTATCGGGGTGCGAGAGTTATGCGACTTTACATGTCTGACTTTTTTGGTGTAGGCTTTCATGGCGGAGTTGGAGTCACCCCTCCTAAGATTATCTAGATTTCTCCGAGGGGTTATTGGCGCTCTTTGTCCTCCTGATTCTTATTAGGCAGAGTGGCCTATCCTCTGCCAGCAACATACTGCCATAACTGACCACGCTGAATAAGCTCCTCGATCTGCCTCTTTAGTTCAGTCATCAGTGTCATGACCATGGTCATGGTGGAAGCAACAATATTTGTTGGGATTCTTATGATTTGGGACGAACTTCATCTTTCCTGGCCACCGTAGTGTAGGATCATCATGTATCTGGAATAGGATGTGTTCTACAGAGGCATTGAATGACATAAATGCTTGTTGTTCCCTCAAAAAGTGCTAGTCCAAGGCGGTCCTTGACAGAGACTCTTTCTATCCTTTTCTGTTTATTCTCTATTTTCCACTTGTCTTCGTAGGTGTCCTTCCTCTTCTCTCCCCCTTGAAAGGACTCACCTCGTCTAGCCTTGGTAATGTCCTCGGCATTCATGTATTTCTGTGCCCTAGACAGTAGCTCTGACATGCTGGAGTGCAGTTTCTTTAGGACAGAGAACATAAAACTAGAGGAGCACAGACCTGTAATAAAGGCAGCCATGGTTACATTATCGTATGGCTCCTTGATTTCGGGAGCCTCCTCATTAAAACGAGTGAGGTGACTTCTAAGGCTTTTATTCTGATCCTGTTTGATGGTGAGCAGGTGAGTAACCGGCTTGTGGTGGCGGCGTCCCCCAATAAAGTGGGAGACGAAGGATTTTGTTTAGCTTTACAAAGGAGTGGATAGAAGAAGGCTTGAGCTTCGCAAAACCATTATCGTGTAGATCCCTTTAGGATGGTAGAAAACGCTCTGCACATGATCTCATCAAACACATTTTGGAGCTGCATGAGAGACTTGTATGTGTCTAGATGGTCGAGCAAGTTTTTGGTGCCATCAAAGATCTCAATGGTAGGTATCTTGAACTTTGAGGGTAAAAGATAGTTGACAACATCCGCCACGAATGGAGTGTCAGTACGCCTTACTAGGTAATCCATTCTCTCTGGCACCTGTGCTTTGATGGCATTGAGGGTATCGTCAAGCTAGTTTTGCACCTCCTTAATCTTCTCATCCTATTGGTTAAAGACATCCTCTGTTGGATCATTGTAGTAGCTTTCATGTTCCGTATACTATTTTCCCCCTTCATCCTCTTGCTGATGATAGTCAATAACATGTGGAGCAAGTATATGAGGAGGAGGAACATGTGAGATGTTGTGCGCTGTGGGGGGACTCCCTGACAAGGGGGGCCCTGATGCTGTATGGGGGCGCCTTAGCTCCTAAAATGGTGAGACTATGATATCTCTCTAATTGGAGGGAGTGGTGCTCCTCTTACGGGTTGAGGGATGACACCTCCTAAGGTGAGCATTAGTTGGAGAATTTGCTGGTTTTTGCTCACCAGCAATTGCATAGTCTCCAACAGTTGTTGCCGACCACAGGATTCATCTTAGTGGATGGCTCTATTGGTGGAGGCAGAGGCGAGGCCTCCTCTTGACAAGCTGGGTCGTTGTCTTCGGGTTATTGATTCATTGACCTGGTTGTGATTAAACTCAGTCATTTTCCATAGACGATGCAAAATTGATGATGCACAAAATAGGCCTATATACAATCAACAATCGAGTGTGTAATGCAAAGTAGTCAATGAAGCAATTAATAACTAAAGGCAAAAATTGGGTCAACATATAGATGTATAGTAGTTCGGTTAAGGTGTCCTATTCCACTTTGAAGGCGACAATGGTGGCTAGAGAACTTTATTAATAAGTAGAAGGAGTAAGAGAGAGAGTAATGGTAAGTTCTGGTAGAGGTTGAGTAGCTATGAGAAAGATAACTGTGTAGAGGATGTGTAAAGAGATGCCCTTCCCATGTAGAGATGACTTACAATTTATAGGTACAGAGTCTTAATTGAGACAGTGGTTGTAGAGGGTAGGTTTCTAGCTTTTTGACGAGGATAGCTATAACTACGATAGGAACAATTAGAGATAGTTTTTATCTTAGAGAGTGGTTATTCTAGTAATTACTCTCCACGTATTCTAATCTTTCTGGGTTCCTTGAACTTTGGACTGTGCCGAATCTATGAATTGAGTTTGAACTGCCTTGTAGCTAATTTGATCTTACTCAATTAATTGGGTATTATCTAGTTGGATCTGAGCTCATCAATACTTATTTATGACTTTACCCTTCCTAAGCTCCGAATTTTCTTTTTTTGACCGATCTTTTTTTCTTCTCAGTAATTATTTGATTGCAAAAGAGGTAAAATAAAATGGTATTAGACACTTGGTAGGAAGTTCTTTGGGTTTCCTTCACTCATTTGATATATTTTTAAATTTGTCGTTATCTATTAGAGTGATATAAAATAAAATTAATATTTTAAGGTATAATATAAGAAATTTTATAATTAAGAGTGTAAAGTAAAATAAGAAAAATAATTCAGGAGGTAAAGTGTAATTTACTCAAATATTTATTTAAAATAAAAATTAATACAAAACATCCCTTAATTTCCGACTTCGCTTTTTATTTCTCATCCCTTTAATTCTCGCTGTATTTTCTTTCCACCATTGGCAGCTCTCTGTCTTTCTCAGCTCCTCCATTACAAAAAACTCTCTCTCTCTCTCTCTCTCTCTCTCTCTCTCTCACACACACACACACACACACAGAGTAACTCGAGCTCCGCTAGTCATCACCCATCAAAACCAGGGACCGCTCGTTTTATCTCCGATCAGTTCTTCCTTTTTCTTAAACTGGTTTTCTTAGTATTTTGGTTCGCTTCAAGCTCTCAGTGGACCGTTTCACACTGATTGTAAGATTAGGAATAGTATATTCAGCATTTGTTGCATTTGAACAGCTATTTCCTACACTCCCTTCAATTCTTGCAAGTGCGTACAAAAGTATTGACTCCTGTTTTGCTCTTTGGGCGGTGAATTTGGGGACTTCAGTTGAATTGTGAAGCCAGTCGGTGAAGTGATGAATGGGAGGGTCTGGAGTTGAAAATGGGGGTTCTATAGATTGGTGCTTATATTGGGTTTTTGTTTGCGGAATTCATTTTTTCTTTGTCACGGACCGATCGGATGACTTCGGATGTTAACAGGACGAGTGGACAGGTTGACGGGGATATCGGGCAGGTAAAAATAATTTATTTTTTACTCAATTTTCAATTTTCAAGATTCTGTTTTGTATAATTTATTCAGTGTTGTTACTAGAAAGCTCAGAACTTAGATTGTATAGGATTACTATGAAATGGATTGGAAACCCACTTTATTTGTGTGCGTTTATTATCATAATTGGCAAACTCAGAACCTTTAGACAATAAACTGGTGATATGACATTGACTGCGAATCCTCATCTTTTTGTGTCTGTGTATGTTGCTATGGAAAAGACTCAGGAATTTCTATATACATCGAGTGGTACCAAATAGACTGAACACCGACTGTAGTTGTGTTTTTTGCTTTGTGATTTGGCGAACTCACAAATTATATAATGTACTGGTAATACCATATAGATTGGAAGCTCCCTTATCACATACTGTGTGTCTATGTTGTTGTTGGCAAGCATTGAAGCTCTAAACATCTAGCGGACACTTGGATACTTGCGAAAATGAAACTAGCAAAGTTTAGAAATTTGGCATTTGAATTTAATAAATTGAAAATATGTATGATTGTCGAAAGAGTACATTAAAGTTTTACATGAAATGTATTGAATGGTCAAAAGCACTTCAATGTTTACCAGAGAAAAGGACGTGGGAGGATGAGACGAATTATTATGATTTTTTCCTCTTTTTATATTTTAGAATACGTTATTATTGACTACATGTATGCATTAGTCTAAAAATTATTGTTAAGAGTACTACATATATTTACTCATCATTAAGCTATTAATTTCTTGTGTTGTGTAAATGTATGAATTTTTACATCTATAAGAAACAATCATTCATAATGTGTGTACTTTGTAGTATGTATGTGTTGTGTTGCGTCACATTTCTGTCCAATGTCCATGTCTCTGTTTATTGTTTAGGATAGAAGAGATTGAAGTGTAGATTTTGCATTACAAGGGTAGGTTGACAGAATTTGAATGCGTGTTTTAGAATCAAAGTTCTACTATACATGGGTGGAATCAAAATTCTTAGAAAAGAGAATGCAAATTGTTTGGAATTTTTGTTTTTGGATGATGCATCAATTTTTAGGCTGTTGATGGTTCATTTTTTGGTTCTGCAATTGTAGTGGATTACTTGACTCTGCTTAACTCAACTCAAATCAGCTGAATGATGTTCTATTCTAATTGCTTTGACTAGGTGATAATGACTATGATGGCTATATGAATAATGACTCACTTCCCCTTCACTCCCCCCACCAAAAGAGACCCTTCAACCCCACATATATTGCTTCATTTTGCATGACGTTGATGAGCTGGGAGCCCTAATATTTCAAGTGAACCATAAAGGAAAGTGGTTGATAATTTGCTGCTATTTTATGGTGAGAAACTATAGGCGTTGGGGGAGATTTGGTTTACTAAAGTGGAAGAAGAGAATAATTGAAGGAAAATAATTATGAAAGTTATTAACTTCTATATAAAGATATAACTGAATTCGATGAGTTGGAATCAACAAGATTTATTTAGATTTTATCCATGGCTTTTGGAGGTTGGTTACACACTTACATGATGTTGGGAATATTTGATTCAAGTCCCTTAACAAAAGTGAAGACTTAAGCACGAACTTTAATTATTGAGAGCGGTTCAAGCAACTTTGTTTTTGTTGGCACTTGTACCTGAATAAACTCTCTCCTTGAGATTAAAAGTGGTTAAACATGTCAGATACATCAATATTGTCCATTCGGATGGTTGTGAAAACCTAGGTGGTTGGTGCTCTGTTCATCTAACTGGAAGTGTGGGTAACTGGGCCACCCTTACATCTTCTCCCCTCTGTCCCTATTTTGTAATAAGGTAGGGCGGTTTGTTTGAGTTGTTCAATCGGTCCACGGTGCATATGAAGTGCAATGGAACCTACACTGTGCTAAGGGACCAAGCACGGTGTGGCTAGCAGCATTGGATTTGACTTGACATTCATGGCTTCTCGTTGGACCGGAGTAATCCAATATCTGATTTTGTACTGACTATTTTGTTGCCAAGAAACCTGAAACTAGAATATTATTACACCAAGAACTCAAAACCCATTTCTCTAAATATGTTGAACATCTGTACGCCTAAAATGACTAAGCTTCAAACTCGATCTAACATGTTAGAGTAATTATAGATCGCCCATATAGTCATTCTTCCCGGACAATGAAATGCTAGCTGAACAACTTAAACATCTCATGTGGTTTGTACTTTGTAGTATGTTTTATCGTTTTTGTTCTTTTCTTCTTACTTTTCTTTCTTTTGGATAAGTGAAGTTTGGTTTTGAAGGGCCATTACCAGGACCAATAGTAAATGAATTTTGGTTAGAATTTCTTTTGTAATAACCAAACAAACCAATCATAATAACTGTCACTTCTCATCCATGGTTCAAGGTTGCACCACCAACCATTGACTTGGAAGGTGCTGAGATACATCGGTCACAATGTCATAGAATATTGGTACGACACACAAATTACTAGATATAAGAAGTTGGATTTGATGACAGTTATAGGTCATATTGCTGCATCACGAAGCGGTATAGTGATATTTTGGAACTATCACTTGGACGCGTCGGTCAAGTTGTTTGAGAGGTCTTTGAGGTAACCATGTTTCGGGTGAAACTCAAGGCTTACACAAAAATGTATCAATCTTAGAACAAAGGTGTTGAGCCCGATATGACTTAGCTAGGCCGGATCGTGTTGATATCGGTTGTTACTTTGAACCGTGATCTCATTTATGCTAGTTTGGGTTTGGAAATCTTTACATCATGTCACAAACTAGATTTTAATGGCTGGGAATTGTTAATATTTATCAAAGTGGAAAGAAGAGAAAGAGAGAGACAAAGAGATTCTTATTAAGATAACCTAAGTCTATTATACAAAACGTTAAATATGGAAAACTGCATAATAACAGTCTTATATACTAGGGAAAAACATAGTAACATAAATGACTAATCTCCCCCTACTGTTAATGTACTAGATTATTGTAACATTCCCCCCCAAACTCATGATGTGGTAGCATCAAATATCAAGAGTTTGCCACGATAGTGTGAAATTTCGTAAAGAAATCTGTCAATTGCATAGTAGAAAGAAGGAAGGGGAGAGAAATCGTGTCCAACTAAAGATGATGGTGCACAAAGTGACAATCAATTTTAATATGTTTTGTGTGCTCATGAAACACCGAGTTGTGGGCAATCTGAATAGTACTGAGTGTTATCACAATACATAGGAGTAGGAGTAGGAGTTGACAAAGAAATACCAAGATTAGCAAGCAGCCAATGTAACCAAACTATCTTTGCTGTAGTAGATGCCATAACACGATACTCAGCTTCAATAGAGGATCAAACCACAATAACTCGTTTTTTATTTTTTTATGAAATAAAAAAATCACTAAGAAAGAGACAAAAACTAGTAATAGATTTGTGATCCATAGAGTCATCAACCCAACCCATATTAGAGTAAACTCGGAGTTTTAGAGACGATGAAGAAGAAAATAATAAACTATACAACAGACTCCAAATAATTGGGACATAAGGCTTGGTTTAGTTTGGTTTGATTTTTATGCAACGTACCCCGTAGATACTGAAGAATAGTGGACTAGTGAAGCGTGGTAGGGACAACAACAAACTGACTAACCACATGAACAACATAAGTGATATCTGGATGAGTAATAGTAAGATATACTAAACTTCTAACAATAATACGATATAAGGTGGAATTATGCAGGAGAGAACCATCAGAGTAAGTATAACCAGCGTTGAACTCTAATAATGTGTCAACTGTTTGATTATTTGACAAGTAAGCTTGTTGAATAACATCCGAAACATACTTTGACTGAGAAATAAGATGATCTTTGGGAGAGGAAGCAACCTCAATTCTTAAGAAATACCGAAGTAGACCTAAATTTTTCATCTCAAAATAATCCTGTAATTGAGATTTCAACAGTTAAATTCTAGCATTGTCATCACCTATAATAATCATATCATCCATATAAAAAAATAGAAGAATAAAACCTGAAGAAGTGGATCGTAGGAAGAACGTAAAATCATGATCATTAGCATAGAAGCCTAAGTCACATATGACTGAAGAAAATTTTGCAAATCATGACCTCCAGGCCTGTTTAAGGTCGTATAAAGACTTGTGAAGTTTGCGTACTTAACCAGGACTATGAGGCGACCCGGGAGGAGTCATATAAACCTTTTCAGATAAATCACCATGAAGAAAAACGTTTTTCGTATCCATATGAGATAAGCTCCACCGACGAATAGTTGCCACAATAATTATTGTGCGAACAGTGGTCATCTTAGCAACTAGAGCAAAAGTCTCATTGTAGTCAAGCCCATTCTCTTGAGCAAATTCCTTGGTCACTAATCTAGCCTTGTACTTTTCCACACAACCGTCAGATTGGGTTTTGGTTTTGTAAACTCACTTTCAATCAATTGTGCATTTAATAGGAGATAAAAACACCAACTTCGAAGCTTGAGTCTTATGTAAAGCAGAAAATTCTTCATCTATAGCTTGTTGTCAAAGAGGATTAAGTATAGCCTCCTTATAGGAAGTCGGTTTAGACAGAGAGTGTATAGAAATTAAGAAAGAACAAAAATCAGAAGAGTAACAAGAGTTGAAAAAATTAAACCTATCTTGACACTTTCGAGTGCGCTGAGGGTAGTGAGGAGTGTGATCCATGGTGCTAGAATCTGATTAGGGGACTGGAGATGTGAATGAAGGTATAACATTTATGGAGGAGACAATAGGAGTCTTGTGAACAAAAATATGTATAATGGGGGGAAGACAATGTTATTTAAGGCGTAAAGCAAACCATAGGGAACAAGTCTTCTGAGGCCTAGCATTTCGTCGAAGCAAAGTGAATAGTAAAAAAAAAAAAAATATTTTAGTTTAATAATGTAATTCGAGCAAGAGCAAATTCAACATCTAAACAACTTGAAATAAACGTGAGTAAAAAGGGATATAAGTTAAGTGTAGAGCCTTTGTATATATAGCCAATGAAAGTTACAATAAGGATAAAAAAGTAAAAAAAAAAATTTCAATAAATCCTAATAAACTAGATTGCTATATCTCCAACACTCCCCCTCAAGCTAGGCGCAAAAATGTCAACTAAGCCAAGCTTGACAACGGAGTCTTGAAGAATAGATAGAGTGACAAGCTTAGTGAAAACATCCACAACCTAATCACTAGTCCTCACAAATGATGGAGTGATAATACCACTGTTAACCTTCTCTCGAAGAAAGTAAACATCGATCTCTATATGTTTCGTCATCTTGTGTAATACAGAGTCAGAAGTGAGCTGAATAGCAGATCGATTATCACAATATAATGTAGATGAAGAAGTTACTGAAAATCTCAACTCGCCAAGAATCGATCGTTGCCAGATAATCTCACATGTGCCAAGTGCTAGTGCCTGATATTCTACCTTTGCTGACGAGCAAGAGACAATTGACTACTTTTTGCTCTTCCAAGAGATAAGATGAGTCCCTTGAAAAGCACAGAAGTCCGTAGTTGATCGACTGTCACACGTTCCTCAATAATCTGAAGCTGAATAACAGGCTAGAGAGCCAGTCTGAGATCTTGATGCATAAAATAACCCATGTCCAGGACAAGACTTGAGGTACTGAAGAATATGATAAACTGCATCAAGATGTGGTTGACATAACTTGCGCATGAACGGACTAACTCGACTGACGACAAATAAAATGTCTGATCTAGTGTTGGCTAGGTAGATAAGTCTACTTACCAACCTCTGATAGACAATCGGATCTCTCAACTCCTCTCCTTCAACAGTAAGCTTCAGGTTTAGAATCATGGGTGATGATGTCGGTTTGCACCCCAACATCTTAGTGTCTGAGAGAAGATGCATAACATACTTTCTCTGAGAAAAAACAATACCCTTGCTACTACGGGCAACCTCAATCCTAAGAAAGTATAGCAAAAATTCAAGGTCCTTCACATCGAAAGCCTTCCCAAGGTCTACCTTGACCTGTGTAGTCCTAAAAACATCATCTCCAATAATAATAATATTATTAACATATACCAAAAGGATGATATACTGTTCAGAAGTATTCTGTCAAATGAAGTAGGTATGATCAGAATGACATCTGGTGAACCCTAAATATACAACTACATCACTAAAGCAAGAGAACCAGGCTCGTGATGACTGTTTCAGTCCATAAAGAGACTTACGCAATCGACATAATTTTCCAGCATATTCCCTCTCATCACAAATATCCGGTGGTGCATCTATATAAATAATCTCGTTTAGATCACCGTGAAGAAATACATTCTTCACATCCAACTGATGAAGAGGCCAAGAGTACTCCGCAGCTGGAGAAATAATCAATCGAACAGTAGTCAATTTTGCCATGGGGGCAAAGGTAACACTAAAATCACAACTTGGTACCTGAGTAAAGCCCTTTGCTACAAGCCTAGTCTTGTGATGATTAATAGTACCATTCGCAATAATCTTTAGGGTATAAACCCAGCGATAGCCAATAAGATAAGATCCCACATATGATTACACTGAAGAGCGTCCATCTCCGTCTACATGACAAGAATCCACTGTGGCTCCCGCATAGCCTCTGAAACAGAGTGAGAAATTGGTGTATCTGAAAAGGTCATACTATAAGCTTGAAATGTAGGAGATAGATAACCATAATAAATATAAAAAGAGATCGGATATAAAATCCTGGCTGTCCAACCTTAACGAACAACTGGACGATAATCACGTCGCAGATAACGACGCCCTAAATCATCATCCTCTACTGATAATGTCTCATCAGTTAAAGTAACTGGCTCAGTACCTGTAAACTCATAAGTACTAACAACAGGTGCATCAATATGCTCAATAAATTGAGAAGTATTACTTGCATCGCCTGAGGTGGAGGGGACATCAACAGGGGGATGAGAGCGAGGGCGATGAACATAAACCTGCAAAGGAAGAGAGATTGGTGACTCTGTAGTGATAATGACGAATGACTCTGGCTCTTGTGGTAATGAAAAATCAAAGAGAGTATCATCAATTAGAGGGGCAGACATAGGACTGGAAGAAAAATAAGGAATATGCTCAAGAAAGGTAACATCTAGACTGTAATACATACAACACTTAATAGGATCATAATACCAACATCCCTTAGATTGATGATAATAGCCCACAAAGACACAATGAATCGCTTTATCATCAAGCTTATGACGAGTAGGAGATCGATCCTGAACAAAATATGTGCATCCAACAACATGAAGGGGAGGCCGAAAAAAGTGTCCGCTCAGGAAACAAGACCTGTAAGGGAGCCCTATGCTGGTGTACGATTGCACAGAAAGGTAGAAGTTAAAATAGCAAAATGCCAATAGAATTTTGGTACTCCCATGCCTTTAAGCATACAACGTACCAGCCTTATTAGACTTCTATTTTTCCTTTTAGCAACGCCATTTTTACTCAGGAGTATATGGATAAATGAGTTGCTGAAGAATACCTTGAGAAGAAAGGTAAGACACTAAGGCATCAGACACATATTATTTGGTATTATCCGAACGAAAAGCACGCACAATGATATCAAATTGTGTCTTAATCATCTGTAGACACTGAGTGATTATAGGGAGTACATTAGACTTTCTATGCAAAAGGTAGACCCAAATACAACGGGTATGGTTGTTTATAAATGTCACATAGTATCGAGCACTTGATAGAGCAGTAACAGGAGAGGGTCCCCAAATATCAGAGTGTATTAGGTCAAATGACTTGGGTGACTGGTGCATGTGAGGAATAAAACTGGTCCTAACATGTTTTAATAAGGAACATATAACATAGTCAAGTTTATCACCAACATAAGCATTGTTCAAAATAAGAAATAACGTACATAAATATTTAAAATTTGTATGTCCAAAACAATCATGCCACAACTGAACAGTTTGTGACGAAAAATTATAACGATAACTACTAGGTAAAATATTAGCATGCAAGTTAAGATCAGATAAAGAGAAAGCAGGAGTAGGTGATGGAACTGGAGGTGGATCGCCTAGATAATATAGTCCATCTCTCTCATGTCCCTTGGTAATAATTCTCATGGTACTCAGGTCATGTAAATAACACGAATCAGATAAGAACACAACCGCATAGTAAAAATCTTTGGCTAATTGATGTACAGATAATAGATTCATGGTCAACTTTGGCGCATGAAAAATTGAACGTAATGTAAAGCTATCTAGGAGGCGGACTCTACCCCTACTAACAATAGGGGCATGTGTTCCATCTGCTAACTGAACTTGTGTATGTAACTGTTCGTCAAAAGTGATGGGCCTCACTTGTCATGTGACCATTCGCACTCGAGTCAAGCATCCAAAAGGGAGACAGACTGGCACAAGCATGAAAGACACGAGGTATACCAGTAGTGGTGGCAGCTGTTAGAGTAGTTAGCATATTTGGACTTAGGGGTAGTTTAGTTATTTATTTTCTTTTATATTGCCCTAGCTTAATTTGTTTATTTTCTTTTTACCCTGCTATATAAAAATCTCTTATATAGTAGTTTTTCTTTAAGGTTGTTTTGACCAGTTATGCCTAAATAATATTCTTTTTCTTCTAGTTTCTTTCTTTTTTATTTGATCAAAGTTTACATGGTATCAGAGCCAATATGGTTCTAAGGGCTGTGAGCAGTATCAAAAATACTGTTCACTCGGTGAACAATGCAGAAGTTACTGTTCACGTGCTATACACAGTATGAAAGTTACTGTTCATGCTGTGAACAGTGCCGAATTTTGATTTTAGTTATATTTTTGCTGTACTGTTGTATAAGAAACTACCATTTGTTATGGGTATTTGATTTACAAAGTTGTTGAGTTGATTTGTGGCGAACTATGGATTGTTTGGCGTTGACTGCTTCTTTTGGTTCTAATTTATGTTCTTAGCTTTTGCTGGTTGGTTTCTGTTGTGGGGAGGTCTCTCTTGGCTTCGTTGGTGCCTTCTTCTTTCTGTTTTGTGATTGAATTTGTACTCCCCTATGTGTTGGCTGGTTGTTTCTGTGCCTTTATTGCTAGTTCTGGTTGTTGGGTTTGCTGCCTCTTCTCTTCTTCTCTTTTGGTGGTGCTTCTTGTTGCAAGGTGTGGCTGTTTCTTCTGGTTTCTAGTCTGGTTGTTTCTTCTTCGTTTGGTTTGCTGCCTCTTCTCTTCTGCTGGTGCTTCTTGTTGCAAGGTAAGAAATCCTAATTCATTTGGATTTGTTGATTTGTGCTGGTTCTGATTTGAGCTTCTTTTTGTTAGGCCTAATTCCTTTGGGTTTATTGATTTGGGCTGGTGCTGATTTGGACTTCTCTCTGTTGCGCTGTTTGTTTGGCTTTTCTTCTTTCCTTTGTTGTGCTTTGTTTTGTTGGGCATTATTGCTGGTGGTTTTTGTTCGGCAACCCCAATCCTTTGGATTTGTTGATTTGGGCTTCTTTCTGTTGGGCTGCTAGTTTGAGTTTTCTTCTTTTTTTTATTAGGCTTTGTTTTGTTGGGCATTGTTGCTGATGGTTTTTTGTTGGGCTTTGATTTTTTGTTGGACCCCTCATTGCTATTTGAGCCTTAATTCGTTGAGCTTACACTTGGAGTATTTGTTGAGTTTATTATTTTCTTCCTCTAAGTCTCTAGAACTTTGTGCTTATTTTGATGCGGACTGGGCTGGTAACTCTATGAATTGTAAGTCCACTACAGGTTTCTGTTTCTTCCTTGGTGATTCTCTTATTTCATGAAAAAGTAAGAAACAAACTGTTGTGACTCGATCATCTATTGAAGCGGAGTATCATGCTATGACCTTCACAACAGTAGAGATAGTTTGGTTGCATTAGCTACTTGTTGATCGTTTTCTTCTTAACAAACTCTTGATGTTTTCTGCTACCACATCATGAGTTTGAGGGAGGGTGTTAGAGTAGTTAGCATATTTAGACTTAGGGGTAGCTTAGTCATTTGTTTTCTTTTTATGTTGCCCTAACTTAGTTTGTTTATTTTCTTTTTACCCTATGTTAAGAGTATTAGGGTAGTATGTGTAAATTATTAATAGTGCTAGGGTATTATGTGTAATTCTTATTATTGTGAGTTAACTATAAATACAAGTGATGTATGAGAGAAAGGTTATGTTTGTAACCTATCTCTGTTGCTCTCTAATATTGTGTTAATCCTTTAAACTTAATATGGTATCAGATATTACGATCATAAAAATATATATTCTGAATAAATTAATTGTCTATTGTGGCGATACTTTGTTTGTTGGTGGTGGTCTGCTGTGGCAGTCTATTGTGGTGGTATTGTGTTTGTCAGTGGTGGTTTGCTGTGTTTGTCGTCGTCTGTGGTGTGGTACTGTTGTGGTGTCGCTTGTCGTGGTGGAGAGGCGCAGTCGAAGGCCAAGGTGTTTTTAGCCTTCCTGGTGGTGGTGTGGCTATTGTGGTGGTGTTGGTGGTGAGGCGCAGTCGCAGGAGTGGTGTTGGTGGTGAGGCGCAGTCACAGGAGGGTTCTCTGGGAACCCTAATCTCAACGAAGAAGAAGAGGCCAACAGGCTGGGTCAGATCGGGTCAAGCCCATTGACTTAAATTATTTTAAGTCCAAGTCAAAGTCCAGTGGTACAGTGATCCAAAGTTAGGGGTTCATTTTAAGTCCAAAGTCCAGTGGTCCAACCCTCGGTCCAATGTAGAGACTCCAGCTGGTCCGGTTCAGCGGTCCAGAGTGCCTAGTTGGTCCAGTTCAGTCTTCCAGAAGGTCCAACTGATCCGGTTCAGCGGTTCAGGAAGTCAAACTAGCCTGGTTCCATGATCCAGCAAGTAAAACCTGTCCGGTCCAGCAGTCTAGAGGGCTCAGTCAGACCGGTTCAGTGGTCCAGCTCCCTTTTTTAGACCAGTTCAGTGGTCCAGTTCCCTTTTTCAGTTCGGTTCAGTGGTCTAACCTACTTTTCTAGTCCGGTGCAGTGGTCTAACCCAATTTTCAGCCTGGTTTAGTACTCCAGTTACTTCCTTTCTTCCGGTTCAGCCTTCCAGCAGATTCCACTGGTCTGGTTTAGTGCTCCTATGGTCCGGTTCAATACTCTAGTGGTCCGGTTCAATACTCTAGTGGTTTGGTTCAGTCTTCAAACAACCTTATCAGGTCCGATTCTGTCCAGTTCAGGCCTTCAGCCTCCGTCTTTTCTTCTGGTTCAGTATTGTAGCACTTTTTGTTTGTTATTTGTTGTACTGCTATGGAACCCAAGCAAGACACTGGATTGGTTATTATTACTCGAGAGGAGTATGCCCAGTTCCTATCTTAGCAACAGGCTGTTCTATCTTCCTCCATTGCTACTTTTGTCCAATCAGGTATTGTTTCCACTTGTTTATTGTCCTCCAATCACAGTCCCTGGATCATAGACTCTGGCGCTTCTGATCACATGACTGATGCGTCTGATGTTTTTTCTACTTATCAGTCTGCTACCTCCACACGTAGTGTTACTCTTGCTAATGACACTTGTTCTAAAGTTTCAGGTTTGGGGACTACTAACTTAAGTCCTGATATGTCTCTATCTTCCGTATTATTTGTTCCTCAGTTTCCTTTTAATTTATTTTTCATTAGCAAGATTACCCGTTTTCTTAATTGTTCTGTAATCTTTTATTCTTCTTATTGTGTCTTTCAGGATCTTAAGACGAAGAAGAAGATTGGTATGGGGCATGAAGTTGGTGGCCTATATTACTTTGATTTTGATTCACCTACTCGGGCTCTACAAACCTCGTTATCTCCTTTTCAGTGGCATTGTCGTCTTGGACATCCCTCTCTCCAAAATCTGAAGCGTCTGGTTCCCAGTCTTCGTTCTGTGTTGTTTTTGTCTTGTGAAGCTTGTCAACTTAGTAAGCATCACTGTGTGTCATTTCAGTCTCGAGTTAATATTCGTGTGTCTAGTCCATTTGAGTTGGTACATTCTGATGTATGGGGCCCAATAAATAATATTTCATCTAATAAATATCCTTATTTTGTGTCATTTGTGGATGACTATTCTCATGTAACTTGGTTGTTTCTGATGAAAGCTCGGTCTGAATTATTCTCTATATTTGAGACATTTCGTAAGGAAATAAAAACTTAGTATGAGTGTCGTATCTGTATTTTACGTTCTAATAATGCTCGAAAATATGAATCTGATCATTTTTCAGCTTATCTTAGTAAAACTGACATTATTCATCAGATTTTTTGTGCTTATACCTCTCCACAAAATAGTGTTGCTAAACGCAAGAACTGTTATTTGTTGGAAGTCACCTGTGTCCTGTTATTTCAGATGAATATTCCCCGATATTTTTGGAGTGATGCTGTTCTTAATGCTTGTCATCTTATTAATCGTATGCCATCCTCTGTGTTAAATGGGCAAAGTCCATATTTTGTCCTTTTTTCTGGTAAGCCTTTATGTTTCCTAACTCCGAAGATTTTTGGATGTGTCTGTTATGTTCATAATTTGGGTCCTAGGTTTGACAAACTTAACCCTCGAGCTACCAAATGTGTATTTCTTGGTTACTCCTGCACGCAGAAGGGGTATCGTTGTTACAATCTGCACCAATATTTTACTAGTGTCGATGTCACGTTTGAAGAATCTGTTCCATACTTTCTAGCACCTTCTCAGCCTTTGGATTTGGATTTTGGATCATCTCTTGTACCATCATCTCTTTCCTCATCTTCAGACATTCCGTTGTCCACTGTGTTATCTTCTACTTTACCTCTACATGTCTACTCCCGTCGTCCTCGCCCATCGACTGAGGTGCCCGTACCGTCTTCCTTGTCGCCTTCTGATCCTGGTACATCAGGTAATTTAGACTCTTTACCTATTACTCTTCGCAAAGGTACTCGTTCGTGTGTTACTACTGATTATCCCATTTCTCATTTTGTTTCATATGATGCCTTGTCTCTTGTCTTCTCCTGTTTTACTTCTCAATTATCTGCTATATCTATTCTTAAGTATTTACAGGTTGCCTTATCTGATCCGGGCTGGAGGAAAGCTATGGAGGAGGAGATGGATGCTTTACATCATAATGGGATTTGGGATCTCGTTCCTTTACCCCTAGTAAACGAACTGTTGACTGTCGTTGGGTGTATACTGTTAAATTTCATCCAGATAGTTTTGTGGAGCGTCTCAAAGCCCGACTTGTTGCAAAGGGCTTTATTCAGACTTATGATATTGATTATGAGGAGACTTTTTTTCCTGT
Source organism: Ilex paraguariensis (assembly GCA_963454935.2). Classification (NCBI taxonomy): domain Eukaryota; kingdom Viridiplantae; phylum Streptophyta; class Magnoliopsida; order Aquifoliales; family Aquifoliaceae; genus Ilex; species Ilex paraguariensis. Next base: position 64,382 of record CAUOFW020000536.1, read on the forward strand.
TGCTAAAATTTCCTCTGTTCGTATCTTGATCTCTTTGGCCGCTAATCTTGATTGACCCTTGTTTCAGTTAGACATCAAGAATGCCTTCCTACATGGTGACTTGGTTGAAGAGGTATACATGGAGCAGCTACCTAAAGAAATCTTTGTATGGTTTGAAGCAGTCACCTAGGGCATGGTTTGGTAAGTTTTCAGATGCAGTTTTAGAGTTTGGTCTTCTTCGATGTTAGACAGATCATTCTGTGTTTCATAGACAGAGAGATGCTGGATATGTCTTATTGGTGGTCTATATAGATGATATTGTGATTATTGGGATTGATTCTGAGGGGATTGCTAAGTTAAAAATATTCTTACAGGATTGATTTCATACTAAAGATTTGGGAAAACTCAGGTATTTCTTGGGTATTAAGGTGGCTCGATCTAAACAGGATATTTGTTTATCCCAAAGGAAATATGTACTTGACATGCTTGAGAAAGCAGGTTGGCTGGGTGGTAGATCGATTGATGTTCCTATGGATCCGAATAAAAAATTATTGATAGATGAGGATGCATTGTTTGAGAATCTGGGTCGGTATCGCAGATTGGTTGGAAAGCTTAATTATCTTACTATTACTCTACCAAATATTTTCTATGCAGTCAGTATAGTAAGCCAGTTCATGGGGTGTCCTAGAGTACCACATTGAGAGGTAGTTACTCGTATTCTGCGATATCTCAAACGAGCTTCTGGACTTGAATTGTTATATTGAGCTAATGGACATCTTAGAGTGAACGGTTTTTCAGATGCTGATTTGGCTGACTCTCTTTCTAATCAGAGATCAACCACTGGTTAGTGTACTTTCTTAGGAAGTAATGTTGTCTCATGAAAAAGTAAGAAACAACCCGTGATAGCAAGATCCAGTGCTGAGGCTGAGTATAGGGCAATGACACATACGACGAGTGAGTTAACTTGGCTACTATACTTTCTCCAGAAAATTGGGTTTCCAGTTTAACTTCCTTTACAGTTGTTCTGTGACAATCAGACAACTATCCATATCGCTGCCAATCTTGTGTTTCACAAGAGAACCAAACATATTGAGGTTGATTGTCACTTTATTCAGGACAAGATAGTAGCTGAGAAGATGACTCTATTTGTGAAATCTGAAGCATTGAGTCGTACACGTCTTACAACTTTTTGTTTCAAGCTTGGATAATATAATATTATATAGTCCAACTTGAGGGGGAGTGTTAAGAGTATTAGGGTTGTATGTGTAAATTGTTAATAGTGTTAGGGTATTATGTGTAATTTTTATTATTGTGAGTTAACTATAAATACAAGTGATACATGAGAGTTAGGTTATGTGTTTAACCTATCTCTGTTGCTCTCTAATATTGTGTTAATCCTCTAAACTTAACACCTTATTATATAAAGACCTCTTATATAGTAGTTTTTCTTTAAGGTTGTTCTGGCTAGTTATGCCTAAATAATATTCTCTTTCTTTTAGTTTCTTTCTTTTTTATTTGATTAAAGTTTACAGCAGCAACAGTAGTCGGACTCTGAGAAGTCAGAGCAGACATAAGTATATTCAATCGGGAAATGATGACATTTATATCACTTTGCCAAGGAGGAGCAGTAGCAGGAGTAGCGGTAGTAGGTCGTGGTACCTCGGCAATAGCAGCAGTATGGTTGAGAGGAGACAACTTAAGCTCTGGATGGAGCTTCCAACAAGCAATCCTGAGATGTTCTAGTTGGCCATAATAATCACACTGACGAGAATCTCCCTGTCTATGCTGATCTGGGCCACCCTGACGACATTGGTTCGAGCGCTGTCCACCCCTGACTGAGGATCCTGAACGAGACCTTACAGTAGCTGCAAGGGACATATGATCAGCCAGAGGAGTCAAGGCCGCAACTGGAAGTGATGCAATATGGATGCGACGCTCATGCTGTTCAATCATCGCATACACCTCATAAAGAGAAGGAAGTGTCAATATCGACAAGATCTGGGAACGAGGTCCCTCAAACTCATCACAAAGCCCCATAAAGAACTTGTGAATCCTATCCTATTGCTCGCTCTCGAGTATGCAAGAATGCTGCTCCATTGGGCTCTATCCTCTATCCTCGGAATAGCAGCAAGAGGACATAGAGTCTCATACTTAAATCAGCTCTGGGTCAAATAGCCATATTAATTCTGAATGATCATATCTCCTTGCCGAGCATATGAGAGCTCCTGACAAAGCTCATAAAAATAAACTCCCCGTCCTAACTGGGAATACATCTCTGATAATGCACTTCATAGTTTCGGAATAGAGCTCAAGTCGAACAATAACGACAGAGAAAGAAGGTCTAAAAAGCTCCCAAATAATCAGGTCATGGTGCCCAGAAATTCAAGAAATATAAATGTGATCTACTACATCAAAAACAGATCAAATGAGGAACCGCTCCCTCCTAAAAAAAGTCCTAGATACTGCAACCTGACAGCACTGTGACGAAGAGTGCGAAGAACGAAACTACAACAAGAAGTGTGACCCGGTAGTTGGCGTGAGAGTGGGCTAGGTGGTTGGGCTAGTGCCCTGCAGTGGGTTGGTGGATAGGGGTGGTTTTCCGTCTTGCTAGTATATGTTTGTCGGTGTATATGGTGTTGGGTTACTGGGCTGGTCTGTGTTGGGACTGGTCTAGGTGGACAGTGGGTTGGGTTATTGGGTGGCTGGGTTTTGGTTTGTTCGCTGTTGTGGGGTGGGTTTGTAGTTTTTGTATGCTGGTTTGTTGTTGTAGTTTTTGTATGCTTTTAGTGCTGCTGGGTTTGGGTTGGGTGTTTTGGTGATGTAGTAGTGGGAGTTGTCTTGGGGGATGGGCAATCGGTGGCTTTGGGATTGGGTTTTGGTGTATATGGTATTGGGTGTTCGGTGTTGCTGGATTGAGGTTGGGTGTTTCGATGCTTCTTGGTTTGGTGGAGTGCTGCTGTCGGTGCTTCTTGGGTTTTCTGGTGAGGAACTTGTGATATGGCTGTCGGTGGGTATTGTTGCTGGTTTGCTGGGTATTGGTTGGGTGGAGTTTGAGGTTCTGGTTTGTGGCAGCAGTCTGGTGGTAGTGGGGTGACTGGTGCCTGCAACGTGGAGGAGGGGCTAGGGTTAGGGTTAAGGTTAGGGTTATAGCTTTGATACCAACTTGAAATAGACGTGAGTGAAAAGGGATAGAAATTAAGTGTAGAGGCCCCATATGGATAACCAATGAAAGTTATAATAAGGATAAAAAGGTAAAAAAAGAAAATTTCAATAAATCTTAATAAACTAGATTGCTTTATCTCCAATAAAACAGAAAAAAAATTAGCATTTAATGATAATCAAACAGGACTAGAATAAACATCTAAACAATAGAATTAGATTAACAGGTTAACATAGAAGTCCAACAAAATTAACATCTAAACATATTGAACACAATTTAAAATCAGATAAACACAACAAAATCAGAGTGAACATAGATTAACACAACAGTCTAACAAAATCAGAAAATCATAAACATAGTAAAAAAAAAAACAGAAATAAGGTAGAAGAAGATAATGATGTTCTAGCATAATTAGCATCAGAGTTCCAAAAAATTATTAGAAGAGGGGAAGAAATAGAAGTGGAAAAAAATCAGAAAATCATAAATACAAAAAAAAAAAAAGAAAGAGTAGAAGAGGAGGAGGAGGTTCCAGCAGAATTAGCATCACAACAGCAGAGTTCCAAAAATCAGAAGAAGTAGAAGAATCAGAAAATCAAAAACACAACAAGAAAAAAAAAGAACATACTTTCTACATAGAAGAAGAAGAAGGGAAGAAGTAGAAGAAGAAGAAAAAAAGGGGAAGAAGTAGAAAAGGAGGTGGGGAAGAACTAGAAAATCCGAAAAAAATGAAGGGAAGAAGAAGTAGAAGAGGAGAAAAATTGGAGGACATACCTTCAGCATTTGTCCAAAAGAATCACTATGGCAATCACTTCTTCAATTTTCTCACTTCTTTGATTCTTCTCCTATTCTTGTTTTTCCTTCACTTCACCCGGTTTGTTCTAGGCAACATAGGGTTGCTTCGCCTCGTTTCTCGCCTGGGCGAGCGCTTAGGTTCGTTTTTCACAACATTGTCCTGAAGGAGTAACAGACAAATCAAGCAAAGAAAAAGAAAATGAAGAGGACAGATCAGACACAGTCATATCATCAACATATGTATTAGAAAAACATTAGATAAAAAGGTATCAATATAGATAAGATCAAATTTATGCAGAGATGAACATATGGAATAGAGAAAAAAGGAATGTGCTACATAAAGATAACATGGCGAGAAATATAGAGTTTTTGTGTGCTAGGATTATAACAACAATATCTTTTTTGTCTCTCACTGTATCTAAGAAAAATACATAAGACTGAGAGAATAGAGTTTGGTACGATTAGCACTAGGTAGCAAAATAAAACATGTACATCTAAACACATTGAAGGAGAAATAATCAGGTGTCTTATCACATAATTTTTCAGTTTGAGACACTAGAATTGAGAATTGTAGGAATGCAATTAATCAGTGAACTGCTGTAAGAGATTGTTTCACCCTAAAAAAATGCTAGGAACATTGGTTGACAATAATAGAGAATGAACAGTCTCAATAATGTGACGATGTTTTTGCTCGACCACTCCATTTTGATCAAGTGTGTCAATACAAGAAAATTGATAAATAGTACCACCAGATTTCAACAGACCCAGACGAGAATGTCATCAATAGAAACTAGATGACTGTGGACTCCACTAAAAAAAAGATAAATTAACAGTTGATGCAGCAGCTTGGGGAATATGAAGCTTGTCCAACACATACAACCTTCCATTTCTATGGCTTGTCCTAATCAATTTTTTAGACCGTGGATCCATTACAACATAACTAGTGGAGGAAAAGTGAACTAAAAATCTTGAATCAAACAACTGACTAATTGAGATTAAATTTTAAGTTGAGGAATATAATAGACAACAAGAAGTGTAAGTTGAGAGGATACAACTGTTCCAACACCAGCCAAAGACATTCGAGTGCTATTGGCTGTAAGGATAAATATAGAGGGAGGGGAAATAATAGAAGGAAATAAAGAAGAATTACTAGTCATGTGATGAGTGGCTCTTGAGTCAAAGATCTAGGTAGTTTGAGATATATCAGAAGTACTCGAAGTAAATGAACCTGTTGAGGGAGAAACTGATAGGACACCTGATTGATGAAGGGATAAAAGTTTCTACAACTGATCTACGACCATAGTCAAGTTGGGAGCTAATGGGAGTGAGTCATCCACTAGTGTTGTAGCTGTTACTGTATGACGACCTTTGGGCTTAAAAGAGTTGATTGAGTGGTCCTCGTCTATTCTTGCTTGCCAATTTAGGGCATTGTGCTTTCCAATGATCCTTCTTACGCTAAAAGCTACACTCATATGAAGCGGCTCTGCCTTGATAATTATTTTGTGAATTAGAAAGCCCTTTTGAGGAACAACTAATAAGGTTTAAGTAGGCAGTGAAAGAAACCCCTTTCCATAAAGGGTCTTTAAGACGTACCTCCTCAACCAATAATTCATTAACCACTGCATCAATTGAGGAAAGGGAGTGGCGATGAAGAATGGAAGTCGTCTTTCCATACCATTAAAAATTGTACCAACTTTTGCTCCTCTCTGAGAGTACGAAATGTCATATCGGTACTTAGTTCAGCTTGCTCTATGAGTGCTAGTTGATCCCAATAACTAGTTATAACTGAGTAAAACTCTTGTATATTTCTATCACCTTGACGAGCATCTCGAATTTCATGCTCTAGTTGATTTCTCTTTGTAAAGTTGGACTGAACAAACAACGTGGTCAAATAATCCCAAATTTATTTAGCTGTGGTAAAACTAAGCTAGGTGAACTCCGATGGTCTGATCAACTGAATTATTAATCCAGGTGATTACACTAATGGCCTGCAGAGAATTAGAATTGCTGCTTGTCATATTCCCAAACAGAGAAGCTAAACAAACAAATCAGATTCAATCGCACAAATGTAGGAGACCAATAGCAAATTCAAACCTAGTTGTGTGACTCTGAAACCCAAGCATCGTAAACCAAGAACCCACAAACAATAGGGCTTGATTACACCAAAGGATACCAAAAAACAACCCTAGAACACAACTAAGGAGATTTTTGGTTTTGTTCATAGCAAGAACAATCAACCGAAATACCCAGATTGGCCAAAAATCCACCAAAGAAAATTCTATTGCCTTCAAATCCACCATTCAGCCTCCAAACAGCACTGGTTGCACCTCTCAGAGTAGATTTGAAGCAGCAAACTCAACAAAAACAGTCCTAGATCTTACATTGAAAAAATAGGTTCAAAAATCTTGGAAAATATTCAAAAATTGAAAAACCCTATCAAATGGCCACGAAATCAAAAATTAAGCATATCATGAGATTACCCATGAAATTTCGAGTCTGGTAATGCCTATCCCCTGTCCAGAATAATGATGACATGCTGATGTCATCATCATAGTTTAATGACGTCAGTCCTAAGTAAGCATAATATCATGAGATTACTCATGATGTTAGATGTATTTTGGATTCAAACCCGTTCTGATACCATGTTAATATTTATCAAAGAAAGAGGAAAGAAGAGAGAGAGACAAAAAGATTTTTATTAAGATAAACTAAGTCTCTTTACAAAACCTTAAAAGTGGAAAACTACACAATAATAGTCTTATATACTAGGGCAAAACATAGTAACATAAATGACTAATCTAGCCGTACTGCTAATGTACTAGATTACTCTAACAAGAATAACCAAGTAATGGAAAGTTTCCTTTTCTGAATTTATTTAGTACTTCTGTAGATAATTCATATTGAATTGTGATAATGTTCTTCCTTACTTATTTTCTTTTCTTTCCATTCTTTCTATTTTTACTCTTCTGTTGATAAATTGCAATTATTTTGTTTGTTTCTGGCTGCAACTGTGCTGAATTGTGTTTAATTTAGGTTCTTGGCTGATCTTTACAGCAGGCCATAACTGCTCTTAAGAAAGGGGCATATTTGGTCAAGTATGGAAGAAGAGGAAAGCCTAAGTTTTGCCCCTTTCGGCTAACAAATGTAAGTTAGATCCAATGCTCCTAAATATTGTGTTTCTATACTTGTGCTTCCCTCCACCCCACCCCACCCCAACCAACCCAAACAGAAGAAAAGAATTGAAAAGAATAAGAAGGGAATGTCCATATAATCACACATGGGAATGAAAGTACTTTAATTATGTGCATATTAAATTCTACTGTGAAGTAAACATCACTTGTGTTGTGTATATGTTTTAATGACATATAAGTTACTTGCGTTTTTAAATTTTGTTGGGATACGAAGGATCATCATTCGTAGAGCATAGGTAACACACCATCATCAGTGCGTGCAGTGAAGCATGAAATCTCACGCAAAAATCATATATCATCCATGCGAATATAGTCAAATCTTTCAAATAGCTTTATCTATAAAATACCTTTGGATCTTTTTCAAATAGCTTTATCTTTAAAATAAATGTGGTCCAAATCTTTCTTACCAATGTATCTGGAATAAAGCAGAGAGATATGGTAATATATCTAAACCTTGGTAGCTTTTATGTTCATCAAGTGTTATATTTTCAACCTTTTAACTATTCAAAGTTGATGCTGGTAATGTTGCAATTATGACCGGAACTTTTCAAGTTACTCATTTGTGGGGTTGTCATCTACTCCAACTTTGTGAATTACCGCTAGTTGCGGTTTTATGTTTTCCAGATTTTCTTGGGTCTACAAGCTTACTGTCTTAGCAAATATTCCATCCATGCAAACTATTCAGTGTTGAATCTACTCTCCAAGGTCCACCACTTTATTTTTTTGTTCTGTTGCCTAAATGCCAACGAAATTGATGATTCACTTCTTTAACATGCTGCAACGAAAAAATATTGTTTCATTACGATTGTTTTTGACACGATTCTTGCTTTGGGCGCTATTGCATTCTTGACATATGCTCTTGTCATTTTCATTCTATGCAATATCATATACAAGATCACATATGCACTCTATATGCTTGTTAACATGCCTTTTCCATAGCTTCCTTCTATGACATTTGTAACTATTTTTTCGGTTGAATGCATAACTATCTGCCCACCATATCAGTTTATGTACGCTTAGTATGAAGTCCTTGATTTCATGTGACTGGATGGATACTAGTGAAGAGTTCAATACTAAAATTACAAGAATTGAATCTGGAACTTGTTTCAGGATGAGTCTGTTCTAATATGGTTCTCAGGGAAAGAGGAGAAACACCTTAAACTAAGTCATGTGTCCAGAATTGTCTCTGGGCAGCGCACTGTAAGTTCCTTGCTCTGAATTTAACATCTGACTGTTACTACTCTGCCATGATTTCTCCAAAGCTAGAAGAATGTAATAGTGAGTCTGCAGAAGTTGATAAAATGATGGAAAACCATTACGTGAACTCTATATTATATTGTCAATGTTTTTGTCACTTCTTTGGTTCTAGTGAATTGTTACCATGATTCATGATATTTCTTTACTGTAAACCAGCCAGCCCCAACATAATGTTCTGTTTGATTTCGTAAAAATATAAAATTATAATAGATCATCACTAATGTCCAACAGGGTCCAGCATATTGTACAGATTTTTTAATCAATTTTATTCTAAATCATCATCCATGGAAGTAGTTCTATAATTTCTATGTCTCCATTTGATATGCCTTTTGGACTCTTGGCAAAATTTTGATAGCCACTAGGATTTGCTCCATGCAAAATTTGCTTCCACGCTGCACCATAGCTTATGTGCCTGATGAGTCAAGTTTCAAAGTATGGGCCAATATCGATACGAGTTGCTGAGTTGTATTTGACTCAGAAGGTATTCAACACCTTACAAGTCAAAACTGTTTAACGTTACGAATAAACTTAGAGCCTTGTACAACTTGTCCGAGTCGTCCGCTGGTCTCCAGAGTCAACTCTGAATTGCCGAGTTATTGTCACCGATTCGGCCGATACTATTATGCGACTTTGCGATATGACCTGAATTTCTCATCATGTTCACCTACTTCTTTTTGGTTTTATCGCTCTATGTTATTCTGCGACGCTGCAGTGATTTGTCTTAGTATCCTCTGAGTCGATGACCGATACTACAACCTTGAATCATGCGATGAGTTCAAATATGTAGCAGAATTCTATATATTAGAATAGTACATAATACCATAGTAACCATGATTCATAATTTTGATTACCAATTTAAAGCTATGATCCTTGAGTTTAAATGGGGACCAAAAGGGAAAGGATACCTTGATCAAAAAGGTTGGCCACAGTGGAAATGCAATAACTTTTTTTCTTGCATAAGGAATTTTATTTTACCTATAAATTGCTGGATTGAAATGCTTATCGTTGCACTAAAATTTGCAACTGTTAGTGAAGGTGCAATTTCTTTATTTTAACTAGCTCAATAACAAGCGCCCACGACTCTGGTTGGTTAAACCCTCCACCCAGTCCACTCCAGGCCAACATATATAAGGTCTATTGAGTATGATATTAGTCTTTTTGTTTTGATTACTTTAAATAGGCGATGTTCAAAAGATTAAGGTGGTATTTGGTTTGTGTTTTGAAAACAGTTTTTTATTCTCAAAACACAATTTTTTGAGATGCTGTTTGGAATAACAATTTTCAAAAACAAATTTTCAAAAAAAAGTGGGAATTGAGAACAAAAATTAGAGAACATCATTTAGATGTTTTCTGAGTTTTCAAGTCAAAAATTGAAAACAAGGGAAACAATCCCACTCTTTAATGAGGTCTCTCCTTTGAATCCCCTTAGCAGCAAAATTAGCCATAGTATATAGGCTGTTTTTTTTTTTGCCTTGCTCTCTCTCCACTCGGCGAAACCAAGCATCTTCTACTTCACTCCGGCGACTCGAGAGCTCCGACGACTGAGAGACCAGACGTCTTCTACGTCACCGGTGTAGCTCCGGCAAATTACAGGCGCAACTCTGGAGACCCGTAGCCTTCTATCTCTCTCACGCAACCCATCTCCTCTCTCTCTCTCGGCAACAAATTTATGTGTATATATATGTATATATGTGTGTGTGTGTGTGATGGCTGTGTGTGTGTGTGTTTGTTGTACGTGTGGGTGTGGTATGGGTGTGTGTGTGGGTGTGTGTGTGTTGTGTGCTGTGTGAGAAGATAACGGAGAGAGAGATGCTGTGAGGAGATAATGGAGAGAGTGAGAAGATAATGGAGAGAGGGAGCTGTTGTGTGAGAAGATAAGTTAAAACTTAGTTTTGTGGATCCTGTCCAAACATGTTTCCCTATGTACTTTAAAACTATTTTCAAAATCAAATAACCAAACAAGTTTTGTAATACAAAAATATCAAAAAATACTTTTTTAAAATTATTCTCAAAAATTATTTTCGAATATTATTTTTAGAGATGCAAACCAAACAGGCCCTAAGTTTTCATTTTACGTTATCTAAATATTCTCATTTCTGTTAGGAAGTACAAGGATGTTGCAACCTTTACAACCTCTAGGTTAGGATACAGGAACAAGTCTCTACCGATTAGTTTATATGATAGTTTTCATGGGGACTTAGGAACCCCAGCTAGAACACTTTAGAAATCAGTTTGTACAATTTTGAACAGTTTACTTGCACCATATAAAATGGGCATTAACAGGGAGAGTCGTTAACCATATAGATGGGTATTAGCACGGGATTATACAACTTGGATAGATGAGTCCTGCCTTTTTTCTGAATAGATCATGCAAAGTTGCCCAACCTATTTGATCCTTTACATGGAAATAAGGTTAAGAAGCAATTTACCTGTATGTCAATAAAATCCAATGGATTTTTTTACCCATATACGTACATATTGTGCCCAGTTGAAGAATATTGGTGCCTACTAAATTATAGTGGAGTAATTAACAAGGACTAAAAGAACAATTTAAGGTGGAATGGTATATTGTCAAATCACTTGAAAGAAAGGTAACTATTGTTTTTCCAGTTATAGTATTTTGTTGTATGCTTAGAACTACTTTTGCTCCCCAAACAAATAGATTTTTGGCAGTAAGTTTCAATGATATGAGGAAAAATTAAACTCTTTTCCACATTTGTGTTATTCTGTGTTGCCAGGCGAAATGTGCTTAACCTACATGAATGTTTAGGTATGTTAGGAAAGGCACAAGTGTTTGAGAAACTTTGCCGTAATGAAGAATAATCACTAAGATAAAACAAGAGAAGAGGTGGAATCAGCCTCGTACAATGTTTTATCTTGTCTTTTCGCCTCTTTTTTTGTCTATTTTCTTTTCCCCTTTCCTTAAGGACGGGTTTCTCGTACAATGTCTTATCTACGTCGAGGTCTGTCCTTTTCTTAAGGATGGGCTCGACGTAGCTGTAAGGTTGTTTGACATGGGCGTCAAGGGTCCGAGTCACGAAAGCCTCTCTGCATTTATGTGTTAGATATTTTAGTATTTGGGATAGTTTAGTCATTTTCCAATATGGTTTTACCCTACGTCTTTTATTATTATGTTGTAAGCAAACTATTAGGCGTAATAGTATTCTCTCTTATCTTTTTTCTCTTTCTCTATTTTTGTATTATGTAATCAAAGTTTATATTGTATCAGAGCATGTTCCAATCGTTTAGCAACGCAATAGTGGTTGCCAAAAGAATTGCCAGAAGAAGTTAGAATTGTAGAAACCCAATGTCCGACACTGCATCATCTGAGAACGATGAGTCGTGATGATGTCAGCATCCCGAAGCAATGGCAGAGAAGTGAAAATCAGCTCAAGAGTCTTCAAATCCTTCAATCAAGCACCAACAATACTCAATTACATCATTTAGGAGAGTTGTATGAACAAATTCAACCAAACACACATCCACTCATAGGAATCATGTAGAATTCAATAAAACAAGGCAAATCTAACATGGTATCAGTGTGGGGCCTTGGATAGTCAGTGGTCTAAGTCTCCTACCCATTTGAATTTTCCAGTATGCATGATTGTTTGTTAGCCACTTATGAGTTGGGGTCCCACATCAAATAATTAGGAGTACTTCTATTCATCTGCATTTATTTCTATCTCAATAGAAAAGGTAGTTTGATTATCAAAGTAAGAATAAATATAGATCCTCTTCATCCTCCTCCTCTGTTGACAACTAAAAGATAGCCAGCAGATGCGCTTCCTTCCAAGATACTTATACTTGTAGTCTTTGCAGATCACTAGGAGTAAGTCCTTGCAGATGCCTTTGCTGTAGGCATACACTGTATGCTTATAGAGGTTGTATCTCTTACAACTTAAAAGTCCTTGGCATCAATGAAGCTGATTTGGAAGCTACATTTCTTAGCTAACTATTTCAGAATAATATCTGTTTGATATGTGGAGAAGACCTCTCCCATAACATATTATTGTTTCTTGTGTAGTGTAGCATTTTCCTGATTTGCTCTAGTTTGCTTAGAATGTTGATGTGAGTCAACGTTTGCAAATCAAATTTGGTTTTCCTGCTGTGTTCTGATGAAATGTGGCTTAATATTTTCTCTTTTCCAGCCAATCTTTCAAAGGTATCCACGGCCTGAAAAAGAGTACCAGTCTTTTTCGTTAATATACAATGACAGGTCACTGGATTTGGTAAGAGTTTAATATGTTTTGGCCATCGGCTTCCCTTAATTTTCTTGTATACATAATGTTCAAGGAATAGTCCCGAATCCTGATACTTTTCTTTCTCTTCCACTTAAGAGTAGTTTCCAGATTTTTTTGTTTGCTCATTTTCTTCAAAATCTGATGACATTATTTTTTTCTTTTGTTGCAGATCTGTAAAGATAAAGATGAAGCTGAGGTATGGTTTAGTGGTCTGAAGGCATTAATTTCACGTGGTCATCAGAGAAAATGGAGAACAGAATCGAGGAGTGATGGTATTTCATCTGACGCAAATAGTCCCAGAACATACACACAAAGAAGCTCTCCATTAAATTCTCCATTTGGTAGCACTGATAGCCTGCAGAAGGTATGGTTTCCTACTTCATGAGCACAAATGCATAGAGAGATATATATCTCCTTCATAAACATGTATGCACATATGCATGTGGGAATTTCAAATATTTTCTCTAAAAATGTCAAATGTAATCTCATATTACTTGATTTAGGATGGTGGTGATCAGCTTCGTCTTCATAGTCCTTATGAAAGCCCCCCTAAAAATGGTTTTGACAACACATTGTCAGATGTGATATTTTATGCTGTGCCACCAAAGGGTTTCTTCCCATCAGATTCTGTTAGTGTTTCTGCCCACTCTTTATCATCAGGAGGTTCCGATGGCTTACATGGTCAAATGAAGGCAATGGGGATGGATGCTTTTAGAGTAAGCCTCTCAAGTGCTGTTAGCTCATCAAGTCAAGGTTCCGGTCATGATGATGGTGATGCCTTGGGTGATGTTTTCATTTGGGGGGAAGGCACTGGGGATGGGGTTGTGGGTGGTGGAGCTCATAGAGTTGGGAGTTGTCTCAGTGTCAAAATGGATTCTTTGTTGCCCAAAGCTTTAGAATCTACAATAGTACATGATGTTCAGAATATAGCTTGTGGTGGACGACATGCTGCCATAGTGACCAAGCAAGGAGTGATATTCTCCTGGGGTGAGGAATCGGGGGGCAGGCTTGGGCATGGTATAGATTCTGATGTTTTACATCCTAAACTTGTAGATGGACTCAGTAATACAAACATTGAGCTTGTAGCATGTGGTGAGTACCACACTTGTGCTGTAACACTTTCTGGCGATCTGTACACATGGGGTGATGGCCATTTTGGCCTGCTTGGGCATGGTAATGAAGTGAGTCGATGGATTCCGAAGAGAGTACTTGGGCCATTGGAAGGGATACATGTTTCATCTATCTCCTGTGGGACCTGGCATACTGCAGTAGTGACCTCTGCAGGGCAACTCTTTACTTTTGGTGATGGAACGTTTGGTGTTCTGGGTCATGGAGATCGCAGTAGTGCTTCAAAACCTAGGGAAGTGGAGTCCCTTAAGGGACTCCGCACTGTACGCGCAGCTTGTGGTGTATGGCACACTGCTGCAGTTGTAGAAGTCATGGTTGGAAATTCAAGTTCCAGTAATTGCTCATCAGGAAAACTGTTTACATGGGGGGATGGGGATAAAGGTCGACTCGGGCATGCTGAAAAGGAAGCAAAACTTGTGCCTACCTGTGTTGCTGCTCTTGTCGAGCCCAACTTTTGCCAGGTTGCTTGCGGACATAGCTTGACAGTTGCACTTACAACCTCAGGCCATGTCTATACAATGGGCAGTCCTGTTTATGGACAGTTGGGCAGCTCCCAAGCTGATGGGAAGCTCCCCTCTCGTGTGGAAGGAAAGCTTGCAAAGAGTTTTGTGGAAGAGATAGCTTGTGGTGCTTATCATGTTGCAGTTTTAACATCTAGAACTGAAGTTTACACGTGGGGCAAGGGAGCAAATGGTCGATTAGGTCATGGGGATACCGATGACAGAAATTCTCCATCTTTAGTAGAAGCTTTAAAAGAGAAGCAAGTCAAAAGTATTGCTTGCGGTACGAATTTTACTGTAGTTATTTGCCTTCATAAGTTGGTTTCAGGAATTGATCAGTCTATGTGCTCTGGCTGCCGTCTGCCATTTAATTTTAAAAGAAAACGCCACAACTGTTATAACTGTGGCCTTGTCTTTTGTCATTCATGCAGCAGCAAGAAGTGCCTGAGGGCTTCTATGGCTCCAAATCCCAATAAACCTTATCGTGTGTGTGATAACTGTTTTGGTAAACTAAAGAAGTCAAGTGATACTGACACTTCATCTCAGTCTTCAGTTAGTAGAAGAGGAATTACAAATCAGGGATTAAATGAGCAAATTGACAAAAACGGTAAGTTGGATTTCATATCTCGTCCTCATCTTGCCCAATTTTCTTCTATGAAATCCCTGAAACAAGTGGAGAGCCGTTCTTCCAAGAGGAATAAGAAGTTAGAATTCAACAGTAGCCGGGTATCACCTATTCCGAATGGAAGTTCTCAGTGGGGCGCTCTCAACACCTCAAAATCTTTTAATCCAGTGTTTGGATCATCCAAAAAAAATTTCTCGGCTTCCGTTCCTGGATCAAGAATGGTTTCTCGAGCAACATCACCAGTTTCAAGACGGCTCAGCCCAACTCGTTCCACTACACCAATCCCAACTCTGGGTGGACTTACCTCACCAAAATTTGTAGTGGATGATTCTAAAAGGACAAATGATAGCCTTAGCCAAGAAGTTATCAAGTTAAGAGCACAGGTATACAATATAGTTATGCCTGTAATCATCTACATGTGGTGCAGCGTTCTCTTGCATATTTTTTTTCTATTCTTTTTTCTTACGTTGGAGTTAAAGGTGGGAACTCATGGGTTCAAGTCACGTAAATAGCCTCTCCGCATGTAGAGTTAAGGTTGCTTTGAGATAGCATGAATACAGATACAGAATATAGATACGATATAATACAAATACAGTGATATGGCAAAACTTAAAAAATTAGAATACAAACATGTCTAAGATACACCTATAGTAAAGTATATTTTATATTTTTACTACTATCTAACAACTTTATAGTTATTATTTTTAATAAATTCTTTAGCATTAATACAAAAAGTTGGTCACTTTTTACTTTCAAGAAAGTATTGATTGTTTTATTATGGTATATCTGTAAAGCGAATGTGACTAATTAAAGAAATAAGAACCAATATTTAACTTGTTTGTTTGCTTAGGAATTCTTATTGCAAAGACATGTGGTATCATTAACATATTTTATACTTAATTGACATGTGATAGTAGATAATATTTAAGAGACACCACCATGTGTCTTCCAAGCCGTATAGATTTTTCTTGATGTGTTACATTATATTTGAATTCAAAGGAAAACGGAGAGATTAGAATAAAAATTATATATATTGTTCCTGAATATGCATTTTGGATACGTATTAGTGGAGTATCCAAACTTTTTATTATTGTTGGATACTTATAGTGTGTATCCGATGGGTATTGTAGTTGATAAAAGATACGTCGACCTTTCGAAGTATCCGTGCTTCCATTGCTTATATATGACCTTCCTTAGACCTATCTTGCAGTGGTGGGAGCCTTGTGGACTAAGCTGCCCTTTTTCTTATGTTGATGTTCACCTAAAGAATGAAAACAGGGAATCACTAATAAGTGGCGAAGGTGATGGAGCATTGCTCCTAATGATTGACAGTTACAAGGGCTCCTTTCCTGGATTGCACCTTTTATACTAAAAATGCTTTTCCTTCCAGAAAATGACCCTAAATTTGGATATGAGAGGTTGATAATTATTTCCAAAACCACAAGATAAAATATTATATTCCTGTAGACCTCGTTAGCCTTGTCAATAAATTTACTGTAATTGGTCTCTAGACAAAACTGTGTCCTTTTCGAAACATAACAAAAGTTTTGCAATGGTGTTGAGGCTGCTGGCTTGTAGGTTATATCTGACCATTTTTTATTCAGGTTGAAAATCTTAGTCGTAAAACCCAACTTCAAGAGGTTGAGCTGGATAGAAGTACTAAACAGCTAAAGGAGGCAATAGCAATTGCAGGGGAAGAGACAGCAAAATGCAAAGCAGCGAAAGAAGTGATCAAGTCACTTACTGCACAAGTAAGAAGAAAGTTATTTATATGGTTGTAAGCCTTGTATGTCATGACTGGATGAGTTATGGGGTTATCTGCATGTTTTGTGAAGTAAAATTAGTCCATTGTTTCCTAAACAGCATCAGAGATCAGCCAAGTCTGTTCTCCATGACATTTGAGAAGGGCACATCTCATTAACATGTTGGATCAATCTAAAACACCGAGGAACGAACCACCCTTTATGTTTTTGATTTCCATTTGTATGGCAATATTGATTTCTAAATAATAAATTTGTGCCTCAACAGCTGTGGAACAGAGGTGAAATCTCTGGAAGGGTCCAAATACCCTCTTTTTAAAGAAATTAATAGTCCTCGTATTGTTTGTGTTATTTTATCTACTCGAAACCAATTGACTATGAGTGAAGGGGCCTCTCAACTATTATACCAACCTTGGTGGCCTATGCACAAGTTTTCTTATACTCCCGTTCACGTGGGACCGTGCTCATGCATGCGCTATCAAACAAATTGACAAACACAAATACCAAAAAATTTAAATAGTTGAGAGATTTGGTCCAATAACCGCCTAAGAACCAACTTGGATACTGAATGTCCAACTCAAAACCTATTAGAAATAAGTGAAGAGGGTGGTGGCACAATTTGAACGCAAAGACTCCTGTCTTGATACTGTGTTAAACCACTAACTACGGTCCTGTTTGGTAACGTTTTCGTTTTTCGTTTTTCATTTTGTTTTTAATATTTAGAGAAAACAAGAAAAAAAAACTCGTTTGGTAACCGACTTTGTTTTTCGTTTTTGCCACCGTTTTGTAAACGAGTGCCGATTTTCAAAAACAAAAAGAAGACGCTTTTGGTTTTCGGTTTTCGTTTTTGAAAAATGAATAACAAAAATGTTACCAAACGGTGCCTACTCTAATAACTTAAGCTGTTGGAAAAGGTTTTAACATAAATATTTTATTTACTTCAACAATGCTTCATCTGGTTTACAGCGGTTCAATATTCAAACCTTGATTCATGTGTTAGTCTCACATTCTTCTTCTTCATATGGTGCATGTTGCATTCTACTTGGCGTGCCACTGGTTTTGCTTGGCATTTATTATGCTTATTTTCACCTTGCTTTTGTTGGCCTTTCTTGCTGGTGAAACATTTTATTGTCTGTATGGGAAATAGCTGAAGGACATGGCTGAATGGCTGCCTGTTGGCACAGCTCTAAACTTCAAATTTCCTTCTTTCACTTCCTTTGCCGCTGATGTTACAAATGCTTCTATTGACTGCGTGAATGGTCAAATAGCACGCCAAGAACCAGATTCAAATGAACCAAACAGGCAGTTCCTTTCTAATGAGTCAAGCACTGCAAGTAACCACAGTTCAGTTTACAACAGACTAGCGCATTCGGATGCAACAACGAGAAGTGGGAGCAGAATGAAAGAAGGTGATTCTCAAAATGACAATGAATGGGTTGAGCAAGAAGAGCCCGGTGTTTATATCACACTCACCTCCTTACCTGGAGGTGTCAAAGACCTTAAGCGTGTTCGCTTCAGGTATGTTATATAGCTGGCTGAGTTCTTTTGGATGATTATCTTATGCTTTATAAATCATACCCTTTATGCTGCATAGGTATAATGGATTAACAATTGTCGTGGCTAGCATTTTTTGCCTTTTCTCGCTCCCTAGTGTTCACTTCAAGGCTGGTCCAGTCAATGGAGCAAGTCAAGTCATCTATGTGCATATCCATTATCCAAGCTATGAATTAGCGGTTAATACAAATTTATACTCAGCATGTATTAGTAATAACTACTTGAGGTGGTTGGGAAAATCTTCTTACGTGCCATCAAATTCAAGGCACTGGTATTCAAAATGCACATAAGTCATCCTTTGTTCATTTGAAAAAGCATCAAGTAAATTTTGATTAACCCAAGGATCATTCGATCTTAAGCAGTTGGGGAACCAATTATAGAAATAAGTAAAAATTGGAATTCTGGAGTTGGATCGTGCTTGAACCCTGAAACTCTGATTATGTAGTTGTCTGGTGTGTGCCTTAATTATTATCACCTAAAGAAGAGAGGAAAAGAAAGCACTATCTTGTTACTTTCCAAGTAATAGAAATTGTGATCTTCATTGTTGATTAAGTTAATTATGTTCATTAATGTTGGAATGCAGTCGGAAACGGTTTAGCGAGAAACAAGCAGAACAATGGTGGGCAGAGAATCGGGCTAGAGTATACGAGCAGTACAACGTGCGCATGATTGACAAGTCAAGTGCTGGTGTAGGAACCGAGGATTTGGCGCGTTGACATGGTGGGAGCATGTAATGCAAATGCTCAATTTTATCTGTACCTCTCTGCTTCAACACAGGAAGGTCATATTGATTTTAATCTTATTAACCGTCGGAAGTGAGGGCGGTGTCAGAGGAGAGAGAAGTATGGGTTTGCTTGTTTTTTTTTTTTTTTCTTTTACTTTTCCTTTAATTTTAGGACCTAATTTTCTTCTTTATTTTTTCCCCTAAATATGCCTTGTGTGGGGGGTTGAGGATGAGAAATGTAAATTCCTAGTTGGTTTGCTTGTCCCTATTGAAAGCAGTTGCCTTGTAAATTCTGTAAATGTATCTTCAGAACTCTCTTTCTCTCTCTCTCTCTAGTTGTCACAGTAAGTTATCATGCTAATGTTATTAATTCAACCCGTCACCGAAGTACCTTTTTGTTTTTTTTTTGGGGGTGGGGGGCACCAAAGTACTACTACCTTCTTTATTTTTTATTAGGTAACTTATACTTAAAGACACAGTGTAATATAAGTGGGAAGAAATGAATTTGGTGGAAGAATGTAATGTGAATAATTTTGAAAGGGATGTTGGTGGTTGTTGGATAAGTTTATTTGAGATTGTTGGATAGGTTTATTGAAGTTTGTTCAGTTTTACATGATAGATTTTGCTGATAAGCATATGTTTGATCTTAATACCAAAGAAATGGAGTTTATATGCTTTCAAATTTCATTTAAAGAAATTATGGTATATGAAAATAATTGTGAATAGAATAGTAAAAAAAAAAACTACGTTTTTTTTTAATAGGACATATGGCCCTTGATAAAACACAATAGAGAAATAAGATTTATGTAGTTGATCTCAAGTAGTCGGGATTTAAGACTTTGTTCTTCCAATGCTAAAAAATGAATTCCTAAAATTATAGTTCAAACAATCGTAAATGACATTTTTGCATGTAAATTTCCCTGTTACCTTTGAATTAACGATTGATTCCATTTAATGGAAGGATCTCTTATTAATTCAACGATTACAACCAGGGTATTTAATAAGATTATTGAGAAATTAATGTCTCCCAAAAAAAAATATACTAGAGAAAGCTCATAGATGTGAGGCACCACAAATTAGGACTTCTGGGTTTGTATACCGTATTCAGTGCTCACTGAGAAAGGGATAACTCATTTTGATATAGATAATAGATAGTGACTTAGGGTCAATATCTCTATTCATCACTTTATATTTAGTCAAATACAATTCAGTCGAGGTCAAGTTATAAATAAAAGAGTTGGGAAATATTAGGATTGAGATTATCGTAAACTCAACTAATTGAATCATAATTTCGTTCAATTGAATCGTAATTTTTTTAATTTGAGATAAGTTTATAGTATATATGTTTCATTTTTCGATACCATGTCCAAAAATGACTTACTACTGTAATTCTTATTTTGAGTTATTTATAGTCATTAATCATAAAAATAATCTAATAAAGTAAAATGATAAAAAAAAAAAAAATTGTACACATGTCACTTTATAATTGGCTAAAAAAGGAGGTATGTCATCCAAAAGTAAATTTTGGATATTAAAGGCTAACTTAGGCTTGTCAATTTTAGGCATCATCCACGAATTCGATATGAAATTGACATGACGTAAGTTGGGTTTGAAATGAGTCTAATCGAATATGAGCCGTATGCATGTGAATTATTAGACTCTTAAAATGAACATATATACACCCTGTTACACACCGACATGAATCTATTGAACACAATATATACAAGGTACAAATCGACACAATATAAATTTGATTATATCAGAAATATAAATAAATTTTAATACGACATAGTTTAGATTTGATATGAAGTAATATGACACTTTTATTTCATATAAAGCAATAACTATTGAAGCGAGATTTATTTTATTGACTTATAATTTTATTATTGGTGGGTGATATTATTACTGTTATTATATTAGAATTTTTTTTTGGTGTATCTGTATCTGAACAGTCCCCTTCATGTGGAGGAAATGAGAGGAGAGGTAGTTGAGAACAATGAATGGTCAAGAAAGAATCTGACCCCACACAAACCTTTGTCTGATTGATAGATAAATAGATAGAAAATAATGAAAATGTTACCTAGTTTAAATAAAAGTTAAAAATTTAAATTTAAATGTATATTATTTATTAGATGAGTGTGTAATGAACGAGTCTTATTGAAAAAATTAATAGAATTCACTCATTTAAGAAATAATATGTATTTGAGTTATAATTTTTTAAAATTTTATAGCTTGGTCGTAGAATAATTCCAAGCATCTTACTTTTTCGTACCAAACAACCATTATTGACCCGCTATGCTCCAAAAGAGAGGAGGAGGGGAGGGGGGTGGGTCTTGAATGCGTGTCATTTTTGTGGGCAACAAACTGCACTAAATGCCATTCCTTTTTTTTTTTTTCAGACACGAAAAAGAAGAAAAGTCTACGGTCCTGAATTATTTTTTATATATGGTAAAAATTATATATTTAAAAAAAAAATTATAATTGATCGAGATAAGCCCATGATCGATTACAGATACCCATAATCGACCATAAGCTTTCACTAATCAGTTGTAATTTCTCACTCATGCGTTGTAACGGAACATTTAAAAGTTGTATTTTTTATAATCAATTAAGTCATTTATAAATTGTAACTTACATTTCAAAAAAATTATAACTTAGTCTTAAAAAACAATAATTTTGGATATCATACCGTAGACTTTCCCAAAAAAAAAAAAAAATTATGAATACAAATGTTTTACGAACTTGATACAAGAACGATGTGAAATTAGCGATTTAGTAGATTTGAATAGTAAATAAATAAATCTTTTAAACATGTCAAATAAATTAATTAATACAAACCTTATTTCACATGTCACCAACTTATTATAGAAAGTTTTATATGACTTATATATAAGAAGGACACACATTTACACTATATTAAATAGCAAATAAATTAGGTGTGAGAGACTTGGGGAGTGGTTCCATCCATATTCTCTGAATTTTTAAAATTTTTATTTATTTTAATGCATTCAATCCAATTACATATTACTATGTGGCATAACTCTCACTCCACAAACTCATAACTCTTCATTTATAGTTATTAGAAAATTACTTTCTATCCTTCAATTATTTATTGTTATTGTCTAATTACTATACTACCTAAATAGTTGTGCAAGAGAAAGGAGAAGAGAGCGAAAGAGATAACAGAAGGTAACGAGATATAAATTTCGTGCACAGGACTGCTGCTAGTCTAATTCTACATGAATGTTAATGGGCTAGTTATGAACCAAATAAATTTTAATACGACCTAACTTTGAGACATCAAGAATTCAACACCATACGACATGACTCAATTGGCCACCCACCCACCACCACCTTAGGCAACATTCGGTGGTGGTTGGGTCGAAGAGGTGTGGGTGTTGGTGTTGGGGAGATAGGTTTTCTATTAACACATTTTTTTAGTCAATTCACCGTTGACCAAGAGAGATAATCCCATCAAACAGAAACTCAAACAAACCAAAATAAAATTGCAAAACAAATAAAAGAAAAAGAGTAAAGGGTGGTCACGTAATTTACTCCACTTTCTTTTTATTTCGATTTACAAATGCAGAGAAAAGCGAAAATGACAGATGAAGAGAGGTGTTTTGTCCTGCCCCTCACCTCATGGCATGCTTATCCTTAATTCCTGACATTCATTCATTTATTGTTATACCCGCGCTCGTTCCGTGTGATGAACATAATTTATTACATATCTTATTATTGTACGTTTCTTCTCACTCTTGCGGATTTTTTTTTTTTTTTTTATATAATATGGGTAATTAAAGAATTATTACTGTCTATAAGGGATTAAAATTATTTTTTTTTTTTTAAAAAATTTGAATGAGAGGTTGTTAATAGTGGTGTTAATTAAGATGAGTTATTCTGTCTTGGCTCAAATAAAATTGAGCTCGCCCTCGACTAGTGATCTAAACCAGTTGAATTTGAATAATTTATTAGGCTCGTTTAAAATAACGAACCTAAAAGTCTGAGTTTAAGTTCGTAAAACTGGACACTTTTATATTTAAAATGGTTGAGTTATTCGGACTCGACTCAGGTTCGGTTCGATCTCTGATTTGACTCTAGTTTAAAATGAACCAAATTTGAAATTTTTTTTAAACTTGTTTAAAAAATAAGCTCGCCAAATTCAAGTTCAAACTAGCAAAACTCAGTTCGATTAACACTTATATTTATTAATTAGTATAAAAAAATAAGTAGATATATTGACCAAAAGTGGGAGTAATGACTTTTTAGTTTTTAGATCCCCTCTCTCAAAAATTGATTATACATATATATTATAGATAGACTAGCATCCATATGCACCATATTTAAAATTCGAATATTCAATACATTATGCTAATTCGATAAAAAAAGGTTGAACACAATAATAACTAATAAATATAAATATAAGATGTCACCTTTTTTACACTAATTGGTCGAACAAATTGAAATCTTCAAATTACATAGAGAAAATTAGAGAAAAAGTTAAGGAAGACACTTTATTAGTATCAATCCGATATTGAAGTTTCATGTCACACCACTTATTTAGTATAAATCAATATTATATAATAGATTATGCTTAATGAATTATATTTAGTATAATATGAACACTCATCAGGGCCAACCCGAACCAAACGGAGACCCTAAGTGAATTTTTTGAATGAAATCTCATTAATTGTAATTATTATGATAATATTAAATATTTTTTAATTTTTTATTACAATGTTAAAATATATTTATTTAAGAATAATTATTTTGTTATTTGAGATGCTAACTTACTATTTAAATTTCTATATTCAAATTCTTTGGCATATAATTAGATTTATAAAATTCATTAAAGGACTAATAGTCAACAAAATAGTAAACGCATATATTTGAAGTTCAATACACATTCTAATAATGTTTATGATGTCATGACAATATAAATACACTATTAGTAAACTCAATTTAAATTTAAATAAATTCAACTAATCAAAAGAGCATCAAAATTTAAAAAGAAAAATTAAAATACATACTTTTCAAGTTTATCAAAATAGTTGAAAATAATTTACAAAAGAAACAATTACATAGTTTTGTTATACATGATATGTAACATAGTATTATGGTTAATATAGTGAATCTCATATTATTAAACTCGTAAAAATAAAACTTGATTTCATTGAACTTACGTCTATAGACAACATTTAGGGGCCAAACAAATAAAATTTAATTTAATTAAACATTGATTTAAAAATTTTATTTAGGGCCTTGAAAATAAATAGGGAAAATTTCAACGACACCCCCTCTAATTTATCACATCTTCAAGGACACACCCTCTAGTTTTTAAATTTTCAATGACACCCCTTCTAGTTTAATTTAAACATCATTGACACCCCTACCATTAAACTACTATTTTTAACAAAAAAAACTCATCTAAAATATCAAAAATGCCCCTACATAACCTCAAAGTAATTTTTTTACATAAAATTTTATAAAAAAAAATCATAAATAACAATTTTAGTAAATAATTTGTTAGTAAATACTAATTTTTTATTTACTAATTCGTAAATTTTAAAAAAAATCGAGCCTATTAAATTTTTTTTACATATTAAAATTTGAATCGATTTGAATTCTACTCGAGTTGTTAGTACCGATTAAAATTCTCTTTCGAGTAGATTAAAATTTATATT
This sequence comes from Ilex paraguariensis, assembly GCA_963454935.2. Taxonomy (NCBI): domain Eukaryota; kingdom Viridiplantae; phylum Streptophyta; class Magnoliopsida; order Aquifoliales; family Aquifoliaceae; genus Ilex; species Ilex paraguariensis. Next base: position 88,977 of record CAUOFW020000536.1, read on the forward strand.
TTTTTACTTATTAAAATTTGTGTCAATTAAAATTATATTTATTAAAATTTAAGTTAATTAAAATTCATATATTTTTATATATTAAAATTTAGGCCGATTAAAATTCAATGCGAATTAATTAAAATTTGATTTGAGTCGATTAAAAATAATTTTTAATTGGTTCAAACAAAATTTTAATTAGCTTGAATCGAATTTTAATCAGTTCAAATTTAATTACGTAAAAAAAATTAGAAAACAGAAGGAGTCTCATTGAAAATACACTTATCTAGAGGGAGTCTCATTAAAGATATGTTTATCTAGAGGGACTGTGAATGAAGTCTGTCCTTAAATATATTATGAGTAATTTAGTAAAATTGCATTTTATTTAATATTTTTAATTTGACAAGGGGTGTCGTTGAAGATTAAGAAACTAGAGGAGATGTCCTTGAAGATATGGTAAACTAGAAGGGGTGTGATTGAAATTTTTCTAAATAATTTAAAACTAAGTAAATCTAAATTTTTTTAAAAAAATTGAGACCTTAAAAAATATGGACCCTTAGGTGACGGCTTTGATTGTCTAGCCGAAGACCGGCCCTGGTCATAAGTAAAATGAGATTTCCTTTAATATAATATTTTAATAAATTATATATTATTTAAATAAAATTTTATTATATACAATTATTTTTTGCTTATTAATTATAGATAATCTGTAAAAAAGTAAGAGTAAATCTAAATTTGCAATCAGCAAAATGCTCTAATAGGGTAAAATTAAAGATTGAGGATACAATTTAAGCTTGAAATAAAGTCACATTGTATTTATTTATAACATTGGGGGTGCAATTTTGAGAATCTAATTCTTGAAGGGTGTAAATTAAAAATTAACCAATCGACCTTTGGTCCAATGATACTCTTTACCTTGCGAAGACTTTAACTTCTTGAAATCAAGAGTTTAAGCCCCTTTCATCCTCTCTGTCTCCCACCCAAAAAAAAAAATTAATAAATAAATAAAATAAAAGTTAAAGTATGTTGAAAAGTGGGATTAGTTCAGTAAGTAAAAATAAAATATTGATATAATTCTGAAATTGTATCTCAAAAAATTCATCTCCAATGTAACGACTCACCGCATCATGTGGACCCCTAAATCAATTTTTTCCTAAACGTGTGGTGTGTGATACAATCAATTTAGGAATCAAAACATTACTCAGAAAACATAAGGGAGGGAAGAGGATAGGCGACAGACTGCGCACTCTTTTAAAGCCCACACCACACTCATCTGGCCATGAATCTTAGACCATTCTCTCTCTAGCATCCCACCTGCTCTCTCTCTCTCTAAGAACCAAAAAAGAACAGCGTACAAATGTCTCGTCATCGTCGTCAGGCCTCCCTGGTCCTCCCGCCGGAGATAATCACCGGAGATGACCCACCAAAAGCCTCTGACTTTGGCCAACATGGTGTCGCCATCTCCGGTGACACTGGTAAAAGTGGGTCAACTTCTTCTGTCACTCATCATGTTCAAAAGACGACGGTGACAACAACAACAAACCAAGATGCTTCTTCACCGGCGCCGGCTAAGACTCAGCCGACCGGTAGACCATCCGGATCTTGAAGATGGATCAATCTGCGTGTTAGCATTTTCTTCTTTTTATGTACTCATCCTCGCTTAATTAGTAGTTTTAAGAGTCTTCAAAATTTTGGAAGTGTGGAGAATCGAACAACTCTCTCTCTCTCTCTATCGTTCTCGTATGTGTGTGTCTGAAGAAATAATGCAATCACTGGTTGTTTGAGCACATCTTATGCAACGTTTTTGAACAATTTTCTTAGGCAATTTAAGGAGAAAACATTAGACTTAATTTACTGATTTTGAATTGACCGTGCAACTATGATCTTTGGATTTATAGTAGAGTCAGCAAACATTAGAATTTATTATTGATTTAATGATTATATTGAAACCACATAATTATGTTATTAAATTAGTTCAAAGCAAACATTAGAATTTGTTATTAATTTAACGGTTATATTGAAACCACATAATTATATCATTAAATTAGTTCAAATTTTTAAATTTAAATAATATTATTCAGAGACTTATGCTATCAAAACAATTCGATATGGTTCCGTTATTTATGTATTTCTGATTGTTTTTTTAAAATTCTGAGGTATTTTAAACATTTTAGGTCACTTGGATAGTATCCATTCTAACAATTTTAGAATTGATTCTAAGTATTCCAAAAACTATATAGTTTCATCTCTAAAAGTTACGATTACTTAGAATCCCAAAATTATAACATGACTTAAACCATTATAATTTTTTTTTATTGTAAACAAATGAAAATTTTATAAATTTATAAAATTCAGAGGCACGACACAATTTCTTTTCTTCTACTTTTGGTAAATTTCTCCACAATCCAAAAGAGGCAAAAGTATGCAAAAAGATTAGAAAAGTATTTTTCTTGGAAGGTCCAAAAAAAAAAAAGAGTCATTAATATAAGTGTAAACATCACGTGCTTAAATTTTGACTCTGATTTTAAGTAATAGCTAAACTTTTTAACTCATTCGGTTCATTTCACTTGTTAGAACCAACGGTCTGAAGGCTTTGTGCATGTCATCTATACATCCACGCCATTGAATCTAACGATAACTGATAAAGATATTATTATTCATCACTACTAATAAACATCAGCCTTCAGGGGAAGTTTACAAAAACAAATGAGCTTATCACTCAAAATAGATGGTTAAAAACATATAATACCACATTTAGCCAACACAAAAGGAGGCGCAACATTTTCAAAATTCCGTGTCCATGATACTGAGAAATAGTATTTTATTATTGAATGATGATATCACGTAACAATACTAACGAGTTATCACTGTTGCATGAAATATGTACTAGGAATCTAATCTGAAGACCAAATTAATTGTAGTTGTTAAATTGAAAGTGAAACTGTACCTAATTTTAGAACTCATAACTAATCTAATAACTGAAATAAATTAATTAGATATTCAAATTAAGTCCATTCTTAACGGTAATAGTTTTCACAACTTCCTACGGAGTCCCCTTCTTACACTAGTGCAAAGAATCCCATGTCCATCACAAATTTTATGGCTCGAAATATTGGAATTTATTACCAAAGTACAACAGTTTTTAAACTTAATTATTGATTTATTATTGTTTTCAACTTATTTATCAATAAGTACGACTTCATTAGAAAGAGACATCAACAAATCCGCTTTTAGAGGCCATCAACATTTTAAAGCGTATTTGTGCAATTCGCTTTCATTTGAGTAAGTGTACTCGAAAAATTCGCTTTCAAAGTAAAAAGCTGGTTCTCCAAGTTCGTTTTATCTAATGAAGCGGATATAATGAATCTGCTTTTAATCCAATATTTGAAAACCCTCCTGGTCCCCTTTTTGTTATTTCGTGCGTTTGCCTTCTCTCTGCTCTCTTCTCTCTTCACTACTTCTTTTGTCTACTCTATTCTCTTTGTTTTCCATCCCCTAAGCTGAGCCCTTAAAACGCACACCCCTAACTGAGCAATCCAAACCGTAGCCCTAACCTTGTTCGAAGAAGACAACTGAAGTCTTCTACGAGATTCGGCTATGAGATTCGCCTGAGGTTCGTCTGTGCTCTAATTCCACTTATGAGACTCATATTAGGCCCTAGCCTAGGCATTGATTTGTCAAATTCGATAGTTGACTGGTACACACTCGTAGGCTAGGTCTAAAGCAACGAGAAGATTGGGCTTCACATGATAAATAGAAGGCCTTCTATTTAACTAGGTATGCTACTCTTCCCTTTGTAATTCATAAAATCCACAATCTTAGAAATTTTCCATTCCCCATTGCCCATTTCTGAATTACACAACCAAAAAATTCCCAATCTGAGAAATTTTCTAATCACCACTGCTTGTTTCTGAATTACCGTGTAATTTAGAAAATCCCTAATTTTAGAAATATTTCAATCCCCATTACTGCTTCTCAAAGTGTTGCTTGGTTGAGTAATTTGAATTGCATCCTTACTTCAAAAATTTACAGTGTGAAGGTATTATGAGTTATAGTTTGAATATATGAATTATGAAATCATTTTGAATACATGCAATATATTCTGAATTTTATTTATCGTACATGAAGTATGAATACAATTTTATATATATTTTTTTGGACACGTTATTTTACATGTAGCTGCAATAGTCAGCTATTGCCAGGGATAGTACATAAAATTGTAGCTGTGATCATACTAAATGCAAATGACTCGACCAATGCCAAAGATACTGTACAAAAACATAGGTGTGTTCATATGAAGGTTGTAAGCTAGGTTAAAGAGAGTTTTTATCCATGCGGAACGTTAATTGAGAGGACCTTCATAATCTTATCCATGGATGAGGATCTCTTCTTTTCCAGTTTCATCTGAAGCACATATTTTACGTCAGTATGGTCATACTAACAAATGCAAAATGCTCCAACGTGATTGATTCCTAGTCTTACTTGATACATATCCGAACTACGTAAGGTACCTCATGCATTTAAGATCATTTTTCATCAGCACTGATTTCATAAATATAACTCTGGCTAGAAGTAGATTAATGGAGCTTACAAAAGATCATGTTTCAACAATACTAAATGCTCCAATTGGATTAATTCCTGTCTAGGCTATTGTTTACAGAAATAGACAAACATATTTTAACTTGTAATACTGCAATGAAAACATGGATCATTTCCTAAGGGTTGAGCCCTTGCAAACTTTGTAATTAAAGATTTCAAATTATGCAATCAAAAATTAACCTCTAGTTTCCATATCGCTGCCTCAACTTTTGCCTTCTGCAGGTTCTCCCATGCAGCAATTTTGGCTTCCTCCCTCTTAATCCTAAAATAAGTATCGATAAATCCATAGGAAGGAAAACAACACTAAAATACTATGCATTTTGTATTTTTTTTATTAGATTTTAAGAGACTAACTAGGTTTTTGATGTTTGTGAAACCACTAGAGGTGAAATTATGTTATTTGGTCAATTTATTATATAATATTGGATGTGGTCATGAAAGTTAAAAAGGGGGGGGGAAAGAAGACAAGGATTCATCAAAATCCCAAGTGAATAACCTCAATTGCTAGCATTCTAGGTAAATAAACCCAAACACTCACATAAATTGTATGATGCAAATGATTGTCGTAGAATATGTAGAAAGCATCAAGTTGCAAATGAATTGGGACAACGTCTAACTGGAAAGTTTGTGCACATCCAAAGTTATATATATTGTACGCATTTGACTGTAAGATTAAGATGTGTAGGATTAGAGTTTTCGTGCGTATTAAACATAGTAGCTCTGAGGTCCTTACAATTTAGGAAATTTAGTGAGTAAACTTTTATGTTTTCACTTTCAAAGTATCTTAATAGGTTTAAAAAATAAAATATGTCATGCAAACCAAACTCAACATGATGAAAGGGAAATTATTTGATATTATATTTTACATTGACGGTATAAAAGAACGAGGAGACACACCACAGTAATGTGGTATTGGGGAGGTAATATTATATACCATGAAGGTTGTTTATCGTACAATGAAAAGTCTTAGCATTGTATAAAATTAAAACACATAACGACATATAAGGAATTGTTGAGAACTATCTATACGATAATGCAGCTGGACAGTTCAACATCACAACTAAAGCTAATTTTCGATTTCTATCTTTTTTGGGGGATCGCATGCAATAGTACTTAGAATTTGAAATAAAAAATGATGACAGTGTGATGGCGATGTTGGATGCTATCTTTGAGAACCAAATACTAAATAATATTGACTTGTAAATATTGGTGAAGCAAATCCAACAGTTTCATTAGACAATAGTGAATGAGTATGATATATATATCCAATTACTTATATAAAAGAGCATGAATTTGTGTCCCATTTTGCCTACGCTAGTAAATTGTTATTATGTTGAAGGGATAATCAATATGTGCATGGTTTTATGGCAGACGTTGCTTTTGTAGCAAAGTTTAATTCAGGGCATGAGATTCTAGAGGTCGAGTCTTATGTGCTAGAATTACATATAGGGCCTAGTATGCAGACGACGATGTCTGTGGGATACATCACATCTTCTTCAAATGTTGGCAACCATACTCAGACTGAAACAAGGAACGATGTCATTCAACATTTGGTTCAGTCTGACGGTGATGTGTTGGCGGACAACAAAATACGTATAGTTGATCATGCGGAAGACACAAATGATGAGGATGAGGAGATAAAATTGTTGGACGATGTAGAAAATATTAACGATGATGGTGATGAAACGGGCCCATTAGTTGTAGTGGAAGACACTATTCGTATGCATCAGCTATTGTCCGCCTTCTTCACCAACAATGAACTTCCCCAACTGTCTGCCTTTAACAATCGAACAAGAACTACATTGTGGGATCCTGATCGGCTTGAGTTATCCATCAGACTAATCTTCAAGGGTAAAGTAGAATTGCAAGATACAGTGAAGATTTATTTAATCAATAATCATGTCTAATTCAAGATTGTTGAGAGTGAAAAAAGTTATTGGCTTTTGCAATGTAAATACACTATTTTGGGTGCAAGTGGAGGCTTCGTGCTTGGCAAAAGAAAATGCACGGGATGTGTTTTAAATTACCAAATATGAAGGCCCACACACTTGTTTACATGTGTCAGCCACTTAGGACTATGTGCAATTAGATTCTCAATTCATTGCACGCCAGACTGAAGACCTCGTAAAGGTATATCCATTTTTGAAGGCTGCTGTGATAATACAACACATTGTCAATTTGTATAAGTACGAGATTTCATATAGGAAAGCGTGGGAAATAAAAGGCAACTGAGATGAATCATATTCTACTTTGTCAAAATTTCTTGTTACACTGCAAAAGTATAATGAGGGTACAATAGTCAGATGACAGTTGATTGACCTTAGAAATGGGACGACTGTGTCTTTGGGGTATTTAAAATGTGTGTTGATGGTTTTCGACACTGTCTTCCACTTATAAGCATCGATGTCACATTTCTTTATGGGAAGTACAAGACGAAGTTGTTAATTGTTACGGGTCTTGATGGAAATCATTAAATTTATCCTTTCGCCTTTGTAATCGTCAACGAGGAAAGTATAGATACATGAGGTTGGTTTTTTTGGATACTTAAACACAATGTTCTCGGTGACCGTTCGGGTATATGTCTACTATCTGACTGTCATCAAGGTAAAATTCAATCGGTGGCTACTCATGGTTTTGAATGGCAAGTGCTATATGCATACCATCCATTTTGCTTACAGTGCACAACAACTTCAAAAATAAATTTCATAACTCTTATCTTAAATGTCTAGTATGAGATATTGGTACTGCACATCAAATTCACAAGTATGACAAGATTATCACAAAAATCAACCTATTCATAGTCTGTTGGCTTGATCAGATATCAAAAGAGTAGTGGGCACTTGCACATGATGGTGGAAGATGTTATGGAGTCATGACAACCGACATTTTCTGAGGTGTTCAACTTTGTCCTAAAAAAAGCAAGACATTTGCTGATCACGTTATACGTTGAACTAATATTTTATAATCTTATTCAGTATTTCAATGATAGGCGTGGTTTGGCGTTAGATAGTGGGTGCTCGTTCACACCTCACGCAGTGGAGAAGATGTTGTATATTGCAATTAAAAAAGTCGGTCACAATGTTACCACATTTTTGAGGTATTCAACTTTGTCCTAAAAAAATAAGACATTTGTTGATCACGTCATACGTTGAAATAATATTTTACAATCTTATTCAGTATTTCAATGACAGGCATAGTTAGACATCAGATAGCGGGTGCTCGTTCACACCTCACACAGTGGAGAAAGTGTCGCATGTTACAATCAAAAAAGTCGGTCACAATGTCACCACATTCAGTAGAACCACCAGGGAGGGAGACATATGTGGTTATTAGAAAAGGTAATGGACAAGTATTAAACATTTTAGACCACATATGTTAATCTGAAAAATGGAACACCTATAAAATGTCAAGCTCTCATGCGATGACACTTTTTTCAAATAGGCATTTAGACCTATGACTGTATGTAAATGAGACATACACTGTTGCTGCCCATAATGCCTGTTGAGCCTCTAAATTTCATCCACTGCATCACGAAGACTATTGGGATGTGTGCACTAGTCCAAAAGTCTGTCCTAATTCGAATCTGCTACACTTGAAGGGTCGTACTCAATCTACTCGCATCCGAAATGAAATAGACCTATGTCAGGGCCATAGTATGTAACGATGCAAATTGTGTGGACAACCAGGCCACAATTGAAGCACTTGTCCAAACAGAAATCCACAAGTTATGTCTAGGGGTCATTGAATGTAGAAGTTAATGTATGTGAAACTGTAATAAATAAAATATGTACCAATAAAAAATATAGTAGTTGTGTTAATGTAATTACATAATTGTTCATTCTATTGTGCCTATATTGACACTGTGTAATTGTTGCAAATACTTAACTGATTGAAATATGTCTACATTCAGAGGACCAATAGTTGCGAACAATTGCAGACAGGAAAGGGTTTGGCTTTTGACAGAGGAGAACAATGATTACAAAAGTGAGAGATTTACTAATCCAAAAGAGTATTATGCTAGAGTAAGACGAGAATGGGCATTTTCGTGTTAATAAATCAAATGATTTATGCATTGAGTCAAGAGTACTTGGTATACCGGTGTCACGCCGAAGATCTCTAATAATTCAAAAAAAGGAACAAACAAGATTACGAAACAACAGTTACTCAAGTTTGGAAGGAGAATAATAGAATGTTGGTTTGTACGCTGCGATATTATATAGTTCAACTTGCAACAGACATGGTACAAAATGCATATGGACAAGACTTATCAGCTGTAGAGCGTAGTAATGTATTAAACAATGAACAATACATATCAAATGAGTATATGTTTAATGAAGAATAAAAAGTGTAAACTTCATTGAAGAAGTATGTGTGGTTGTTTTTTTGTAATCAATTTTATGTACGGATGAATATTCCCCTATGTAGTGACATGTAATTTTATGTCTATGTAATGAGTTTACGTATTTATTGTTATTGGTGTAGTGATAATGTCTTACTGCAATATAATTTAATGCAATTAAAGTATGAAACGTCAACATACGCGTGACTTAATACACCCAGGACCTGTTGACCCATCAATATTATACTTACAAGCATGCCATCGTTCCACACATATATGGGAGGACATACACGTATTTTACTAACTACAATACATATATTACACTTAAAGCACAAATGCATTTAAATGACTTTACGTAATTATTAAAGGAATTAGCACCATTGAAGTGCTATTGAGCTGAGACTACTATGTGTTGACTGCGACGTCCCGATGCTAGGGTATTGTGTTGTGTTATGAATGCCGGATTTTATGGGATACATAGTATTGGGTTTGTACAGCTCGATCACCATTTGGTCACTGCACTAGTGGAGCCATGGAGGGTGGAAACACATACATTCCATTTACCCATCGGTGAGGTGACGGTTACATTGCAGGACATGACCATACTTTCTAGACTCCCCATTGACGGTGATGCAGTGATAGGTGTTGACACACAATGTACAGTGCATGAGTGGTTAGATTATTGTGACCTGCATTTAGGCATTAGACCACCAGACACTACTTTCTTTGGATCTCGACTTAAGATGACTGCGATGGCTGCTATATTTGCTAAGTCGCTCTGAGATGATGCTGATGCCATCACCATTGATCGATATGCCTGTGCCTATGTTCTGCTTCTCCTTGAGGCTTACATTTTTTCAGACAATTCCCAAAACAAGGTTGGGCTTCTGTACTTACAGCATCTCGAGGACCTAGATGTTTCTGGGAGACTAAGTTGGGATAGTGCAGCTCTAGCGTGCCTGTATCGTGAGATGTGTCACGCCACGGCCCTGGACGTATCCGATATTGAAGGACCACTAATTGTATTACAGGTACTGTTTACTTTACATGTAATTATAAATACATGTATTTGTCCCACCAAGTATCTAAATATTATGTTACATTAAATTGAATAGTTGTGGGCATGGGAGTGACTTCCACATATCCGTTCTAAGAGAGTACTACCACATCAGGTAGCAGCGACATATATACCCGATGTGTTTCACGTTCATAAGCTTTTAAGGTTTTTGTTTGGGTTGTGTTTTTTGAACTTCATTAAAAGCGGATGTGTTGAAACCACTTTTATTGAGAAAGCAGATATACTGATTACGTTTTATAAAATGAAAGCGTTTTTCACAAGTCCACTTTCTAATGAAAGTGTTTTTAGCAAATCCGCTTTCTAATGAAAGCGTTTTTAGCAAATCCACTTTCAATGGAAAGCGTCAAATATCTGTAATATTGAAAAACGGATTTGTTGAACACTCTTTTATGGAAAACGGATGTGATGATTACACTTTTATGTAAAAGCGGAATCAACAAAGCTACTTTATATAGATGACAATGGATTTGTTGATTCCGCTTTCTAATAAAGTCGAACTTGTTGATTACACTTATAAAAAGTGTCGTAAATTGGTAAATAAGTTCAAAACTGCGATATATCGATAATTAAGTTTAAAAAGTACTGTATTTTGGTAATAAACTCCAAAATGTTGTGCATGCGCTGCACAAGAGTGAAAGAAGCATTTCAATCTCCAATCACAATACCAATGCCACCTGGTCCAATATGAAGATTGCGCTACCAAAATTCACTTTAAAGACCCCAGTGGGGGAGAAACCCATGCCATGGACCTGTCCCAACTCTATACCGGAGAGGCTTTAGATTGAACTAGAGGTGGAAAATTGATGGGTTATGTTGGTTATGCACTGAGTTAAATTGAGTTGGGTGAAAATAAATTCAATTCATTTTTCACTTACGTATTAAATAAGTTATAATGAATTAGATTTATAATAGGTTGAGTTAAATCCATTAACCCATAAAATAATTAAAACTCTTAATATAAACTCATACTAATACATCAAAAATACATACACAATACACTATACACACACTAAATACACTAAAAATACACACACTAATATACCAAAACACACTCTAATACAGTAAAAATACACACTAATATACTAATACAAAAAGCACAAACACATTTAATAAAAGTCAAAATACACATACACTATCCACCAAAATACACATAAATACTAGTTGGGTCAACCCATGGGTCATGGGTTTATTCACAGGTTGATCCATGGGTCATGGGTCGGGGCAGGCCGTGGGCAAAGACGCATGTATTAGTGTGTGTGTATTTTTTGTGTATTATTATATTTATTTGATTTATTACTTGTGTTATTTAATAGAAAGATTAAATACTTAACTCAATGGGTACTAATTTATAATTTATTTTTACCCGCTTAATTAAAATAAATCATATTACCCAACCCATTTAGAACCCGTATTAATTAATATAGGTACTCAACTCATTTATTTATGAATAAATTAAATGGACAGGGTAATGAATTAAAGATTGTCACCTCTAGATGTAGTTGTTGTGAAATGGTTTAAGAAATAAGATTGAGAAAACCACAACTTGGTCCAGCTCCAATCAAATTCTAGTTTTATTATACCATATTGACCAAACCATCACCAGAACCATAAATAATATAAAAAAAAAAACGTTTAATTCAAGCTTTTTAGTCCTAATTAGAGTTTTTGTTCGATTGAGATTGCATGAGATCGGTAGGATGTCGTGAAAGATCTTCCATACGAAATAATTTATCATTTTCTGATCATTTAGATTCCATCTTGTTCCCGATTGAGCATCTAGAAAAGAGGAGTTCGGCAAGCATGTTTAGGGAGAATTACACCTAGATCCTCTGAGATTTATTACTTAATCACACAGATTTCCTGATATTTAAAATATTACACACAGATCCCCTAAAGTTTGTACGCACATAACACTTAAACCGCTGTTGTAAATATATCCGTTAATAAATTACACTTAGACCTCCCAATGTTTGTGGATATATACTACTTATACTCTTTAAATTTAAAATATTATACTTAGGTCAAAAATATTCTAATCAAATATAAAATATAAAATATGTTAAATTTTACAATCAAAATTTATGTTCTATTGTATCATTTATTGAAATAAAATTAAAAATAAAAATTCAATTTTTTCATAAAAAATTATAATTAGTATACAATTATATTGTCTACTAGAATTTAATTTTGTCGTTTAAACGATCAAATTAAAATATCAAACTACCTCAATTAAATCTAAAAGATATTGTGTCCATTACAGTTTGGTTCATTGTTTAATTTTTTAGTTTTGTTTTAATAGACAGTATAAATATATACTAACTATGTTTTTTTTTTTTAAAAATAATTTATTTTTGATTTTATTTCAATAAATAATATAATAGAACATGAATTTTGGATGTAAAATTCATGTTCTATTATGAATGATTTAGACCCATTGTTTGATTTTTTTAGTTTTTTTCCAATAGATAGTATAATTGTATACTAATTACGATTTTTTTACGAAAAAATTAAATTTTTATTTTTAATTTTATTTAATAAATGATACAATAGAACATGAATTTTGGTTGTAAAATTTAAAATATTTAATACTTAATATTTAATTTAAGTATTTTTAGTCTAAGTATAATATTTTAAACTTAAAGGATCTAAGTATTATATATCCACAAACTTTAGGGGAGTCTAAGTATAATTTATTAATGGATATATTTACAACAGAGATTTAAGTGTTACGTGCGTACAAACTTCAGGGAGTCTATGTGTAATATTTCAAATATCTGAGTAATTAAGTGACAAACCTCAAAGAGTTTGAGTGTAATTCTCCCATAATATTTTATGGTCTCTTTGGTTGAGAGGAAAATAGGGTGACAAATGAGGAGAGGAAAATTGGATGGACAGAAAAAGTTTCTCCTTTTTGGTATGGAGGGAAAATAAGAGGGAGTGGAAGCTTGATTGGAATTTCTTTCCCTCCGCCCATCAAAACTCCTTCTCCCCCCCCGCCCAAAAAAAAAAAGGGGCAGAAAAGGATTGAGAAAGTATGAACTTTGGGGCAAGAGCATAGACTTCGACCATTTTACCTTTTTAATTTCATATACAACAAATGAGCCTAATCTTCAAGAAAGAAGAACATTAAAAATAACATGTGTTTCTATCCAATTTGAGATTAGCAAAGAAATTTAATTTTACAATAATCTCTATTGTTGTTCTGCAAGAAGAGCATGATTAAAAGCGTTCAGATTTCTAGACCCCATCCCACCACGGGCCTAAGGGACGACAAAGGTTATCCCAGCATAGCAAGTGAATTTAGGTATCGTTCTCAGAGCTGCCCCACCCAAACCCAGCCATCATGCTTTTAAGTTCGTTACAAAGTGAGTATGATATTTTGAAACAAGACGGAGCATATGTTGAGATTGACTGAGCTCTTACAACCTTGATTAATACTTCTTTACTTGCACCTAAGAATAAGATAGTTTGTCCTACCATTCTTGCATCCATTCTGTCTAATGGTAACAAAATTCTAGTACTTCGGCCTTCCAACAACAGAGGGTATACGCATGTATTTATCATGGCTGTCCAATCCAGCTGATAAAACTGACAGATTACCATATCTCAAGTCTTTAAATGCTTCAAATGACAACAAAAAATTTAAAAAAGTCACCTAGTCACAATGCAAAATCTGGAGAGAATTAGATATATGTAAGCTTAATCCCGCATACAAAGAAGCTATTTCGGCTCAACCCTGGACATTCAGGAACAACCTCAGCATTACACGAAGCCAAACCCTCAAATGATAACCGGGATTCTTTTATCAAAAAGCACAAACAGACCCTGAGAACCATGAAAAAACTACCACCAAGATCCAAAAAGGAGAAGAACTAGCTTCATCGAGATTAAACTGAAATTTGGGGAACAATCAATAGCTTGCTTGCTTGCTTGTTTTTTAATTTTCACAAGGCTTTATGGGCCCTTCCAAATCACCCTGAGGTCTTTTAAGCAACCTAACCTTGCAATGAATTATTATATACAACAAAGAATCTAGAGCTTCCTTTTTGCAACAACGGAGATTATAGTCCCGACTCGGAACCCCTACACATTCCAATGATGTTACAACCAGAACCTCATAGAACAACTTGGATTCGAGTAATCACACAACGTTTGCAGGATTTGGATTCTTAGTAATGGGGCTTTCAGAACCTCTACTATAAATGTCAAATGGAGGATTGAAATCTCCTCCAGCCAGGTCATCCATGTAAAAGGTCCGGGACAATCTATGAGAGCTATTCAATTCCAAATTATGTTCTTGCTCCTCGAAGCTTCTATCTGAGAAATTATCGTAATAATTATGAGGGTTGCTGTTGAAATTCGGAGGTTCAAGAAAACTTGTCTGAGGGTCTATGCCTTGTGTATGATTTCTAGCCCACCAATGGCTCCTAGTAGGATGTGCCATATTGCTATCCACACGCTGTTCTTGTACACTTTCTCGGAAGAGAGTAGCTGATGTAGAAGCTTCGAGATGACTCCTAGGTCGGTCTTCATAGAGGTGCCGCCAGTTTTCTTCATATATTGCTTCATTTTGTGACAAGTGGAACGGCGTCAAAAGATCTCTTGGGCCTTCCTCAATGTCAAAAGGTCCTGATGGAATGCCAGTCGAATTCTCAGTTGCAAGGTGAGGTCGCGTGGTATAGTACCAATCAAGAATATATGAATAATTCTTTTGATCCCCATTGATAGGCCACATTGAACCTAATCGATAGCCAGTTTCCGGATTATTAAGAGGCATTTCCCTCGAGAGGAAGAAATTTCTGCGACCGTAGCCTCTCAAATTCGGGGTCCGTTGCTGTACTCCAGGGGTTTGATATGCAGGCCCGGTGTCCTGCCCATGTAACTTTTGCTCCGTGAATGTTTTGAGCGTAGAAAGGAATTGTTTTCCCACGGAGTCTGGTTCCCATGAAGGATAGTTACTGTGAAAGCTGCAAGCAAAGTAGAAGATTCAATAGAAGTTGTGGAAGTGACATAAAAGTCAGAACTATCAGGGATCTAATCAAATCTAACATATAGCCAGTAGATACAAGTAACCAAGTAATTACAAGAAAGGGTATGCTAAAATGCAACAATTATACCTCAAGAATGATTTCTCCATTTTCCCCTGGGAACTCCTTTGAATGCGAGGTGAATTGTAAGGTGAACCATAACTGCTATTGCCATGGTTTTGAAAATCAAAGACGCTAAAGCTGCCAGAATACGAAACTAAGTAATAAAAATTTGATCATTGCCGAGGTAAGCAGCATAAAAAGAACCCATACCACCAAAACAGAAATCTTTAGAAAATAAAAGTTAAAAGGGTAAAACACTAGCCTGCAAACATGACCAACACCTTCAACAGGCACAGTGAAATCCACTATGAACTTCAAAATATCATCCACCTGCTGCAAAACTAAATATCTCAGTTCCAAAACAAGCACTACTAGCAGAGGGAGGGAAATGACAATTAGAAATAATGAATAATCACCTTTGGTACAACAAATAATAGTAAGTACGGCGTGAGAAAGATTGAGGCCATCTCTTCCAGTAACATCATTCCAGTGTACTGCACCACAGGAAATCATTGAAATAAGTACCAAAAAATGTAAGGAACTACACTGCCCTATGGTAATTGGTAATGAATGACGGCCTACGCAATAACGCAGACAAAGATAGGTGGGGGAAGGGAGGGTACAAGACAAGAATTGAGAGCTTGATAAAGCATCCATCAAAACCACAACAAATTATAATGTTTTGGTCTATAAGAAGTAATTTCCATCTCTGCAAGAAGGACCTTGGACAATAAAATGAGTATGTATAGCTGCACAATCTCTGATTTGGCCACAAATCCAGTACACATTGCTGTGTTCCATGAACTGTGTAAGATATGTTGCAAAAGAAGCAACATGATGGCAGGCAATGCAGCTCAATACTTTTTTAACTA
Source organism: Ilex paraguariensis (assembly GCA_963454935.2). Classification (NCBI taxonomy): domain Eukaryota; kingdom Viridiplantae; phylum Streptophyta; class Magnoliopsida; order Aquifoliales; family Aquifoliaceae; genus Ilex; species Ilex paraguariensis. The sequence goes on from CAUOFW020000536.1 coordinate 104,934, forward strand.
TGTCAGTCGCATAAAAGTGCTCAAGAGTCCACTTTTCAAATTAGACTGAAATGGTTGCTAAATGGTGAGGTTGACTAAGAAAAGGTTCGAAGTCCAAATGTCGGTTTTGGATTTAGAATTACATGAAAGAATCATCAATTCATCAGTACCTGAAATAAAGTTTCGAATTCCATCTGCACGATAGCAGTATTTTCTTTTCCACGCCATCTTTTTGGCATATAGTGTGTATGTTGGACAACCATTGACATGGCTCCTTGGGCATCAAGGACCAGAAGCTCATCAGTCACCGCAGCCCGGCTAATAGCTGTTATGGTGCCGAAAACAGCAGCATACCAAAACAAGTTGCGACCGAATATCTGCAAGGTTTGAAATAACATTGCATGACATGGATGAGGTACCATCCTAAATTATGAATGTTCACATGGTCTAACATACAGTAGCGGCAATGCAAATGAAAATACATACGTGGCCCTCTAGCAAGGATTCCTCCAGGAATGCAATGATGATCAGAATAGCGGCAAAGCCACCAGAAATGAAAGAGATGAATTTTGCGACAATAGATATAATAGGAGAGGGGAATTGTCTTAAATAATCGGAAGCATGTATTACACTGCTGTTGATCCGGTGCTTGAACAAATGATCAACCTATGATTAAAAAGGAACAAATGATCAAACATGCAACAAAGATGGTAGGAGTTAAGTAACAAATGTACAGCTGTATTTATAGAACTGAGGCATAATGGAGATGAAAATTACAAATTTGGACGTCAGAAACTATGCAAATTAAAAAGGAACTACCTACTACAAACAAATTTTGAAACTACTAATTTCTGGATAACATAGCATGCCCCCAAGGTAGAATAGATGGTGAAATATCGATTCCACTGTCGTGACAAGAAGAGCACAAACCTGAAAATGTTTATAATGTAGAAATAAAAAAGTTGATTGGTCACTCTTCTATTGCTGATCTACATCTGTCAATTGTTTAGATGCATCTACCAATATAACAATTCTCCATGTGGTTCACATGAGATGAGATGAAATAACAAAAATTAATGTGTCTTTGATGTGGGATAGCTCACTTCACACCCTACCTGACATGCAACCCGGACTCGCAAGTGGCCAGACTGAACTGAAACAGGCAAACAAATAGAGTAGTGCCGATCCAGAATAGATAGATGAACAAACTGGGAATTCAACTGCACGACTTGGCCCATTATCTACCCTGGGCCCAGCTCTAATACTATCTTAGACCATCCAATCCAAAACCAATTGGCAATGAGTGGAATAGCCTCACAATTATATAAATCAATCTTAAGTCTACTTAATTTTCAATGGGATACATCTCTTCACAAATCTCAACCAGAGACCTGGATCACAGGTTGTCATACATTATTTGTTCATAACTAATGGAGAAAGCAGAGGACCATCAACTTGAAAACCCAAACCACACTGGAAGTCCTGATTCACCAGTTTATTTGACACAACTGCCACGTAACAAGTGATATTTTTGGGTGGAGTGCTGAAATGATGCACGCTAACAAGATTTTTCATTGTCATATGTTCATTTAATCATTTCACTATCAAAACTGTTTTAATTGCAGACAAATAACCTCTTGGTACAGTTTAGACACAGATAGCATATATTAATTTGTGTAAAAGACTTCCCCCAAGTAGCCCAGGGGACAATTGAACAGGTAGAGAAAAAAAGGAGAAAAACTAGTTCCGGTTAGTTCTATTGCGAATAAACATGTAGGAAGAAAGATACCTCGTTGAATTCCCTAAACATCCACTTTGACAGATTTGACCATCTTCGAGATGACGCCGTACTGGGGTGATTATAGAACTGTTCAGCATGCCTCAAGAAAAGATATACCAGCATGAATATGACTAGAAATGGGGAAAGGAGAAGCATTGCAAGCCCAACTACCACAAGCCTTTTCTTTAATGCTTTAGGATCAGAAACAAAGTCCCTCCGAAGACAAAAATTTCTGCAAAAACAACATACTTTTTTAGATCAGAAGATGATAGCTAAGCCCAAAAAATACATCATTCATAGCTTTCACCCAATCAACATTATAAAGTGAACAAAATATGAAAATTAAAAAAAAAAAAATGGCGCAGTTAAGATGGGTGTGTGACAATTGCTCAATTTTTGATAGTTGGCTTAGTAATCCGTTTAGTCATCCTGATCTTTCAGAAGCTCTCTTTTAGCAAAACACCTTTGCACTTCAACAACGCTTTAAGCATTGACGTTTGGGATAGTTTTGCATCAAGGTTTTACACAACCTGTCAATCGAGAAATTTGTTTCAGCAGAAACACCTGCTTTCAGATGTTTTCCCATGTTTCAAAAATGAATTCTAGAGGACCTATCAAAGTGCTCAAAATCAAAACCAAACTACATCAAAACGTCTGTGCCACTTTAATTACCCCTTTCCATGTGTACCAGCACATCATTAAATTGTCAACACAGGTGTTTGAGAAGATAATTAATAAAATGCGGAAGCAATTGTAGCAACCAAATGCATCAAGGCTGGAACTGTTCCTCATTTTTATTATCTACTCAACTGGGAAATTAAAAACTAAAAACCTCACCTGTCAAACATGCTCTGCAATATGCACCAATTTAAAATCCATTCAAGGGTCTTCGTTAATATTAATCGGTTTATTGTACCATTTGGGCCAAATCTGACAGCTGGACCAGCACCAGGGACCCACTGAGAAATTGGAAAAGCAAGCACCCCTTTATTGAGCATCCCAATCAGATAATTCTCCTTCCGCATCAATCGCATAACCACATCATGGGCTGAAAGATCCTTGACTACACACAATTGTCGTGAACTTTGTAACTGAACAACTTTTTCTAGAATTGATGCCCATGGCATGGTTTGTAGTTCATTGTCTTTGACGTGAAGACTGCACAGAGATGCTAAACTTAAATGTGCACCATAAAAAATAATAGATATTATCACATTTTACATGGTAACAATTAAATGGCATAAAAAAACTGAGGCTAATGAAACATGAAGCCTAACCCCCCACCCCACAAAAAACAAAAGTGAGATGGAAAAATTTCGGCTTTCAGAGAGGGGGAAGGGAAGAGGATGGAGAAACATTACATTACATCTATATAGAAACACAACGCATATCTTGGGAAACATTTAAGCTCCATATCACAGGCATACCTGTCATAATAAAATTGGCGGATTTTTAGTGTGTCCCTTAATTGAGCAAAAAATCTTAGGAAACAGAAGATCAAATAGATGGAAAATATTCCCAAATATCCCACGATTATAGCTTTGGAAAGCGTAAAAGGAGTTAATGGATGCTGATGAAGTGCCTCCTTAGCCAAATCACAAGGTTTTATTCCAGATTCCACTGCATCCATCCCACACTTCGCACTTCGAAGGCCATTCCAATCAACATATAATAAGAAAAATCCTGAGAAACATATGGTAAAAGCAAGGCTCAAGAATTCGAATATCCACTTCACAATAATGCACCAAAGCCCCTTCTCGCAATAGTAGCTGTAAAGCCTCTCGAAGAACAGGTCTAAATCAGCAATGGGTTCAACATTCAAGCTCTCACCATTTAGAAGCCCAGAAGGGCTTTCATTATCAGGACTTGGTACTCTTTGGTAGTCAGACAATTCAATTTCATGAGGCACATCATCAATCAATCCAGTTGTTAAAGATGATTCACGATGCCATTTCCATTTAAATATGCTAAGAGCATTAGCACTCTTTTGCCCACTGAACATCATTCAAAAACTGTGACAGTAGGCAAATACAACCAGTCCATCCCCCAAGGTGCTTGAATGGTTAAAACAGAGAGCTGGAAAAAGCAAGAGATCATATTAGTCACCCTCTAATCTACAATGTCTCAGAAAGTAGAAACAGCAGCACAGTTAGGACAATCTGAATAACGATACACAAACGAAATGTGCTTTATCTGCAATGATAAACTGATAAAGCCACTACATAATAAGCATCATGGTCAAGTCACGAATGTAACTGACCCAAATCTTATTGGAATTTTGCAAAACCTTGTTATGTCAACAGAAATATGTATATCAAGTAAGTAGGATTTTTTCCCTTACTCCAAGCATTCTATTGGAAGGCAATTGAAATATCTTATATGCCCTCAAATAATGGTTTCATTAAAATGTATAGAGGGACGAAATGAGAAAATTGAACATTCAAATCCAACAAAGCAAGGTGGGGCATTCCAAAGAGTCAAAAACTTCCCACTTATTTCTTTTTACTGGGGCAATGTACCACATAATGTCTTGTGTGTTTTTTATATTATTTTAGAACTTCCCAAGACAAATGTCAACATTCTTCAATGCCAACATAATTCTATTTTCACAGCAGTAAGGTGCCTTCTCAAAAGTCAAAACAACAGCACTTAGATTTGAAAAAATTTTGGGCTAATATGTATGTTCAAAATTTGACCAGCTGAACTATATTAGGATCAGTTTTTTAGAGGCTAATATGTATGTTCAAAATATATCAAAAAATGCATTCTGCTTAGAGATTTTCAGGATTTGGTGAGAGTTCAGGTTCCTCTCTGTATATTAAGTGGCAGCTGATGGTGTCATTCAAGTACCATTCTCACAAGAATCACTAAATTGTTAGTTTTAAAAACTAAGTAATATTGACAAACAGACTCAATAACAATAACCTTTTTTAAAAAAAATTCTGTTGCAGGCTATGAAAACTATCTTGCGAAGGGAAATATTGTTTTTGCTATGACTTTAGAAAACACGTTTGCTTCGGGTAGTATCTTCTCTAGTAGTATCTACTATCTACAATATTTTGCAGAAGTTTTTTTATGCTAATCATTCTCGATTCCTCAACTCATTCTCGATTCCTCAACTCATTCCCAATTCCTCAACCATGTTTAGTTTTCAAGCCTACACATTTGGTATCAAGTAATACAAATGGTCTTCTTCTTCATTCTTATTAGAAAAATGGTATTCTTCTTTACAAGCTCTGACCTGATTGGATAAGTCTAACTAATAGTAATCCAGGCTTTTTAATGTATTAAGTTTAAAATGGGACATGGACCTGTACAAGCCTACTAGGAAGTGATTTTCCTTGAGAGTATACTGAACACGATCATTTATATAATGTACATCAGCAAATGCTCATACACCTTCTAATGAAGCTGTGATATTCATTAAAAGTATATTAAACACCTAAAATTGTTTATGTCCAGTATATCACCCAATGCTCATACATCTGCTAATCAGCAATACCACAGAGCCCATTACATAATGATTGCAATGGATAACAATCATATATGTTCAATTTTCAGCATTGGTAAAGTTAAAAGAATACATCAGTCACAACCAAATTAAAGAATTCAGCAATTAGGAACAATTACAGGAGCAACTAAACAGTAAAGGCCCAAGCAACATAAACTAAGTAATTACACAATTCAGAATTGAAGCAAATCAGTAAATCGACTAAGCAATTTTTCTTGGAAAACATTAAGCAAATTAGAACAACCCCATTAAGCAAACAAAGCTACAAAGAAATTGAAAAATCAACTAGTCAAGCAATTAATCATATAAATAACACACCAAAAAAGAAGAAAGAAAACGAAAGTTCAAACCCCCAAAAATACAATCAGAATAACCACTTAGTCTAAAGTCTGGTTGCTCAATCAGAAAGAGCAAAATATGTATAAAATCAGAATAGCCCCCAAATCCAAGGTCAGGTGCTTAATCAGAGAAAGAAAAAATCTATAAAAAAAAATCCAAAATAGCCCCAACCCAGTTCAACGTATCTTTTCTGAATAAGAAAGGAAGCATAGTTATGCAAAGAATTAGGGGAAGAAACAGTTTCAGAGGTTCATAATCAGTGAGAAAAAAATTGCAGAGAGGGTGAAGAAGACGAAAACTTTGAAGGAAGAATGAAAAAATGACTCACCGGGTGGAGCTCGTCATCATCGGTCGGTAGCGTTCGTCAATTTGTCAGAGAAGAGGGAGAGAGAGAACAAAGAGACTCCGGGAAGGAAGCGATCTTTCGGATTATTTATTAGACTGAAAAGGGTGGGACGTACAAGCTTATATAATGTGTTTGGGTAAACGACACTTTGAACCCTAAACATCTTTGTATTTTTAATCTATACCTAAAAATATTATAATTCTTATATTACACCCTCAATCAAGTAAAATAATAATAATAATATAGTCAAAAACAAAATATTAGTTGCATTTTTTGATCATTTTTTATTGTATTTATCATAATATCTTATTTTTGATACACAATTATTTTTATAATATTTAAGGTTCCTTTTTTTTTTTTGGGTAAAAAAAAATTATCATTCACCCAGTTTGTTTTGGTGTGGCGTGCCAAACGGTGAACAGAAAACAAAGAGGTCACACCTCACTAGGGAGATAACTTGGCCGAATAACACACGACTTGCGAATCTTAAGAAAATTAGATCTACTCGATCATCAAAATTTTATTTTAAAATAATTAGAACTCTGTAATATTTTTGTTTTTAAAAAGATTAAAATAAATATTAAAATTTCAATAATTCAAAATGTTTCATAATGTTTTAAAATATTTTAATATATTTTTATCAATGTTTGAGAATGTATTGGGTTGTTTCAAGTTGTTTATGTATATTAGCAATGCATTATGTGTGTTACTCGTAAATAATTTTTTTTAAAAAAAATAATTAAAACATATCGGATATATGTGTATTTAAATTAAAAATCATCTCAAATTTATTAAAATTAATTTTTTATTACTCATATTCTATTATAGGATTATGAAAACTTTGTATGTTCATAAAATTCTTTGTTCTAACTATAAGAAAAAATATTTAAAAAAAAAATTTAAATATATATATATTTTTAAAATTTTGTGATTGAGACTGAATATTTAGTGATGTTTGATAAATTAATTTTTTGGAAATTTATTTTATTAGGATTCCACTTATAATTTCATGAATAAAATAAAAGTAATTGCAGTATACTAATCATATTATAACCTCACTGTAATTATGAATTAATTTGGTGAATTTGGATAAGACTTAATATACTACTCTATAATATATATTATCAAGCATATTAAAATTCTTAAAAATTAAATTTTTCTTAAAAGTACAATAAAATATCCATGGACGAAGTTAGAAATTAGCTCAAGAGAAGGGCACTTTAACTAAGCCCTACTTTTTTTTTTGATCAGTAGTGTTCGAATTAGTTTACACGTATCTCGACTAAGCCTGACTTTATAACATTAAATAATTAATGACTTTAGGCTTTCACAAAGACGACTATAATTTTATGTATATTAATAACATGGTGTAGATTACAAATATAAACTATATTAAAATCCAAACCATTCATGAAAAAGTTTTCATAGAAGCGAAACATCAAAAAAAAAAATCTAAATACAAATGAAAAATGTCATTTGTCTCAATTGAGAATCAATTTGAACAATAGATTTGTCTTAAATTGTTTCTCGTCGATATTAGAAAATTAAATAAGAATTCAATAAGTAAGCGTAATAATACCATTATAATTCAATTGAAACAAGTCAATCATTAATCTTAGAAAATTAGAGATCAATTTTAGGCAAATTATAAACAATTTAAATTTTGAATTACAAATTATGAATTTAGAAATAAAAGAACTCACAAAAATATACAAATTAAAACTAATTTTAAGGGTGAAACACAACTTATATATTTTGAGGGTGGGCTCGTGCTCACCCTAGCCCTTACGTACATATGCCCATGACAATATCTATTTTTCATATAAAATTTTAGTATAACTTAAAAAGTTTATTGTGACTGAAAAATTATATTGATGTAACATAGATTGATTTTAAAAAAATTATATATACAATTATTTTTTATCTTAGAAATGAAATGGTTAAACTTTTTGATGAAAAAGAAAATACACATATGTAGGCATAAGTTATATTTGTATATGAGATAAATAATATTAGATGGATTGAGATTTTTAAGGGTAATATAGTTAATCAATTTTTTTTTTATCGAATCTTATATTTATACATAAAAAATAGATAATTAAAAGAAATATTAGAGATAATTTATAAATTTAAATAAATAAGGATATGATAATAATTTATATATTTAATTGTGAAAGGGTATAGTGGTTTTTGTAATTCTTTATAAGAATAAAATAGAGATTCAAAAATTTTTCATGTTAAGATACTTTTATTAATAGAGATAATTAGATAGGTAAAGATAAGGATATGATGATTAGGTAAATCTTTAATTGTGAAAGGATATAGTTGTCTTTACAATTCTTTATAAGGACGAAATATAGATTCAATTTTTTTTTTCATGTTAAGATACTTTTATTAGTAGTATATATATCGATTTCAATCGATGTTTCAACATACTTTGAAAATTAATCTCAAATTAATTTATTTGTTTGCATTATATTTTTAAACATTTTTGAAACGTTTCCCTTTTTTTAGCAATTGCAATAATACACAAAACGAAATTTTAATCCTTGAATTTAATGTGAGCAAGTTTTCTAAAAATAATCTAAATGTTGAGTTAGTGGACAGAAGCACATAGTTGAATTAGTGATTTAACAAAAACTAAACTTACTAATTATTTTTCTAAAAATTTAACAAAACACGTGCGACTTGGGCTTTGCACATAAGCCTACAAGTGTGTGCGTGAGTGAAAAAATTGCAAATCAAATTAAAAAAAAAGGTACAAACTATACTCTTTTTGTTCTTTCTTTCTTTTTTTCCCACATAGGGTTGGGGTTATTGCAACAAATAACTCCAACTCTTGTGATCTTATTTGTGAATTACGATCATCTATTTTCATGTTTTTTTTTTTGAACTCGTCTCGAGAGAATATCATATTTAAGCACACATCGTATCAGTATTTAAGCACGAATCATGCTCAGAGAGAGAATATCATATCAATATGTTAAAAGTGGGAAATTTGTTTTTACTTCCCTTTAACATATTTAGTTTAGGACTAATAGTGTTGATGTATAAAACAGCTTGCTTGAGATGGCCTTACTTTCGGCTTGTGTGTGTTTTTCCTTTTGTGTTAATGAGTTATTTGGATGAATAATATAGTTGAATCCTCTGAATTTAGGAGAACCTATTTTTTTTTTTCAATTTGGTCTCAATCCCAACTTGACAATAGATGATAGAAATTGAGAAATATTGTCCAAATTTCCAGAAATCTCGTGCCAAGGGTTCATAAACTAGTCACCAATAACATAAGGATGTCAAGCACCTTGATCTACTAATTCCAAAGGACTATTTACTTAACACAATGGGGTTTTGCTCAGCTCCTTGAAGCTCATATACCTTCAAATAAGCCAACATCAATAGCTCCTTCAAGTCCAATGTTAATAGCTCAACAAATCAAGGCTCTACCACTACATTAGTAGACAAATCCGAAAGGAATTCAGGACACTGGGAAATTCAGTTGATCAGAGCGAGCTCATTTTGGAAGCTCTGTTGCTCTGTTTTAAGTCTCTGCATTTTTCTTCATATCAATAGGTAAGCCAAACATGACTGATTAATGGACTAGAACCCAAAAGAGATTAGGAGGCTCCAGCCAAATTGAGGACTTTGATCTTCAACTTGAACTTTCATTGCAAAATTGCACTTCTTTTTTGTCTTCCGTTTTCTAGTAAGATTTTAATATCATCATTTGTCAATTTTTAATCCCCATGTTCGGCATGCTAAAAATAACAGGTAGCCAAATGACGCCATTTCTTTTGAAGGGTAGTATTGGAACCCTTAACATACCCTTTTTTTTCTATCCCCAAGGTAACAACTAGTATTTTAGTAATTGATCTTACTAATATAGGTTGATCTCATGGGTTTTTCTTTTTGTTGTTCTTTCTTTGTGACTAGTATTGTTGCAAAACTGTTATCCTCTAACCAATCAAACTATTCCAATAATGTTGTAGAACCTGAATTCTATCACGAGTTCGCTCGCCTGCATTACCCAAGGCCAACCACATCTATTGATATATTTATACTATAGATTACATTACACGTAAAGCAAATGACTAAAGTAACCCCACACATATAAATGTGATCTTTTATCTCTCCTGCAATCGTTGCTGGGTTGGAAAAACTGAGAGATTGGACCGAAATTCTTTAAACTTTGCAGAAGGTAAACTTTTGGTTAAGATGTCTGCAAGTTGTTCATGGGTGGAAATATGTTAAACACGATGAGTACCCCAAGCAATGCATTCACAATCGAATGAATGTCAATTTCAATATGTTTAGTCTATAAATGTTGAACAAGATTTGTGGCAAGATAAGTAGCACCAACATTGTCACAATAAATCACTGTCGGTTTTGGGAGATGAACATGAAGATCCCGTAATAGATAGTATAACCAACAAGTATCAGCTGCAATTTGAGCAATTATACAATATTCTACTTCAACACTTGAATGTGAGATGGTGGATTGCTTTTTAGCAAACCACGAAATCAAGTTGGATCTGAGAAAAACACAATAACTAGTGGTGGACAGGCGGGTGTCCGGATAACCAGCTCAACCCGCATAAGAGAAAGCAGCAATATGATCAAAATCATCTTTGTATAGGTGAAGACCAAAATTCATGGTACCCTTAAGATAACGAAGTGTTTGTTTGACAGCCACAAAGTGAGATTGACGAGGAGCGTGTATGTGTTGACACACTTGATTAACAGCAAGTGTAATGTCAGCCGTATGAAAGTGAGTTACTGCAGAGCACCCACAATGCTATGATAAAGAGTAGAATCGGGATGAACAGAAGGTAGAGATTTACTCACAATAGGAGTAGACACAGGTTTGGCAAAGGATAAAGAGCTTTGATGCAAAAGATCATTAACATATTTGGTTTGAGAAAGAAAAAGACCATTGTTGTTTAAAGTAGCGGTGATGCCAAGAAAATAATTAAGAGAACCAAGATCAGACATGGCAAATTCAGATTACATGGAGACAATGAAACGATTGAGAAGAGAATGAGAAGAAGCAATGAGAATGATATCATCAAAATAGAGCAACAAAATGGCCATGCTAGATGAAGAGTGATATACAAACATAGATGTATCTGCCTTATTGCATTGAAAACCAAGATGGAGCAAAAATTGTGCAAAACGATTGAACCGAGCACGAGGGGCCTGTTTCAAGCCTTATAGGGCTTTGTCTAATCGGCAGACATGGTGAGAGGAATAGGAATGAACAAAAACTGGTGGTTGTTTCATGTAAACAACCTCATCTAAATGACCGTGAAGGAAGACATTTTTTACATCAAGTTGGTGAATGAGCCATTGACGAGAAAGGGCAAGAGATAGAATGGTGCGAATTGTTGTTGGCTTAACCACTAGGCTATAAGTTTCACCATAGTCAATACCATATTGTTGAGTGTACCCTTGAGCAACAAGGCATGACTTGTAGCGTTCAAGAGTACCATCGACCTGTTGTTTAATATGGAAAACCCATTAACAAGCCACAATATTGGTGTTAGAAGGTGGTGGAACAACAGTCCATGTATGGTTGGAGAGAAAAGCTTGATATTCTTCTTGTATAGCCCATAGCAGAAGTGGGTCTACAATGGCTTCTTTAAATGTACAAGGTTCAGGTGGCAGAAAAGGAGAAGTGGTAGTCAAAAGAGAATGTAATGTTTTTAGCTTGGAGATGCCTTCTTTGGAATGAGAAAGCATGAAATGCCTATTGGTGGAGGGGCTAGTTGTATTTGGTTAGGACAAAGAGTGAAGAGGATTAGGTTGTGGGTAAGGAGACAAATTCAAATTTGGAGGATTAGATTCCAGTTGGTGGGTGATGGAGGAATTGGGTGGAGGGAATTTCAAAATCTAGGAACCAAAAGAAGTTGTTGGGGATTGAGTGTGAGGATTAAGGGATAAGGATAAGGGAAGAGAGGATGAGGCCGACGGGGATGGAGTGGGATTAGTTTCTTGATAAGGATAAGGTAAGCCGTTGGTAATGGGAGAAGCATCTACAGGCAAAGAATGAGGAAGAGGTTGCATCGGATGGCAAGGACTCTTGCTTGAATTTTCAGCAGAATGATTAACAAGAGTTGAAGTTAGTGTGGACTACTTGGGCGCCAAAGGAGAAGAGAGATGTGGGTGACCATGGGAAGGACTCCTATTTGACTTAAAAGTAGATGGAGATGAATATGTGAGTTGGGAAAGACATGACAGTGGGGGCATGAGATTATAACTGATTTTTTCTAAAGGAGATTGAAGAGAAAATTGTGGAATTGGATGTTGGGAGGAAGGATTGGTAAGAGTCCAATATGAGAAGAAGTCTTCATGAAAAATCACTTGCCTGGAGATTATTATCTTATTGCGGATGAGATCAAGACATCTATATCCTTTGTAGGTATCTAGGTAACCCAAAAAAATACAGAGCGTTGACCATAGAGACAATTTATGTGATGTGGTGGAACTTTGATTTGGATAACACTCATAGCCAAAGACATGTAAATGAGAGTAGGATGAAGAACGACAGTAAAGAAGCTCATATGGGGTTTTATTATTCAAAATAGGTTTGGGAAGAATATTTAAATTATGAATTGTGATATTAAGAGCTTCAACCCAAAATTTAGGTGGCATTAGAGCTTGAAAAAGAAGAGAACGCACCATATTTAAGATAGTACAACGCATACGCTCAACGACCCCATTTTGCTTATGAGTGTAGGGATACAAAACGTGTAATTGAGTGCCACAATTATTAAGAAAATACTTGAATGAGTGATTAACATATTAACGACCACCATCACATTGAAAAACTTTAAGTGTTTAGTAAAAACATCAGATTTGCCACGAATTGCATACACCCAACACTAGCGAGAATCATCCAAAAAAAGGACATAATAATGAAAACCAGTAAAAGATGGTACTGGCGAAGTCCAAATATCCAAATACACTAAATAAAAAATATGACTTAAACGAGCATGAGAGTCGGGGAAAAGAAGTCTAACATGTTTGCCTAATTGATAAGTTTGACAAAGGCTAATGCCATTTCGAGAATGAGTGAAAGGCACGACTTTATCATGCAATAAAAAAGATAAAGTGCGACTGCCTGGATGACTTAAACGTTGATGCCACAATGTAGGAGAAACACAGGAGGCGGTAAGAGCTGTGAGCAATGGGCGAACATGAACAAGAGTTGGATGACTAGGATATAGTGCACCAGAACTATTACACGTGAGAAGCTCCTTCTTTGTTTGACGGTTATTAAGAAACCAAAAGGGTCAAATTTAATACTACAACGATTATCACTAGTGAATTGACGGAAAGAAAGTAAATTGTTATGAATATCAAGAACAACATGAACATTATGAAGATGAAACTTAGAGGACAAAGAAATAAGCTATGAGTCACCAACATGGAAAATAGGAAGCAGAGAACCATTTCCAACTTGAATTTGATCTAAACTAGAATAAGGGGTAGAAGAAGAAAAAATACCTGATGAAGGAGTCATGTGAGAAGAGGCGCTAGTGTCAGGGTACCAATTCGGATCGTGAAAATGTTGCATATGATAAGACGAATATAAGGATGGATGATCTGCAACAAATGCCTTTTGGTTGTGAGGACACTCACGAGAAGTATGGTAAAATTCATAACATAATTGACATTGCACTGATGAAGGAAGTTGTGAAGAAAAAAAGGATGAGAACCAAGAATAGAAGGACCACAGATACGAGAAATCTACCGATTTGGATCAAAGTAGGATTACTGAGAGTTTTGGTTAGAACCAGATCAACTATGGCCCTTGGAAAAGAAGTTTTGGTTACGGTGATCATTGCTAGAATTCCGTGAATTGTTGTAGCCTCGACCAGACCACCTCGAGAAGAAGGTGAGTTACGGTTGGCCAAGAGTGTAGTAGAAGGAGTAGAAGAATTGCTAGTACTCAACTATTGAAGACGACTTTCATGAATAAAAAAGAGCGGTCTAGTGTCTGCAAAGGGAGGAAATGGTAGCTGGGTAGAAATGACAACTATAGAACTTTCATATTCAGATGGCAGTCCAGTCAATGCTTGCATAACCAGGTCTGTCTCAGAGACTGAATTTCCAATATATGCGAGAGAGTCTGCCAATGATTTAAGTTCTTGGAGAAGTGCCATGGATTAATCACCCTTTCGGTGACAGTGAAATTACATTTTGAGTTGTAGAACCCGATATTGAACTTGATCATAAAATAACTGCTCGATAATGAGCCAAGCTTCATAAGCGGTTTGAGTAAGATTCGGCTTGACTATGGCGTGAAGAATATATGTAGAGACTGTTGCTTGAATCCAAAAGAGTACAACGTAATCGACTTGCATCCAAATCTTATGTGCGGGATTGGGTATAGCACTATCAAATTCATCATCAATATTTACAGGAGGAAAAATTAATGTGCCATCAATATGATCATATATGTAAAACTCGAAAAATTTTGATTTTTTTTATAAAAAAGGGCAATACGATAATTTGTCACTTCTGTACGGGTTGAAAATCCAAATTTTTCTAGAGCTCAGATGACAAAACGGACCTCACCGTTGGATTCGTCTTGCGAAATCTAGTTATCCAGTCAATTTCGTTGAATTTCGAGACAGTCGGACTTTTTATGTTTTACGAGGCGATCCAGTGCCAAGTGACCTAAAAACAAAATATGGAATAAAATTTCGTGAGTTGAAAAATAATTTAAAGGAAGTTCAAAATAAACCGGGACGAAATTTAATCATTTTGGGACGAAATCGGACCTGGAAAAGAAGGATGTGTGGCACAACGTGGGCCAAGCATCCTAGGAGTATAAATAAGGGAGAAAATCAGATTTTCTCCCTATTCTCAGCTGGGTTTAACATTGGAAAAGGAAGAGAGGGAAAAGAGAAAGAAAAAAAATCAAAATCTCCAACTTCTCTCTACAATCTATGGAGTTCCATTGGTTGAATCGACTCGGGTCAAGAGTCAAAGTTCATCACGCGAAGAGGGCTACGTGACCATACGAAAAAGGACGGATTTCACTGAAGATTCAAAAACAAAATTTTGAGAAAATCAAAGTTTTATCTTTGTTGGCGTTCTTGAAGGTTCTACAATATTGTTTTATGCTTCAAGAGATAGAGTTTTCATCCTAACTAGGTTTATTTTCAACCTATGGTGATTATATGAAATGTTGAGGTTGTTAGATGTATTTAACACTTGTCTATTATTGTAAATTTATGAAATGAGTATTAGAAATGAGTAGAATAAATTCTATCTTGAATTGGGTATGTAGAAATTACTTAATATGATTTCTTGAGTTATATAATGAAATTAAGCATTTTATGTGATTACATGATTTGGTGCCTTGGAGGTGTTTAATTTAATGCCTATGTAAAATTAAGTATGTTTTACATAGATTATGTATAACATTGTTGAATGTAGATATTGATATATGTTAGATGATATATTGACATTATGAGGATCTATAAAAATTATATGCTTACGATATAATTAACCATGGTGTATGTTGAAATGTGGTTGAGATTGTTCATACGACACTCATACATATTGGATATGATATTAGTGTTGCAATTGTACATTGCATTGCAATTGTATGGAAGCATCGCATTTATGGGCATTAGGCATAAATGTGAGTGTGTGCGCATGGTTGTCATCAAACACCACACTTGGTGGATGATGGGTGTGCTTAAGAAAGTTGGATCGAAGATCCGACTGAATTGTACGATTTGCATTGAAAAGTGGGTCAGGGTTAGTAAAAAGGATTAGAGTATCCCTCAAGTGAGAGACCCAATGATTAGGGTACGCACTCCCTTGGTTTGGTCCATAAAGTGTGTCGGTGTATACAAAACCATTGGTGAAACTCCACGAATTTAGTATCGATTGGGTGTCCGTTGGTGTAAGTCCATAAATATTCACCCCAAGAAAGACCTAGGGATTTTTAAATGGTGATTGGATCTGTAACATCAATGGCGGGGGCTTGAAATGTTCAAAATTGCACACATGGCATATGCATGTGTTGAGGGAACCGATGAAGGCTCGGGTTGAAGTGTGTGAGTGAGTCCTATCTCATTTTATAGCATAGCATTGTGATTTTCAATATTGAATTGCATATTCTTGATTGGAATGATTGTTGCTTGTTGAATGTTACATGTGAATATTTTATATGCATCTAGGTTAGGAAGTAGCCTTTTTAGAAGATACCCTATTGAGTGTGGCTCACCCTTTATGAGGAAAAATTTTAGGTGCAGATTATACATTGGTGGACGGCTCATATTCGGGGCCTCAAGGATGAAGAAAAGTCGACTTGTGGCTTTAAAATCACATTTTGTAAAACTATTGTAGAAATTTTGTTTTTGACATGTAATTATATGAAAATGACTGCAATGGACTTGTATAATCCATGTTGTATGTGACATTTCATATTATGGGAGTTTGGGTTGATGTTGTACATATTTGGAATGGATTGAAAATTGAAAAAGGATGAAAAAGGGGAAAACTGGACACACCTATTGTTGACGTTCAAATGCCATTACATGTTCGAACGTAGGAAGCTTATAGTACTTGAGGCTCTGCAGAGAACCAAAGTACTGGAAGTAACCTTAGTTTGAAAGTCATTCCATGTTCGAACCCCACTTTCACATTTGAACGCTATTCCACGTGCGAATGTAAGGAGCTTACAGTACTTTTGCATCTCTGCAAAGAACCAAAGAACTAGGAGCAACATTTGTTTGAAAGTTAGTCCACGTTTGAACGGGTAGGTTTTGTTAAAATCTCAATTGTTAAACGAAAAAAAAAAATCAAAGATCAATGACAGGTTCATGCTCGACACGTGGTTTCATTGAATTATTAATCGTTAACTTGACCCTTCAAGCTCAATGGTCAAATTTCACATTTCAATTTGACTCATTAAAATTCATCCTTATGAATTTTTAAAAATTGTATGTTGTACCAAAAAAAATGGAGAACCAAGAATTAAGGACGGTTTTTCCTACAAGAAAAGACAAAGTGAGTGGTGGCCAAAAATAAAGGATTTGATTGAGTATTTGACGGTTGGGAAGTCCCCAAACTCTCCACTACACCAATTGCCTACAGGTAAGGGAAAATGGACTTGGTGGAGTTCTTAAAATATTGACAGCTGCCCTCCCCCCCTTCACATGCAAAAAAATCCTTATAAATACACTTGGAGAAGAGACTAAAGGAGGAGTTTTCAGATGGTTAACAAAGCAAGAGAGAAAAGAAAAAAAAAAGGGAAGAAGAAGAGAGGAGGTCTGCAAGAAGAAAGAAGTCTTGAATACAAAGTGGTCTACAACAAATAAAAATTCTGCATTCACATTGCAGGTATGATAAGCTCCGTTTCTTTCCTTCTCTTGGCTGTAATCTTCTAAATCTTTGATCGCAGCAAATGGGTTCAAAACCGCAACAATCCGAAGCATTTGCAACGAGATCGAACCTAACGAGCCCAAATCCAACAAGGCCAGGCCTAATAAACCAAGTAAACTCAAGTCAGTTAAAAGGCAGATCTAGCCTAGTTCATCAATCTAACCCAGTCCAAGATCTAAGGAGTCCATGAAGAAAAGAGCACATGGGGAGAGATTATCAGGATACTCACCCTAGAAGATTAAGGCTATTATAATTGTACTTATCTTTTGTAACTATCCTCTCCGAAGAATTAGTGCCCTCACACTCGCGTCACCGCCTCACCATGCCTATAAATTGTAAGTCCTCTCCACATGAGAAGACAAATATTGGCATCTCACAACACCTCTCTACACACACATAGCTTCTTTCTCCTAGCTATTGTACCTCTCTCAAAGCTTTTCTCTCCCTTACTCCATTCATCAATAAGGCCCCTGACCACTCTTGCGTTTCTCAAAGTAGAGTAGGTCACCTGGACTAAACCACTATATATTTGTCTGTTGACTCAATGTTTACATTATCGTCATTGATTGCTTATTTATTGTCCATTAATTACACCTTATCACACATTCAACTATTGATCTTGGACGAGACTATTTTGTGCATCATCAAAACCCTTCCAAAGTTACCGATTATAGAGTTTTCTACTCCTAAAGTTTGGACAGTGTAGAAGTCTCAAGCATTTTATACTCTTCTTGCAAGAACCTCTATGTCCAAGCAAATTTACTACGAGCCTTTTCTTAGAAAATTCTAGCAGCATGAAGCATGAATGTTGCCAAAAAACCAGCCTCTATCATAGGCCATTTATTGCGATACTGCAACTACTCTCAAGAAAACTACCCACCAAAATTGAAAAACATAGTCATTGACACTAATTGAGTTCCCTATACAAAAAAAGAGGAACAATGTTGCAAAAAATCAATGGCAGCAAGAATGGAAAAATTGAAGAATAGTGGAAGGGTTAACAAGAGTCTTCGACTCTTAATTTTCAACCTTTTGAGTTTGAGATTCCACCAATTACAAGAGTGTTTCACTCTTTTGGGAGTTTCTAACTCTTAAAAATTTTCTGATTTAATGGCATGTTTCTCCTACTATTAAAAGAGTCTCTGAACATCTGTTAGAAACAAAAAAATGGCAACGACTTTTGGTCTTTCAAAAACCATTTTAAAATAGAAATGAAGTTTCTAACTCCTGGAAAAGTTTACAACAAATAAGAGCCTTTGACTCTTCAAAAATTCATGAATCAAAGGAGTTCTTAACTCCACTTCTTAAAGGAGTTTTCAACTCCACTTTGTAAAGGAGTTTCTAACTCCACCTGCTCAAAGATGAAAGCTATATGCGGCATCTCAAAAATTCCAAACCCTTAAAAAAATCTCAGTGACTTTAGGTCTTTCAAAGACCATTTTAAAGCAGCATGGAGTTTCTAACACCTAGGAAAAATTATAGAAATTAAGAACTTTTTGCTCTTCAAAAATTGCATCAATCAAAAGAGTTTTCTTTTTAACTACTACCTTACTTAATTTGAAACCCATTGCAATTAAAAAAAATTCAGATTCTACCCATGGTCAAGTCAAGAAGTTTTTAACTCTTAAAGCTTTCCTGGGCACAAAAATGTAAGAATTTTACACTCTTTGAAGTAACGAAGTCTATTGGTTCTTTCGATGGGAGTTTCCAATGGTGTAAGAGACTTGTGTTCATTCTCCGCAAAACTAATAGAGTTTTAGACTCTCAAGTTGGTAAAATAATGATATACTACACTTGTTATGAACTAGTGGAGTTTTTAACTCCTAAAAAAATGGAGCCTTCGACTCCCCTAAATATTTAAGCAACTGCTGGATTTCCGCCCAAACAAATCCACTTGAGTTCTAAATTCATGCTTGCTCACTGCTAAGAATCTTGGATTCTTTAATTTTGGTTCGCAACTTCTTTCGGCAAATACTACAGGTGCAACCCATAAAATGACTTGTTAGTGGAGAAGAAAATTTAACTTAAAAGAATTTATAACCTGTCTAAATTGACATGGAGTCTATGACTCTTTTTAAGAGACAATTTGATTATTTAAATCCTTCACTATTTTTGGAGCATCAAACTCCTATAAATTAAATAGCGTAGAAATTAAATTAAAGAGTTTTTAACTCTTTACAAATTTTCAAGAGGTTTAAAACTCAACGATCTTTATGAAAAGAGACTTGTACTCTTAATAGATTTTTGAGTTTCAAACTCACATAAAATCAATAATCTTACATGAAATTTAATTTCATCATATCACACTCTATGTGAATCCTAAAATTCACACAAATCAAAATTGTCAAATACAACTTCATTCAAATCAAATGGGTCATTCACCCATTTCAAACTAAATTAAATGAGTCATTCACTCATTTAAAACCCCACTCAAATTCAAAATTATTTTTCAAACTACGTCTGACTTGATTCCATTTTTTGGATACATAGGTAGTCCAACAACTACCCTGGGCACAGTCAAAATTCCAAATCACCTTCAATTAAATTCCTAAAATCATGAACTACGACTGACTTAATTCCCTTTCGAATACGTAGGTAGTCTAGTTAAACTAGGCGCATTCGCAAATCCAAATCAACTTTAAATAATTTTAATTTCTACCTCATGAACTACGACTGACTTGGTTCTCTTTCGGATACGTAGGCAGTCTAGTTAAACTATGTGAGTCATAAATCCTCCACAATCAAGTGGTCCTTAAACCCATATCAATTCAAATAATCATTTACCCATTTCAAACATAATGAATATTTTGTCCATTCAAGATAAATGGGTCAACTACCAGTTGATCTTATTCAAGAAAAAAAATAATTATTTAATCTCCCCAAATTACTAATAGGTTTGATCCCGATAACGGGTACATAGAGCAGCCTAGACAATTAACTTAGGTCCAACCACTATCACAAATAAAATGCTCTTGTGGTGTAAATGGTAACGTGTGATAATTTATCGTTAGAATCAAAGGGCGTTCTCTTGAAGTAAGAGATTATAATTAACGGATATATATTATTTGGAATGGTCTAACCTATTTTTAATAAAACTTGTATAATTTTTTGTTATATGAGTGAAGTCATGTTCGACAAAATATTCAAATTTTTGCTCAACATCAATTTTTTTTTTGAAATGCTTTGCTAGGCCTTTAGGTTTTGGGTTCTCTTGTTCAATTGATATAAATGGGCATTAAATAAGAATAAATTGATGTATATTGGATCTCGAATGGGTCATGTGATTGAAGTGTACACAGATCGTGCGTTTGGAGAGTGCTAGGTACAAGGGAGACTCTGCCCAAACATTAGGTGATTGTAATCCTGGTAAAAAGGGAATTTTGTGATGTGGTGTTGAGTTATGCGACATTCATGGGTACTTTCGCCCGGTTTTAGGGGCGTCACAATCTACATCATGACCTTTGAGTATGGGAAGAAAGAGTTCAAGCCATAGAAGATAGTTGGAGAACTCAAGGAGTACGGAGATATAATTCTTAATATTTGAAATTCCTAAAGATGGATGAGGAGACAAAGAATGAGAATAAATTGGAGTAGATGAGGTAAATGATGAAGGACCATCAAAAAATATGAATTGAAAACAAAGAAAAGAAAGAAAAGAAAGCAAATGATGCCTTAGAAAAATCTCTCTGATACCATGTAGGGAATTGAAGTAAAGAATTCTCAATACATTGGGCTGCCTTCTATTATGGGTGTCAAACGTGTCGAGTTTGTTTCGTGTTTGTGTCAAAAATTCCTAAAAACTAACCTGACATGTTTAATAATCATGTCGAAATGTGTAAATACTAACCTGACATGTCCATTAAACGTGTTACCCGAACCTGACATATTTGACACGTTTAATAAACAGGTCATTTTCGAGTTAACACATTACATGACATGTTAACCTGTTTAACCCACATATCAAATTCTATCTGTTTAACACATTTAAAAAAATCAAAAAGATTTTATTGAATAAAATTCAAAGAATTACAAAAAGCAAAAGGAAACCAATTTCTAAAATCCATTTCCAATTAAATGGCTTAATCCTCTAAAACATGAAAAAAATATCAAAAATTTCTTCTATGGGCACTAAAAACAACCATTTTCAATGCCTGCACAATCATTCCAACTCCAGATCTGCTCCAACAAGGCCAACAGGCAGCTACAAGCTTTCAATGCCTGCACAATTAACCCACATACAAAATAGTACATTTTTTGTCAAAATACAAAACAAATATATAAACTTCCAATACAACTTATAAAGTTAAGTATAGAAAAATAAGTGATTGCAGAAATTTACATACTGCAGAAATTCATTTGTTCCCAAAAGTACTCTCCTCTAAAAGTTCCAAGCGCCATGGTGATCTCTCCGGCAGAACAAAGGCAGGTAAAAACAAATGACTTGATCAACTCAAATACCGCAATTGTACTCAAAGGAGAAGTTGATGGAGAAAATAACAACAGAAATGACCCATTTTCTGCCTATTCTACACATCGAATGAGTCACAACGCGCAGAGAGAGAGAGAGAGAGAGAGAGAGAGAAAACACACAGTGTCAACGACACAGAGAGAGAACACACAACGAGATAGAGGGGGCAAACCTTTTTGGTTGAGCAACAATGAAGGCTTGAACGAGGAGAATGATGATGGTGGAACAGTGAGCCCTCCTCCCCTCCTCGAGACTAGGCAACCAGCGACGAGTGAGTGAGAGTGAAAAAGTGAAAGTGGATTAGGGTTATGCTTTTTTTGTAACTTTTATATGTTTGGATAAATAGGTTAAACGAGTAATAAATGGGTAGGTCAGGTTCGGGTCAAATTATATCAACTGATTTAAAATATACAGGTTAATCAGATCAAAACCGGGTTGACCTGATTTCGGCATGAACTCGACCTGCTTTTTTTTCGTGTTTATACGTGTTGACCTGTTTATACGTGTTGACCCGACATAAACACGAACTCGACCTGTTTATACGTGTTGACCCATTTTTATTCATTGACCCGTTTAATTTCGTGTTTAACCCATTAATTCCGTGTTCAGTTCGATTTGTGTCGTGTTAGCGTGTCGTGTCAAAAATTGACAGTCGTACCTTTTGTGGATGTATTTATACTATAGATTACATTACACATAAGGCAAATGACTAAAGTAACCCCACACATATAAATGTGATCTTTTAGTCTAAACTATAACAAGGGCATCCAAGTAAATTAATAGTTAATGTAACATTTACTTTTGCGGGGCCCACTGAAAGAGTAAATTGTGATTGTCTCTGAATGCTTATTGATCTAAACATAGCAAGGACATTCAAGTGAATTATTACCTCAACATCAAAGAGGATCTCTACTGTTTGATGAGACTCGGATGCATTAAACAAAATAGGCAACCATGTATAGGATGGGAAAACGAAAATTGAACTATACCTTCAAAATCTACAGGCTTGTAAAGAATACTCCAATTTCATGCAATTACATCCTTAAAACAAACATGTTATTAATCTAATAAAAAAGCTGAAACAAAATTTAATGTATTGCATTCTTTAACAAACATCTTCATGTGTAAGCCAGATTTTGGGTTAAAGA
This sequence comes from Ilex paraguariensis, assembly GCA_963454935.2. Lineage (NCBI taxonomy): Eukaryota > Viridiplantae > Streptophyta > Magnoliopsida > Aquifoliales > Aquifoliaceae > Ilex > Ilex paraguariensis. The sequence continues at coordinate 127,908 of CAUOFW020000536.1, forward strand.
ATGTGCAAACTGTATAATTATTGGTATGATGGTGAATTTCAAACTTAGAATCTCGTACTCTTACTGTATGCTAAGTCAACAATCTATCATCCATATACCGTGTCCTACCTCTTCAGAGTAGGGGTAATCAAATTTTAAATGCTTTTATGTTAGATGTTTTTTTATGTTTTCTTTGAGAACACTTTGATGTGCATGGGGTGATGGAAAGTGCAGAAAAAAATCAAACATTCCTGATGTTTGTTTAGCAAGAAATGTGATGAAAATGCCAAAAAGAAGCATGGTCCCACAAAAATTTTCCCTACAGGAATATATTATGAGCAGAACCCGGGGGGAAAATGCAATCTAATATCTCAACGTTCCATTTTGCTTCTTGTTTCCATACATAACTTTGACTTCTGATGATACTTAAAGCAATTCCCAAGTATGAGCTCGAGAGCGGAGGTCAGACGCACAGAGCTCATAAAACTAGAGTAAAGCCCAGCCCAATCGAAGGAGCAGCGGAAGTAATAAAAGATAGCTATTTGTCAACAAAAACTCTAGAGGCAGCAAAGAGTCATAATCGAAGCATAAAACTCTCATCCAGGAAAGATCTCCTCCTAAGATCAAGAAGGATTTCTCGGATAAATGGCGAAGATCTCGGGGCGGATCCCGCAGAATTAGGAAAAGCTCTATAAATACTATGTAACGCCCCCGACAGAGGGGCAGAATTCTAGTATCACATTTTACATTCTGTAAATCTTTTGTCATAGTAAATAGTGAAGGAAGGAGCAAGAATCTCCATTGAAGAGTGGATTAGCAGAGCTCCCGAGCTGGTGAACCACTATATTTCTACTGTGTTAATTCCTCAACTCCCCAACAATTCTCAGTATCATTCCCTCGAGTCTAGTAGTTTAGATTCCAATAATTCCAATATTGTTTCTTTCATTTACTCGTCATCACAAAATTGCATCACGTTGAAATACACCATCAGTTTGACGCCGTCTGTGGTCTATTATAAATAAACTGATCTTTCAGTGACTGGTGGTATCAACGCGAAACATGAGCCGAAGTCAGACAAATTCACCACGAATGCAAGATCAACAAGAAGGTATTAATAGCAGACAACCTGAGAATGTCCAAGAGACCAATCCACCCGTGGGGGGTCTCCCCATGAATAACGAGATGGAGGCCCTTCACCTCGTCAATCAACGCTTGCTAAAACAAAACGAAGAACTCTTAAAGCTCTTACAACGCCCAGAGGAGGCGCGACAAACTCAAGAAAGCCAGAACAACCCACCACCTAGGGAGCAACCACACCTCGACCCCCTCAGGGAAGTCAACGAAGAAGGAGAAAACAGCCAAACCATGGGGCCAGAACCTCGCATACCCCCTAGGAATGGACACAACGGAGAAGTACAAAGTCAGAATGACGGGGGCGAGAAGAACAATTTTTCCCCTATCAATAGGAAAGGAGAGAACGGTACAGGGAGCAACGCTTCCAGGGTATCCAGCAAGAACTCAGACACATGAAGGAAGCCGTAAGAGGTAAGGCTCTAGTTACGATGGATGCCTTGGTACAACAGACTGAATCTCCGTTCACCACTGGCGTGCTGCATTTTCCCCTCCCTCCGAAATTCAGAGTACCGTAGATAGAGGCTTTTGATGGAACAAAGGATCTGGTAGATCACCTCAACACTTATAAGAACCAGATGGAGTTGCATGGATACCAGGATCCAGTGCGCTGCAGAGCCTTTGCCATCACACTGAAGGCTCAACCCTGGCGTGGTTCAATAGGCTCCCCCTACCTCAATTTTCTCCTTTAAGGAGCTATCCATATCCTTTGTATCTCATTTCATAGGAGCTCAAACGTACAAAAAGTCGAGTTACCACCTGTTGAATGTGAAACAGGGATCCCAAGAGAACCTCAGATCCTATGTTCAGAGGTTCAACTCTGAATCACTAAAAGTGGATGTCACAGACGAGAAATTTGTCATTACTGCATTCATAGCTGGTTTAGGCGTACAATCTGAAGACTTGATGTTCACTATTTCAAAAAAACCCCAGGCCAGCATGGCCGAAGTACTGGCCGAAGTACTGGCCAAGGTAAAAAAGTACATAAACGGTGAAGAAGCTCTCCTCTCAAAAATGGGGAGCTCATCCATGCAAAAAGACAAAGGGAAAGAAGAGAAAAAGAGGGATCGAAGTCCCAGAAGAGAAAGAGGACGAGATAGGTCCCCAAGGAGAGACAGAGATCGATCCTCCAAAAGAAGGGGAAACATCAGAGATCGCTTAGGACCACCTCATCCAAAATTACAGCCGAGGTACGCACCTCGGCAGGTCCCTCCACTCACTGCAACAAGTATCACAAATCTTTTATGAGGTACAAAATAAAAAATTCCTAAGGTGGCCACCTCGAATGAAAGCAGACCCGGCGAAAATTTTACCCCACTCATAGAATGCAGAACATCTTAGGAAATTTTTTCAATAAGTTTGTCATGTAATACGATTATTAATAAAGTAGCAAGTTTGTGGTTCATTTACTTTTACGAAGAGCCCAGGAGCTCACAACGAACTCATTAGTCCGTAATAAGAGCCTTAGAGCTCACGATGAACTTGTTAATTCATAAAAAGAGCTCGGGAGCTCACGACGAACTCATTAGTCCGTAATAAGAGCCTTAAAGCTCACGATGAACTCGTTAGTTCATAAAAAGAGCCCTGGAGCTCACGACGAACTCATTAGTCCGTAATAAAAGCCTTAGAGCTCACGATGAACTCATTAGTTCATAAAAAGAGTCCTAGAGCTCACGATGAACTCGTTAGTTCATAAAAAGAGCCTTGGAGCTCACGACGAACTCATTAGTCTGTAATAAGAGCCTTAGAGCTCACGATGAACTCGTTAGTTCATAAAAAGAGTCTTAGAGCTCACAATGAACTCGTTAGTTCATAGAAAAAGCCCTGGAGCTCACGACGAACTCGTTAGTTCATAAAAAGAACCTTAGAGTTCATGACAAACTCGTTAGTTCATAAAAGGAGCCCTGGAGCTCACGGCGAACTCGTTAGTCCGTAATAAGAGCCTTAGAGCTTACAATGAACTCGTTAGTTCATAAAAAGAGCCCTGAAGCTCACGTCGAACATATCAATCCATAAAAATAGCTCAGTAGCTCAGGACGAGTTCTTCTGTCCCTAAAGCAAACGCATCTGCTCAGAATGCGCTTCCCGGTCCAGAAGAACTAAAAGCAAGACCTGCAACACGTAGACTAGAAGGAAAGCTTCACAGCTTCTATCCATTACAAATAGGAAAAATGGGGGTCTTTGGTCCATAAACCAGGAAACGACATAGAAGATCAGCTGCCAGATTCTCAAAGCCACAAATTGTGTATAAGAAGCAGCAAACATGGAAGGGAAAATCAAGGTTTCAAGAACATCAAAGATTACAAAAAAGAAACCAATCAAAGAAAAATTCATAGTCGTCTCTGCAGTTCAGCTATCCTCTCTTTCAAACACAGGTTCTCCTCCTTCAGCTCATCCCTCTCCTTCTCAGTTGCTGACAGTAGATCCATTAATTTTTGCCCAACAGAGGAAAATAGAACTTCCCCCAGGAAAGATCTGGATGAAGGAAAGGATGAACCATCCCTCTCGCATTTCTTGATATGAGTCCCAACATCCTCGCTCTCATCAGACCCGGTAGAAAGGAGATTAGATTCAGGAAAAAAAAGGAAAGTCCCGTTTAGCTGCAGTGGCGCTAAACAATAACAGATTATCTGGCGTCATGAGATCAGGAAAAGACATGGGCTCAGCTTGGGTCATTTGTTCCACCCTCATCAATTCAAGTAGGTTCAGTTCAGGAGCACCTACATGCAAAAAAAATAAATAAATAATTCCCGTGCAAACTTCAAAGTCGCTGATTAGGAAACCATTTTGCTACATCTTAAGCTCAGCCCTTGCCCAAGCCAGTTTGACCAAGAGCTGGGGGGCAACTGATGATACTTAGAGCAATTCCCAAGTATGAGCTCGGGAGCAGAGGTCAGACGCATAGAGCTCATAAAACTATAGTAAAGCCCAGCCCAATCGAAGGAGCAGCGGAAGTAGTAAAAAGATAGCTATTTGTCAACAAAAACCCTAGAGGCAGCAAATAGTCATAATCGAAGCATAAAACTCTCATCCAGGAAAAATCTCCTCCTAAGATCAAGGAGGATTCCTCAAATAAATGGTGAAGATCTCGGGGTGGATCCCGCAGAATTAGGAAAAGCCCTATAAATATTATATAACGCCCTCGACAGAGGGGCGGAACCCTAGTATCACACCTTACATTCTGTAAACCTTTTGTCATAGTAAATAGTGAAGGAAGGAGCAAGAATCTCCATTGAAGAGTGGATTAGCCGAGCTCCCGAGCTGGTGAACCACTATATTTCTACTGTGTTAATTCCTCAACTCCCCAATAATTCTCAGTATCATTCCCTCGAGTATAGTAGCTTAGATCCCAATAATTCTAATATTGTTTCTTTCATTTACTTGTCATCACAAAATTGCATCACATTGAAATACACCATTAGCTTCAACTCATAAGATTTACCATTTACTAAAAGAGAATATAACACTTTGTACAATGAAAGTGTTACAAATTCTCAAATTACACCTTAAAAGATAGATTTATCTATTGCATCGTCAATTCCTCAGTGCCATTAAATTTTCGTTCGTCTCTTAACACATGTCGTTCACATGTTTTACTGGGAGTCAAATTAGGAAAAATATAAGCACCATGGTTAGCCTCAAGTTTGTATGTTGCCTCTATGATTGAAATAAATAGCTAGGGGAAAATAGTGATCCCCAATGGGAACAAACCACCACCACCTCCTCACCCACTCCATCATTGCTGAACTCTGCCTATCCCATTCCACCACCCCTTACCCCTTCCCTATCAAGCCATGTCATGATGATCAAACATCCAAGCCTCAAGCTTTTGAACTGTAGAAAGCAAACATTCCATTTCTCATTCAGCTCAATTAACATCAACTAACTCCACTAACAAATTATGTTATAACATGTGATTGGTTGAGAATGACAGCCGTAACGTAAACAATTAGGATTAGTTAGAACTACACATGCCACTTGTGAATTTTTGTATATAAATACAAAGAATGTGGAATGCAAATGGCGCGAAGTGAAAATATAAATTCTGCTATGATCTCTCTCTCTCTTTATCTCTCTCATTTCTATCATGGCATTAGAGCCACTGTAAGAGACCATTGTCTCTCCAATAGCTACTCAAAATTCATCATCATCATCATCATCTTCTTCTTCTTCTTCTTATTCTTCTTTTATTCAGTCCACAACCACTCTATCTTAGACTCCAATTTATCTTTTGTCTAATATATGCAATATCATTTCATTAAGGCTGGATTTAGCGAACTTTGTGCAATGGAAATACCAGTTATCAACTCTAATTTGGATTCATGAGTATTGGACATGTAATTTTATCTAAAACATCATTAACTATTGAGATTTAATTATAAAACTATCCAATAAATTGTTGCATGTGTGGGTATGGTGTTGTGAAGATTGTCAAGTGTTGTCTAGCTGTTATGGCTTGTAAGTTTGAGGCATTTGCACACTATTCTGATTTTGAAGTGACGATTTTTATACTATTGTCACTAGTAAGAAATTCCTTACCCCTTACCATAGCTCTAAGATTTGAGGTGCATATCTAAATGGATAATGTTATTTATAATTGTGAGAGAAATATGTGGGGTTCGTGCTATTGAACTTGACAAAAGGGACGTGAGTGCATTGCTTTTTGACAAGCGCTTTGAGATGCTTTCGATTGTCGGAAAAAAAATAAAAATTTGGTGCTTTTAATAATAATACTTTTTTTATAAGAAACGACAGAAGATTTATGTCATCAACATTGAACTCTCTCCTTGCAAAAGAGAGGATACAAAAAATCAGGACATATATTCCTCCTATTTCTCACCTCCTTACAAATATCAGTATATTTAGTTAATGCATTGGCCACAAAGTTTTCCTGTCGTCTAATCCATTTGGCCGAGAAATCAGTTAATCGATTCGCTTGAATATGGACCTGATCAACAAAAATCTCAACATTAGAGAGATTTGATCCTCTCAGGTGAATCGCCTCAATGTTATTCGTTGAATCTTCTTCCAAGATAACCTTGTTAAAACCCAATTCCATAACTAGTTTGATCCCAGTAAATGCTGCCATAGCTTCGACATGTTTTTCACTTAGAGGATTACATACAAGTTTACCCAATCCCGCTACAAAATCTCCGTTGCAATCTCTTGCAACGACTCCCACACCCATTAATTTAGAATAAGTGTAACAATAGCACATCACAATTTGTCACGCCCCAAATTTCACAAAAGCGTGATTAACAAAAAAATACTTTGTTGATTCTAAAAACACATGCCGATTTGTTGTAAAAGTATCTAGAAAAGTATGTCTTTATTTTAAATAAATTTTTTTTTTGAAAATTTTGGTAGAGTTTTCTTTGAAAATCGGGCATCTAGATAATTGGTGAGAGCTACCTGTGAGAGAATTAAACATAATAATTATACCCGACTAGTCATTCACTTCATATCAACCATAAACATCACTTCTGATGACATCTACAAATAAATCATTACTTTTCAAAACCAGGGTAACAAATGGAAGCCTACACAGTTCTCCCAAATCCGAGTTGTAATCTAATTATCCAAAATTCTCTGTCATGAACATAATATATAGAATATCTAAATTTTTATAAGTAAACCATTTAAAAGGTCTCAATCTATACATATTCCCTCAAATTAACCAAGATATAAATCACTTACAAATCATCAATAATATACATCAGCGTACATTATTCTTTACATACTCTAACTAAATATATAATGTCATAACATCTATCTTCTGCCTCGATACTCCCACTATGCAGTCCACCAATATATGTCTATAACTGAAAATGTTAAATGATAGGGGTGAGCAACCACACGCTCAATAGGATAATTCTTTTCTCAAGTATATACAAGGTTTTAAATAACAACAGTTCACAATCATAATGATAGGTAATGAAATAATTTATCAATAAGTCTAAGTACACGATAAGTAGTAAGCATTTTTGAAAGGACACTAAGTACTATCATTTGAAATACATAAGTGAAATATCAAGGAATTTACCACAACAAAATCAAATCTCAAGCTACCCTATAAAACATTTCTTCTTAAAACATAATGCAACACCATTGATTTCATAAAGTACGAAGTAAGAAATCTTTATACAAATATATGTATAATAAATCTAGTAAAGTAATCATTCTTATTTTGAACGCAATTCCATAAACTTGTTCTTTCTAGGATATTTTTCAATAATATTAACTCTATGTACTTTCACCTCAACCTCACCTTACCTCACCCCACTCAAGATATTTGTTGGAATATTGTCTATTGGTTTCTTAGCACCCAAAATTCTTGTATGCTACCTATATGGACAGATATCATCAAACCAACACCGGTTCACAAATAAACCATCCCCGGGGAACCTTTTGAGTCTTGTATCCTAGGGTTTCATTGCCCTTCTTGCTTTTCCGGGGGGATTTGTAGGGCACAACTTGTGATACCACACAAGTTGTCACCGAAAACTACTACCATCACCAATCTCCCCTAGGACTAGTAGTCGCTTTGGTAACCCCCCTCAAGGGCATCAACCGTTTACTAATCCTCTGCCTATCAATATCGAGCATATAAGTTTCAAACCATAATTTCATAATCACCTTCCATTTCTAACATCAACCACAACTTTGACACTTTTAAAAAAATACATAATTTTAGAAAATCTCACATTTCTATTTCCAACATAACACATCTTCAAAATAACTCACATACACACCAAAAATATAATTTGTACTTTTTTATAGTAAATTTCGCAAATTAAATGATTGAGAAATTATATAGATCAATACCACCCTTTTCATACTTAAAATATCTCACCAATACCCTAAATCATGGTAAAATATACTCAATCATATCATAAAAATCAATACCTCTTTCCACAATTTATCATTTCAATACTTATAGTCTCTTTGACATTGTATCAAATACATGATAGACATAAAATCTCCAAATACACATTTGCAAAAGAACATACTCATTCACAAGAGACAAAGGAAATATATTATATTCAAAATCACATATATTCTAAAGAATCCAAAATTTTAAGTTCAATCAAACACCCATAACAAAAATCAAGTTAGGGTTTCAAACCCACAATTCCCAAATTTATTTAATGCATGTATGTTTACAAATTCATAGTAAACTTATCATTTAATTAAGACTCATAGCATGTATTTTTCTCATACTAAACAAATAGGTATAGAACATACATAAGATGCATCAATGTATATGCAAGAGAAAGAAAAACCCTACCTCAAAACCCAAGAACCCAAGCTCCACCTTCAAATCTTCAAGTGAATTCAAGAATCTCAAATAATGTTCCTAAGTTTTCTAGCAAAAGTCCAAGCCCTAATGACCTTCTTCTCTCTTCCTTTCTCGTTCTCTCTCTAATTCTAAGGTTTATGAAGTAGTATTGGGTGAGAGGTGTGAGAAAAATGAGAGACATGGAGGTGAAAATTGGGTTATAAGAGCTGAAATTCGCACCGGGTAATGTTCACAAGACCAAAAAAATGTATTTTCTCAAAAATTATGATTTTACCCCAAAACTTCTCCAATTGGATCCGCATGACTACCCTAAGGCTTTTCGACGTTTCATATTCATTTTTAATGTTATTTTAGGCTAAACAAATTTATTTTTATGAGTTCTATAAAAATTCAAGCCAAATTATACCAAAAATGTCAAATTTATAATTTTTTACCCCTTTGAACCACTATATGAGCTAAACGTCTATTTTAAAGTTTTTAGACCTCCCGGATTTAATGATAATGTTATTTTGACACAAAAAAATTAATAAAATTACTTAATTACCCTTATCAACCTTAAATAGCTCAAAAATACAATTTGACAGCAAAAGTCAATACGCATGTGGCTCAAACTTATGCGACTATTCATTTAACAATGATTCAAAATTTATTTTATAATTTTATGTAACGTCTCAAAATTCACCCTGGAAGAAATTAAATATCTATACAACATCCAATTATAAGAGCATACTAAATTACCATTAAATAAATAAAATCATTCATAATCCAACATCAGATTAGATAAATCCCTAAAGAAAACATAAGTAAATTCTTAACATAAGTAAATCATCAAATATAAACTCTAGAGACTAAAATTCATTCTTAAACTTCCATTGTTAGATCCACATCATTATCCTCCTCAGCATCACAATCTACCGGCTCATATAACTTTGAATTCTCCTCAACACTAAAATCTACTGTTATGGTAGGGTGAGCAATAAAACACAATAGGAAAACCTTCTCAAACCCAAACAAGGTTTAGAAATCATGAACATAGGTAAGTCACAGTTTGTAAAATAATATATATAATTTTGAAGTAAAACAATGACATTTAATGAGATCTCAAGTTTACGGTATAAAACAGTAAAGTTCATAATATAATAGAATCATTCACAAAAATCACAATTCATAACATAATATCTCATGTATGTTGGTAGACTACTGTGAATCTACACACCGAACCTATCTTGTCCACCCACAACACAAACCATCTCAAATCAATACCTACATGGCCACAATATTTACAACACTTTAGGAAGGACGTGTACCAATGTGTCAGCATTGACGTATCCTTTCCTAAGAATAGTATACTAGCCCTCAAACTCGATACCCATGAGCGAATAGTAGTTTGGTCCTCGCAAGGCACCAACCTCACAACGAGTAGTAAAGAACCTTCAAAACCACTCGGATTAAGAAACTCATCTACCCACTCTACGATACCCGGTCAACAGTTACTCATGTTCATCAAAACATCCACATAAGAGATACAATACCAAACCAATTCACCAAATTACAAGTAAATCAAGAACCATAATTTCACAGGTATTTTTCCAACATAACAACTCAAGGAAATATGCAAGAGATCATCAAGAAATATAATTTTATTGTTAAAACAAAACATTAGAATTTTTAAATCAAGAACAATGAAATATCAAGGTAAAATCTATATTTCTTGAAAAATAGGATTTTGATAACAAGAACAAGAGTTTTTATGGGTATCAAACAATAACATCATTCCTATCCTCAATGAACAAGTTTAGGAAGAAACTCCTACCTTGATTCCAGAGATCTTAATCCTAACATATTTTGTTGCGATTACCACTTGTTAATCTTTCAAGATTCAGTTTGTTCTTCCTCCTTTTCTTCTCCTCAAACTTTTGTAGGGTTCTTAGGGTTGAAAAGGTAGGTAAAGACAATCTAAATTGCAACCCTATAGTATTTATAGGCTAAAACAATAGAGAATTCCTGTTTGGGAGTGGGTAGTAGTTTATCCCTGATTTCTAGCTCGATTTTGACCTAGTTAGACATCGATTCACGAAATTTTTGTGAAATACACTTTTGTAGATCTTGAAATCTAATTTTTAAGGTAAAAATCTCAGTTCAATCGGACATTGAGATACAAATTTATAGCCAAAATACTAAAGTTATATCAAATTCATTTCTACCCAAATCCTTTCCAAAATAGGTTTTAACTCTGAAATAATTCCTAACTTCTAATACACCCCATATTACCTTTCCCAATGTTTCTTGACCTTACGAATTCAATGAAAACCTTATTTTAACCTAAAAATATTTATAAAATTACTTAACCACTCTTGTCAAATTTAAACATCTCCAAAACCCAAATTTACCCGAACGTAAATATACACGAAACTCAAACTTTATAATAAATCTTTCAACAATGATTCTAAGTTTCTATCATTAGTTTGTTCATCTTAGAAGAACTCTTAAGATAATATTATCCTTATTTAATTTTATATAGGGCCTTACATTTTAATCATTTTAAAAGTACTATCTAGTCAATATCATTTATATTTATATGAAATATGAGATCTCACACAATTAATCTTTATAAACCCTGATTAAGGAGTTCACCATTGACAATTCACAACTTCAAATGAATCAAGAGGCTTCTAACATCTGTCCTTGAAACTCCAAGAAATGACTAAGATAAGAATTAGAGAAGTTCATGATCTATGCAGGAGATTGGATGGCCTCCTCCAGTCGTGCCTTATTCCTATTAAACCAGATTCACCATAATAATATCATCATCAATCCCACATCATCAGAAGGAAGAGTGTCATTAATGCAAAGAAGCCATTCCTAAATCAAGTTGGGACTTTGCACAGGAATTTTGATCTTTGTGTGCTTCTATAGTTCCTTCCTAAACGGGCAATTTAAAAATAGATGGGAGACTGTTTTAGGACCAGCTTCACATAAGAAATAGTAGTTTCAACTGAAAGCCTTCTCCTTAAAAGATTATTGCACGTTGGTAAGATATCATGAAAAACTCTCCAAATAAAATGTTTAACTTTGTCCAGGATATTCAACTTCCAAATGAAATTTCCTTCCCAGTGTGCTCCACTGTTACTAGCTCCTTCATTGTGTTTGTTATCCATAATCAAATGATACGCACTTCGTATTGAGAAATGGCTCGAATTGGTATAATTCCACATTTGGAAGTCATTAGGAAATTCTGAGGATAATGGAATGTCAAGGATGTCGTCCACCTCAAAGCTTAGGAAAAGGTTATTTAGTAAAGGAACATTCCATCCACCAGAAGCAAAATCTATTAGGGAGCTTACTTGGACATCATCATCCAAATTATAAAGAGGAGAAATTACTTTGAACACATTTGGTCTAGGAATCTAATTGTCTGATTTTACTGGAGCATTTGCTCCATTTCCAACTCTCCATCTTGTACCAGCCTTGATATTAGCCTTTGTTGCAATTATGCTACACCAAGTAAATGACAGATTACTACCCTATTGCGTATCCATAATAGAAGAATGAGGAAAATATTTGGCTTTGTAGATTTGACCAACCAGTGACACTGGATTTACTAACAATCTCCAAAACTGTTTGGCAAAGAGGGCTTGATTAAAAGCTTCAATATCCCTAAACCCATATCCCTTTTCGATTTCGATTTACATAGATTTTCCCAACTCATCCAATGCATCTTCCTCTTATGATTAGAACCAACGCACCAAAATTTAGCCATCAAACTATTAAGTTCAGAGCATAATGTGGTAGGAAGTTTGAAATAAGACATGATGTAGGAAGGTATTGCTTGGGCCACAAATTTGATCAGAATTTCCTTACCAGCACTTGACAACATTTTCTCTTGCCATCCTAGGATATTTTTCCAAATTCTTTCCCAGATAGATTGAAAAATAGCCTTCTTAGATTTTCCCATCGTTGATGGTAATCCCAGATACTTGTCATGACTCTCCACCAATGAGACTTGAAGGATGGAGGTTAGCTCTTCATGTGCTACTGTCTGATACTCTTGCTCAGAACCAAAGCTGATTTGGAGAAGTTAATCACCTGCCCAACAGCCAATTTGTACAACTGGAAACACTCCTTAATTGCTCAACCATTCTCTCAATTTGCTTGTCCAAATAATAGACTATCATCCACAAAGAATAAATGGGAGAACAAAAGGCCATATCTGCTAGTAGCCATTCTTTGTAAAATTCCTGACCTTAATCTATGTCTTAAAATTCCTAATAAACCTTAAGAGCACAACAAAAATAAATAAGGGGTCCCCTTGCCATAGTCCTCTTGAATGTTTTATATACCCCATCTATTCGCCATTAATCATAAGTGAGTAAGAGACAGACCTCACACATCTCATAATAAGTTGTATCCACCTACCATCAAAACCCAACTTGAACATAATGGCTTTCAGAAATGCCCACTCCACCTTTTCATAAGCTTTTCTCATGTCCAATTTCAATGACATATAAGCCCTACCCCCTTTCCTCGTCCCCTTGATCTAGTGATTAAGTTTTTGACGACCTGTAACAAAGGCACTTTGAAACTGGGATATAACCTTTGACAAAATTTTCTTCAACCTGTTAGCAAGGACTTTCGCAATAAACTTATAGACTATGTTACATAAACTAATTGACCAAAACTAAGACATGTTTTCTGGTTGGTTTACCTTCAGGATCAAAACAATGTGTGTGAAATTAAGTCTAGGGCACTCATTCTCAGAACCTAGAAAGTCCAACACGACCCACTATGTCCCAATACCTTTGAAAAAAGGGGCTTTTACTAAAAATCATGGCTTTTTTTAAAAAAAAATTTATACCCAAAAGAGGGTAGTTTTCAAACTATTTCTCAAATCTAGGTAGTTTTAAGAACATCATTCTAAATGACGTTTCTAATCTTAAAACGTCACTTGGACTGGCGTTTTTAAGTAACAGATGTTATTGGAAATGACGTTTTTCAATAAAAGACATTAATAGAAATGACATTTTTAAATGAAGATAAAAAACTATTTACCAATGTAAAACTCTAGTCGAACCGACGTCTTCTTAAAAATGTCATTCGAAACAACATTTTTAACGGTATCTTCTAACACCCATTTCCCCTTTCTTTTTTCTCTTCCATTCTCTTTGATTTTCCCCCTTCTCTAAATTAGGAGCCCTAACCTAACCCAAAATCCCCACTCCACCTCCACCATTGGAAATCACCCCTCCTCCCCTCACTTCTTTCTCTTCTTCCATTCTCTCTAATTTTTCCCATTTTCTGAGATTGGAGCCCTAACGCAAAATTCCCACCATCAAAAATCACCACCTCCACCACAAAACCCTCCTGTCAGCCACAAAGCAACCATCACTCCTCCATTGCTGGTCTGAGAAAGCCTCCACCACAACCACCCCCCACCTTCGAAAATTGCCACCATTCCCCCACCTTCATAAATCATCACCACCACCCCCATCTTTGGAAATCTCCACAATCCCCCCACCTTCACAAATCACCACCACCACCATCACCTTCACAAACCCACACACACACATAAACATCATTTGGACAAGGTCTGTCAAAATCTAACATGACACGATTAACCGACATAAATCGACACGGATTAAACGGGTTTGGGTGAGACCTTAAAGGATTCGGGTGATAAATGGGTTGGCCCGTTTAACACATTTAATAAACGGATCGTGTTTTGGTAAGACAAGTTAACCTATTTACCCGTTTAAATAAATTTAATATAATAATAAATTAATAATTATTTTAAAAAAAATTAACCAAATTTTTTTTAATGATAGCCACACAGAAAATATATAATCTTTCCTTAACCCTAATTCTTTCTACGTTAAACAACTGAAACCTTGTTGCGTCTCCACCATTCTTTTGCTCCTCTCTCTCTCTCTCCGGCAACTTAGCAAGCTGCAAGCAGCTACCAGTTGGTATCTTGGAATGTTGGGCTAGGTTGAGTCTTGGCTGACGACGAAAATGGTATTCCGAGGCTGGTTTTGAGGTAATCAAAGCGGTTTTAGGTTTTTGACGGTTTGTTCATCGAGTTTTTAACAATCAGAATGTGATTTAATTTGTTCTATGTTGATTTTATGTGTTCATTATTTTTTTTGTTGATTATGTTGTTGGATCTACTTTCTTTTGGTTTGGTATACTATTTTTGTTCAGATCTGTACGAGTTTGAGAATTTCTTCTAGTGCTAAGATCACATCCCTTGCAAAATAGCTTGTGAATAGTTCAGTTGAGCAAGGTTTTGGCGGATTTACAATTTTTTTATGTATATTTTTTTTTGTCTCTAAATTTTTGTATATTCTTCTGGTGATAAATTTCTGAATGAGAGATATGGGTTGATGGTTTACAAGGTTGAGATTGAGTTGGATTCTCTTGTGATGGTTAATTCTGTTATGGGTAATTCACAGTGTGCTTGGCTTTGTTTGGTTTTGCTTGCTCAGATTAAGAGGCTTTTGTGTAAAATGGATTATAGAATAGTTCATGTGTATAGAGAGGCTAATGGTGTGGCAAATTGTTTGGCAAATACAGCTATTATGGAGGGGGTTTCTTCTGATTTTTCTGGTGAAATGAAATTGCTTGCTGCTGTGAGTTTTGCATTGCTCCAAGACCAATTGAGGTTACCTGTTGCAAGGACCAGGAGGAATTTGGTTTTTTATAATAAAGGTTGAAATTGACTTGCTGTGTTTTTCTGAAAAAGAAGGTGTTGGTCCTTGGTATTGAATAAGAGTTATGCTTCCTGTTAGATCTGCACCATGTGGTCTTGATGAGCGATATTGATTTGTTGTTTGTTGTTGTTGCTGCTAATCTGATGCTAAGTGGATGCATAAATGCTATGGTGCTGCTTTGTAGTAGCATGGGTCATTTATCACCATAATTGTGCCTGCAGGAGGAGCTTTTGTTCAAAATTTATATTTTGAAGGATTAAAGTCATTGAGTTGGTGTGTAAATAGGGTTTATTCCCTTTGATTCTTGTAATTCTTTGAATTGTATTCAATAAAATTTTGATTTTTTTTAAACAAACAGGTAAATGGGTTTAACGGGTGGTTTATCGTGTTAATCCGACCCTACCCAATACGACTCATTTAAACTAAACAAGTTAAACGAGTCATGTCGTGTTACACGTTTATTAAACAGTTTGTGTTCGTGTTGAAAATTTTTACTCATTTATTAAACGTGTCGTGTATGAGTTTATATATTTTTCATCCGTTTAACCTGACACGTAACCGATTAACCCAACACGATTGACACCCCTAATTCGGACCAATGTCACACTACAAACACCACTCCTCCACTGCTACTCTGACAATGCCTCCACCACAACCACCTCTACAACAAGTAACTCTACCTCTCCCTGTTTATTTTTTTATCAATTTCTCTCTGTTAATTCTCAAGGACTTGTTCTCTCTCTATTTGCGTCTCTCCCTCTCTCTGTTTCTGTGTCTATTTTCCTGCTTATCTGTGTGATTTATCTATGATGTATGTATGTCTGAGAAACCCCTTATAGGGTACCGATGTGTTATACACAAATTTGTCTTGTTCAATATTTTGGTAAGAAGCGTGTAGGATATTACTTGTTAGATGTATATGTAAATGACCTTTATGCAATTATAAATGTAGTAAAAGTCATTTTGCTTCCATATAAATGTAGTAAAAACATGTAAATGTGTAAATGTATATGTAAATGTGCTTCCATATTGCTTCTAGCATGTTTTGTTGCTTATAGTTCACTGGTTTCTGATTTTAACCTTCTGCGTTAGAATAATCATGGCTCATGCATATAGAGAAATTGAGTACTTTATAGCATATAGATAGATTTAGTACTTTAGAGCATGAATGGAAGCACATTTATAATGTTTTGGGTGAAAAAAAAGGTATATACATATCGAGGGGGATAAATCAGTTATTCAATGAAGTTAAGTTTGATGTGTTCATTTTGTTCTTCCATTTTCTCTATTTCCTTGTGATGAATCTATTTCCACTAAGCTATTTCTTTTACCCAAAACTAAGCAGTTTTGGGAACTTACAGCCAAATCTAGGTGGTTTTTGGGAACTTATACCCAGAACTAAGTTGTATTGAAAGTATTTCCCAAACTATGTAATTTTAAAAACTTCAGTTGAAATGATGTCTTTATACATAAAATGTCAGTTAGAATAATAGTTTTAAGACAACCTAAACCTCTGATCACAATGTAAAACGTCAATTGAACCAACGTTTCTATAACTTGTTTAAGATTTCGTATAAGATTAAAGTTCTATAAAATTTCATAAATGCCCAAGCAACACAATTTTGCAACACCAACTCGGTCTCTCACTCTCAATAATAGCATTGTAGTTATGTCTCTCAGTCAGCATGCACCACCAATGTCATTGTTTGTATCAAAGTTCTTGGTATTGATTTGATCTCCCAATTTGTTAGTTTGCTTGCTCGACACTTCCAACCCTAAGGTTTTTTGTATTTTCTCAATTCTTGTATGTCGCATGCATTAAATTTCATGGGGACTTTGATTAACTATGGATCTATTCTACCTCAAGTATTAACCTTTTTTATCAATTCCCAAATTCTTGTGAATTTAGAACTTATTCCACGATTAAAACTAATTGAAATGGCAAGAAAATAAGTAACTATTTTGTTGTATTGGGGTGGACAAATAGAATAAGGATTTGAGGGTTTATAATACAATTCGCCTCCAAAATGTGAAATTGTTATAAATAGTGGCACAAAATTATTAGAGTTTTTGAGTAAAATTTACACTGTAATGGAGTTGGACAGGTTGCATTACAAGTTGAGGTTGACATGTAGATATCCATTTACACTAGGAGCAGGACCAAACATAAATACATATGTTAGACTGAAAATTGGGAATGATGAACTTATTACTTTTTTTATTAATGTGGTACTCGATAACCCCTGCATAGCTAGTGTTGCTTTGTACGTGGAGACGGAAGACATCAATATTGTCGTAGACAATAGTAAGATCGGGGGTGCCTAACCCCCACTACCATGTTTTATAGTGAGTTGCTCAGGTAAGAGATAGGCAACTCAAAATTTCCAACTTTCGGGTTCACAAGTGAATGTTCTACTCCAATGGGAATGTAGTTAATGGGTGTCTCTGGGCAGTACACCTATACCCACTAGCATTCTCGGTCTGCTACATATTGTGGGTACTCAACCCAATGAGTCAGAATTGTGAAATGGGTAAGGAGAGGATTGAGTTGGGTGAACAAGATGATGTCCATCAACCAGTAATGCAAGAAAGTTCAATTCAAAAATATGAAGAAATGTGTTCAAATAATTGTACAGATGTGTCAGATGAAGAAGAAGAAGAAGAGTATAAGGAAATAATGCTTGATGAGCCAGATGAAGATGATAAGAATGGCAAATAAATCAAAGCTGGCGAGGAGGTTCGGATGCATAAGTCTTACTCCCCTTTCTTCACAAACGTTAAATTTGGTCAGCATTCTGATGCAGATAGTTTAGTACCATCTCCTGAATTGAATTTATGGGATCCAGTAAAGATGGAGTTCGTAAAGGGCATGGTTTTTAACGATAAAACGACTTTGATTAGGGCAGTTAAATGGTATTCCATCAAGCCGAATTAGGATTATGTCCTGGTAGAGATGAACACAATGGTGTGGGTTGTACAATGCAACATGTACATGCAGCCTAACTGCAAGTGGAGAATACATGCTTATTTTAGAAAAAAGTTAAAAATGTTTTAGATCACAAAATATGATGGATCTCATACCTGCTTCTACCCTAAAATGAGTTGTAACCACAGGCAGCCAGACTGTGACTTCATCTGTCATAATATATTGGGACTTGTTGGTGATACCCTATAAACAAAAATATCAACAATTCAGAAAAATATAAATGAGAAGTTTAAATATGATATTTTCTACAAAAAATTATGGATTGCGAGGAACAAAGTCATTGCTAAGATTTTTGGTGATTGGGACTCGTCGTATGACATGTTGCCTAAATTTTTTGGTGCAATCAAGAAGTATAACCCTGGCTCGATTGTGAAGTGGCGTTACAACTATGAATCTAATGACTATAATATTTTTTTTTCTGAGTATTGTGGGCATTCAATATCAGCATTAAAAGAATTTAAATATTATTGACCTGTTGTCAATATTGATGGGACTTTTTTGCGTAGCAAGTACAAGGAAAAGCTATTAATGGTGTCAAATTTTGATTCTAATAAGTAAACATTTCCCAGTACATTTGTTATAGTGGAAGAGGAGAATCAATCAAGTCGGTCTTTTTTTCTATATTACCTTCGGCGGATAGTTCTTAGACATCAACAAGGGATATTTTAAATTTCGGATAGGCACGTTGGAATCATTTTTATTGTGAACATGGAAAATTTTGAGTGGGCTCCACCACATCCTTATCATCGCTTTTGTCTTCAGAATGTGTGTAATAATTTTAATACACAGTTTAAGGATGACCATTTGTACGTTCTTATATGGAGGGATGGCAAGGAAAGACATGTTCACAAGTTTGATGAACCGATGACCCAGATATGCAACGTCAAAGAAGAAGCGACTGAGAACTTGAACAATATACCAGTGGAGAAGTGTACATTAGCCCATGATGGTGGACAACGATATGGTAT
Source organism: Ilex paraguariensis (assembly GCA_963454935.2). NCBI lineage: Eukaryota > Viridiplantae > Streptophyta > Magnoliopsida > Aquifoliales > Aquifoliaceae > Ilex > Ilex paraguariensis. The sequence goes on from CAUOFW020000536.1 coordinate 146,979, forward strand.
AATGACAACCAATATTTTGGAGATTTTTAATAGTGTTCTCCAAGGTGTTAGGTATTTGTCCATAATTATTTGTGTATAATCGATATTTTATCAGGTCACTAAGTATCATTTCAAACATCAAAATAAGGCGACAAAATGGAAAGAAAATGGGTTGGAGTTCCCTAGGGATGTTGTGAAATGAGTACAACACGCACAACAAATAAATCGTGTCCACGAATTGACGTCATTTCATAGAAAGCGTGGTCTTGCTAAAGTAGTGACAAGTGGTGGTCAGAAGCAAGTTGTGCATCTTTAAGATCGATCGTGCACATGCAAAAAATGGGCAATTTATAAAAATTCTTACTCTCATATATTGGTTGTATGCTCTCATTTTCAAATGTATTTTTAGTCGTACATAGATCTCATATACAACATCGACAATTTAGAGAAAATTTGGGAGCCCCAAATGTATCCTCTGAAACATGAATATTATTAGGATGATCCTTTACGTCCCAAGTTAGTCCCTGATCGCAACCAATGTCGAGACTTGGTTGGTCGTCCAAAGACACTACTCATACGAAATGAGATGGATTTCCCGCTAGAGGGTTGTAATCAAATACATTGTGGACTATGCGGCAAAGTGGGTCACAATCGTCAAAAGTATTCATCTAGAAACACCCGAGCTCCATCATCCCTTCCCTAGGCATATTTAGTTTTTTGTTTACTTGCTTAGTGGTCCTATGTTGTACTAAAGTGTGTATTGGACCTTACAATATAGTTATGTTGTAATATTTGGAATGTAACGTCGAGAATTAGATGTTTGTTGAAATGATATCATTATGTTATCTTGTATGTTAGAAATCTTAACTTTCTCACTATATGATTGTGGATGTTTTGTTATATAATTGATGATTGTATTTGGTTTTTGCAGATTTGTTGTTTTGGCCATGAACAATGATGAGAGATATTTATCACATCCTGGTTCACATGACCACTATGTTCTATCGTTTCAAGCAGAGGATCAGTCAGAGTATATATGGCAGGGCATAGATCCCCCACATTTGCATTGCAGGCGCAATGATCGCACCGCACGACAACTATTTGTCACAGATGAGCGAGTTATTCATCATTTGCTGATTACGGGGTTTTAAGGGGTGCACACGTTCCATCTTTCTATGGGTGAGGCCACTATCACTCTTCAGGATGTCGCAGTGCTTATAGGACTACCGATTGTGGGTGTGCCAGTGTGTGGTATGGATAGTTGTCTTGATGACACAACTTGGCTTGCACTATGCCAGTAGTTGCTTGGTTTTACACCTACAACGGGGGCTATAGATGGGTATTTCCTTAAGTTTCGAACATTGCAAGCTCATTTGGATGGAGATGTCCCTATTGATGTTGATGATGATTTCATAGTATATTATGTTAGAGCATACATCATGCAATTGATAGGTTCTTATCTATTAATAGACGAGTCATCGAGCGAGGTGAAGTTGATGTATCTTCCATTGATTGTCAATCTTACTATTGTCGATTAGTACAGGTGGGCAGCACAATATTGGCCTAGCTATACCGCGAGATATGTGTTGGGACTAGACGTGATACTAAAGATATTGTCAGCTTGCTTGTTCTACTTCAAGTATAATTCAGCCTCCTCTTTCATGTACTTACAATTTTTGTTTTTAAGTTTAATTTAATGTCATAATTACGTGTTATATTACAATTGTTTCATGTATTTATACAATTGTGGGCATGGGAGCGTTTAGCACACATTTGTTCACAGAGATTACTCTCACATGGCTCATTACCGCATGTAGTAGTGAATATAACAGATGTAAACGCGAAGGATGACCCACCAATGGTGCTGCACCTGCACCGGAACCTGCACCACATGTTGCGCCACATGATGAGCTGCATGTAGCCCTTGTGGGTGTAGGTAAGACAATATTTGGATTGTACAATTCATTTTTTCATTACTCATACTTATTGGCAACTAATGTAATATGTAATTTTTTTTTTTTGCTATCCAGTTGGAATGTTGCATTTTTCGAGCAACACACACCTACCTATGTTCTCAAACATTACAGATATTAGCTTGACCAGATGCGAGATGAGCAGGTATACCAACAATTTCACGTATATTTCTGAGTTATTTGTGTTGTTGGTGGTTTGTTGTTCTGTAATTTGAGGCTTGTATGGTTGGTGGATGTTTTTTGGCATGTTTTGGGTTATTATTAGTGTATGAATAGAATATAATATGCAACAGGTGTTTTTGAAATTTTTTTGAGGTCATACTTATAGGAGAAACTCCGTCGAAATTTTTATTTAATGTCTTCTAACAATAATATACAGTTTTATCTTGCAGATGATATGACAGCCTTTCACTATGAATGTGCTAGGCATCCTACCAAGTTACTCTTTGCGAAGTCAAAAATCATGGACTATACAAGCACCGCTCGTTTGTTTTGATGTCGGTAGAGTGGCATTTTCCCAATCGTGTTCTCCGACAGTTTGAGTGCAAACAACCGATACCAGCGGCGTGTGATTTGAGTAGCGAGCTGCATGCCACAAATAGGCGTGACAAACTTGGTTATGACTGGACCACCGCACATCAGCGCTAATCAGAATGTAGGAGCAGCAACGGGATACTATTGTTCATGGCGAGCCGACCCTCAACATGATGGATGTCATTGATCCATACATGAAGTGGCATCAACGCATTACTCGTCTACTTATCGAACCACCTATGTCGCGACCTTATGTCAATTTCCAACTGGTCGACAGAATCATCAAGCTATTGGTATACGTCGCTTAATTTTCAGTTAAAATAAATGTGTTACACAAATTACGTAATATTGTTGTAAATTATTAGTGTATGGTGATGCAGGAACAAACACCGACACTAATATATCACACAACATGTGATATTGTTAGGGGCCAGCATGATTTGAGGACTTGTTTAGAGGCCATCAGTTGGATTAGGGATGTCAGTTACAACTGTTTGTCATCTATTTTTGAGCACCGTAGACTTGTGTAAACACAAACAGATATTCAGCACCCATCAGTTGTAGCACCAGTGTCTGCACGCCAGCGTGGTGTATGTATTCCACAACGGCCAGCTGCAGGCTCACATGGATAAACATCCTCATCGGTCGTGGATACTACTTCGACATCATCATATGTAGGCTCATCTACTTCATATGTTTCCAAGACTACCGCAGCATGTCCACCTACGCCATATATCCCGGTTGTTGATTATTGCATTCCACTAACCGTTGTTGACCATGCCACTACACCTCCGACTTACCCTCTTGCATAGACACCTACAGTAACATCATGTGTTCCACCACTGACCTCACCACACATGGATAGATTTTCGGCATCATACACACCTTCATAGGAGTCAGTGGTTACAGGAGATGTGTCACATGTACTGGATCAGACAGCTATATCACTTCCCGATGTGACTTATATTCTACAGACTGTCCCACCGCTAACCCATCAACCTATCTCTTCTATCACATATGAAGACATTTTTGATGATGATGAGGTTCATGTTGAGGGAGTGACACAGGAGCCATCACTTTCACACAGAAAGACGAGGCAGAGGTGGGCATGGAGTTTGTTGTCTTGGCCATCATGCACATGATTTTGTAGATGGTGGAATGACTCTAGAGATTACAGCTTCTCCTGATGGACAGCGGCCCAAGTGATAGAGCGGACCATCACCTTATGGGATGTAGTCCATTTTTTTTATCTATGTTATATATAAATTGTGTTAATTAGTGTTGTATATAAAAACTCTTGGGTTCATATTTTGATATATTGTACTTTAATTACTACATTTCAAATTAGTTATGAAATACACCATATTTCATAGAAACATAATAAGGCAACATACTACAAACACACATATGACAATAATGTCTAAATGTTACAATACATGAGTTGCATAACACTCTTTCATGGGTCTTCATCTTCGTCAGACATCTCCACATTAGAAATACATCCAACTTCCTCATTCAATTGGAAGCTTAAAATTTCTTCTTGTATCTTCCATTCTACAGCACGGTCTCTTGCGATGCGAAAGAGGTTATACCAATTACAACGGATTGTCATTCGATTGTTCTCAGCTCGAATACGAAACAATGCTCACTCTACTTCTTAGGAGTGGTAATAGGAATACCAATGGCAACTTGTCAAGGCCTTCGTATTTTGCAAGAACATAAATCTAAGCTTAGATTTTCTCTTTTCGTAAAATGATATTGTCATTCCACCATCATTGTGTTTCTAGTCATTTGTGAATACCGTAAGCAAGGATTCATTGGATAGAAGAACTCATCATCTAATGCCTAATGATAACCAAGAGTTTCAAACACTGTTCGCAGACTATAATTCATGGTTAGAGATGAAGTGTGTATATTGAACATTGCACATGCATTGAAACTTATAGACATTATTGATGTGAGTACACTAACATTGAACTAGCGTGTTGTAGTCATAACGACTAACATTGAACTAGTGTGTTGTCACAATGACTGACATTGAACCAGTTGTCATGTTGTACCTGTTTTTTGTTCAGCAGCCAACATGAATAAAGTGCATCAACACTATTTGAAATAAAGACAAACCAATAAATTGACAACACACTGCATTGCACTTCAATGAATGTGATGTCTCAGTGTGTTGTCACACTGATAGGTAAAAGTGTATAGTCACACTAGTTGCACTCTTATTTCAATGTGTGACCATCAACCCAAATAAAAAAGTGAGTACACACTGCTGCATTGATGATAAATATTCTTATCCAAAAAAATAAATGACTGCACATTACTACATTGAACACAATGACTAAAACCTTACTATGTAACAATCAACCATTGAAATCACTATAAAAACACAATAAGGAGTGGTTCATATCACATGTATTGACTATAATATCTACATCAAGACCATCTACCATTGATAATAGCCATAGACATTAATGAGTTTGGTTGTTACAAAAGAAGAATCAAAGGATGATGATGCGCAAGTGTCGATATTATATGCTCCAATTTGCAAACTAACATGATTGCCACTGCATTTGGTAGGGAGTTGACAACTATTGAGCGATCTATTGTATTGTCTAATGAACAATACGTATTATATGAGTATATGTCTGATGAAAATGAACAAATGTAATCAGTGTCCAACTAATTGTGCATATAACGTTTATATGTATATCATATTAGATGTTAAACAATCTCATAGCTTTATCAGTCTTTTGTCATATCATAACTTTTTCATTGTCACATCCTCTCATTGTCAAATCAGTTCCCAACTATATGGTGTGATGTCATTTTACTGTTATTTTAAATTGTCAAACCAAGCCAATATATACTAGCATTCACAATTATGTAAAATTGTAAATGATACAAAACAAAATGTATAAGCGCACATCAAATACAAAATACTATCAAACCAATGAAGGTTCTTCTTCAAGCAATGAACAAAATAGTTCATCTTCTGCCAACAAACGTGAACACTCAACTGACAAATCAACATCGTTAAACAGAGTTCCTTCTATTGGATCACATTCAGATTCCATTGATGTACGTGGTATGGACGAAAGCATGAGTTTCGCAATAAGTCAATCGACCCTTATCACTCATTCGGTCAAGTTGGACATGTAATTGTTGGGCCTGCAACTGACTATCCGCCTCCATGTGCTCATATTGAACTCACACTAAGATGGCGACAATTATATGAAAAACGTTGTGACCTTGAAGTATTTTATCGTTGGCATGGACTTGCAGCACCGAAAGCACGTTCAGTGATATTTACAATCCACAGAATTCAAACAATCATAACGAAATCATACCAAGGCTTGAACGTAAAAACAATCAAATGCAACATTGACTAGATTGTTTGCATGCAATCGAGTCTGCAAAAATAAAGTAGTTTGATCTTGAATATACCAAAATTAAAATTTTAGAGGATTCGTTACTTATTTTCAATCCTAAACTTTTTGATTTCTCTTATATGAACGATGATGTGTCAGACACTTTTATCCCATCAAGTTTATGTGTATTCTGTAATCCTCTAGGCTGTTTTGAGCATCAATCACGTTATTGATACCTTTTTACCCTATCCATTGAATTGGAAAGTGTCATGAAATAAATATTCAATTTTTTTGTTATGAATAAATTAGATTTTTATATACACTCCGTTTTGTTTGACATTATTGTCGTTATCAATCACAATATAAATGTTTGAATGTTAAATTAAAATTAATAAAATGTAAACGTTTCAATGTTAATATTTTGAAATAATTAAAATATAATTTTTGTTTAATTTTATTTATTTATTTAAAAAAATAACAATAACTTGATGAAATAAAAAAAAAATAGGAAAACAAGTCAATAAAATGTCATTTTTTAGAAACATCATTTGGATCAACGTTTTCTTTAAAACGTCGTTTTCACTGACGTTTTACATGGTTACTTGAACTAACATTTTTATTATTCTAATTAATGTTTTATCATTAAAGGCATAAGTTGTAATGACATTTTTAAGACTACTTGAATTTGAGAAATAATTTGAAAATCATCCTCTTATAAGTAGAAGTTTCAAAAAAGCCATGGAATAGGGTAAAAGCTCTTGAAAAAACATTACTCCCATTCCATCTGGCCCCGGTGATTTTTGTGGGTGCATTTGTTTAAGAGCTCTCGTAACCTCTGGATGGAATTCTCTAACCAGTTCTTGGTTCATCATAGGGGTGCACTGTCCATATTTTGATGGGAAGGATTGTCAGAACTGAATAGTTGCCTGAAATAATCGACAGCAACCTCCACAATTTGCCCCCTCTCCGTGACCCAGTTCCCTTCATTATCACGAATCCCCGAAATGGTATTTCTCTGCTTTCTGTTACTTGCTTGGGCATGGAAATATTTGGTGTTTCCATCTCCATCTTTAAGCCAAAGCACTTTCGACCTCTGCTTCCACATAGTCTCTTCAGATTCCAAAAGACTTTGAATTTGCTGGTGAATTTCCTTTATTTCCACTCTTTTTTCCCCTGTCATCGCCTCACTTTGTGTTCTAGCTAGGCGTTCTCTGTTCACTTGAAGCTTCCTACCTCACATTGTTTGACCCTAAAAAATTGTCAAAATTCAAACTCAAAACATCTACGTTTACAACTAATCTCTGTTAAAATAACTAGCTATAACCATGCCTGAAGGCACAATATAATATAAAATTCAAACATGAAAATAATCAATACCAATATATCAAATAATAATTTTTCTTTCATTCCTTTTTTTCAATTACATAATTTAAAATTAATTTCTGCCCATTATTTTTTTTTTTAAAAATAATCTCAAAATATTATCAACATGTATATACTATATAATATATGAATAATGTCTAAAATAAAAATTATATTGAGCCACAAATTAATAAAAAATTAAATATTCAACTTATGATAGATATGAGCGAGATAAATATACTGGGATACCCAGTCTAAAACCATTATTAATTTAGGTAAACAACTATATACATAATAAGTACACTTATTCAGGTTGAACCAAGCCAAATAAGCCTCAACATTTCATTTGTTTTCCATTTACCCTAGGCTGCTCCTACAAACAATATTAAACTCATTCAAAACATTTGAAAATCAGTTCAGAGATCGTCAGAAATCCAACTGCTTTAATTCCACAATAAAGGCACTTTGACATAGTCTACCGGACTACCCTTTGAATCCCATGATGAATCTGTATTCAAGCTTTTTGCAGGTTCCATCCTTTCCATTTCATATTGCTTAGCCATCCAAACCCAGTGAATAATTGCCCTGAATGTAACTTCACAAGGTGCTCTCTGTAAGGTATAAGTATGTTCCTTAGACCTGCATGTAAGTACACATATCAAACCTCGACAAATAAACACTGCATTCAAACACACACGAAATCCCCAACCACACACAACCCATCCAGAGAGAAAGAAAAGATGTAAGAGGGAGGGGGATTACAATAACAATAATAGCAAAGAAAAAGATGGGAATTACAATAATAATTAACAATAGTCACAAACAGAAGAACGAGTAAGGGCAGAATAACAATAATATAATAATAATATTGATCATAAATAAACAGCAACCTCAAATAGGGGCAGTATTTTGAAGTTTTAACTATGGTAAAGAATGTAATATGTATACCTGAAATGCACATCGTCTTATAAAGATGAGCAACTCTAGCATCCCCCTTTGTACTCATGTGAGGCTTCTCCAAGCACTCAAGAAATGCCAGGTCTGCCTTGAGAAGCTCGGCCTGATCATGTGAGTCATAGCCAATGTCATGACAATAGCAGCAAAAATCCAACCAATCCATTGGTCGCTTGTCCCAAAGAAGAGACCCTCTGTCTTTGCCACTTGACCAATTAGGTCCACAGTAATAGCCATAACGTGGAAACAATTGGGAAAGAAATGCCCTTGCACCTGTATGCCAAGGAACCTTGGAAACATATGGTCTGAAGCGCACAGCGGAATTCTGAGCACCATATTCAGCACCATGATGAGGTTGGGCGTGCTTTTGCAGCCCTTTGTTTACAGTTGCTGGGATTCGAACTGTATCTTTGACATTAATAGCCCAAGGAACAAGAGAAAAAAGGGACAATCCCCACAACCTGACATCAAAATTAGCTCTTTGTTTGACTGGCTCCATAAGAGTACTTGTGCTTATGGCTGCTGTTGCCATATCCTTCTTTGAATGGGTCCCACTCCAGGGTATATTACCTAGGAACCCAAAGTTCATTGCTGACAAACACTATGTCACCAGTATACACTTCAGCCACCAAACATTACTAATTGAGTAAACCTGTACCTACAATTAAATATGGTCACAAACACAGCTATTGAATCTAAAAGTTTAAGCAAAATCACATCTTCAGCTCCTAAAGCCATATTCTGATCACATGAAAAGAAGCAGCAGCAATTTCAACAAAATCGCTGTCATAACACAGTTTCATAACACACTACAAGTTTAAATTATGATAAAAAAACGAAAAATCTAGCAATAGAAAAATGAAAATAAAGCAAAACAAAAAATATGTACACATGTATAGTCTGAGCAGAAAATTACATAAGGCTTGGTGCAGGTTGCTGAGGAAACATATATGTTGGCCAAAACTAAGCTAAACATTTCTCCTTAGGATCTGATAATTTATTTGCACAAAAAGAGAAAACATAAAGCAAGTTTTTCACTCACATTGGTCTTCTAAAGCTGTTCAAAACTCTAGGCCCTCAATATATTTGAAGAGTCCTCAACTATAATCTGAGTAAGGCCGAAACAAAGAGATATTATCACTAGAAAACCCAAAGGTCACGACAGATAAGTGCAAGAGATCCCCAACATACAACCAATCAGCCCAAAATGTTTGATATTGTCTCTTTTTTTTTTTTTTTTTTGGGTGGGGCATGGGGAGGGGGAAGGGTGGGCTGTTACTTTTTCTTAGTTGCTAGGGCATTCAACCTCAACCATATAAACCAACCTTGGGTAACTAAGAAGCACGGACACGGACACACGCCGACATGACATTTTTAAAAAAATAGAACATAAACACGGTAGGAACACACTACAAAAAAAAATTATATGTTATATATAACATTATATAATTTATTGCAAATATATTAATAATGCTATGCAATTCATAAAAAATTCAGTATTGTATGATAAGTAAATCTAATGTCTAGTCATCTATGTAAATTTTTAGACTAAAGCATCCTCATAATAGTCAATAATCATCAATTTTTTTTTGTAAACAATGTGTACCTACTATATAATTTAAATAATTGCTCTTATTTTCTCAATTCCTCTTTTTTAAAATTTCTATGTAGTTTTTATTTTTATTATTATATTTGGAGTAAAACTTTAACATGTCTAGGGTTAGTAATTATATGTTCTCAAATTTTTAAACTTTGTTAATCACATTTCAACACATGTCTATTATTTACTAGTAGACACGTTTTAAAGAAGTGTCGGACACATGTCCAAAATTAAAAATTTATCATTTAATTGTGGACACAGATAAAAAAATATCGAACATGTGTCCAAAAATGTCGGTGTCCAACACAAATATGTCACCTTCTCGAGAGTGTTTGTGCTTTATAGTTGGGTAGCTCTAATTGTCCACCGAGGGACACAAGCTCCCTTTACCCCCTCTCTTACAAAGGCCCGAGCTTGCATGTCGGTCTAACAAGTAACAAACAAACCGCTCAAAACCCAACTTTGATATCATGTTAGATTATCCAACTCCAAACCAATTAGTAATTGGTGGTGAGGTCCCTTAACCATATAAACCAACCTTAGGTGACCCCTAATTTTTCAATATGAGATGTAAGTTCTCTTTACATAAGTTACACGAGATCAATGAGTTCAACTTATCTATACCAAGAGAATCCATTCCATTTGAAAAGATTAAATTTATCTCAATCAAATCAATCTGAAAAGAGATGTACCCACACACAATTAAGGATAGAGTATTCAAATTTAACCACAACCTTGATGCAATCAATCATCACATATTAGGGATGTCAGTAGACCGGCAAAAAAGGGGTATTCATCTAAAACCCACTCCGTTTGGATGAGGGATGGACTACACGTATTAGACAGTGGACATATACAGGGATACCCGTATAAACCCGTGCGGGGATGAACTAAAATTCATTCCCGTCTCCGTCTCGCTAAACTCGTGATATATATATATATTATCACATATGTAAACCCCATCCACCCTCCCACCCACTTATTAAAACCTATATATAATATCACAAACCGCACCCACACACACATTCTTCTGTTTAGAAAAAAAACTTTACTTTCTTTTTTTTTTTATCCATTTGTTATATAATGGAGTTTCATCCTTCTTGTAGAATCATTTGTGAGGTTTTATAATTTTTTTTTTTAAATCATAGAAATTAATTGTTATAGACAGGGACGATGGCAGGAACGACAGGGGGGACAAGGCTCAAAATTTACTCGCGGAATAGGGACAGGAATTAAAATTTTCTCCTCTAACAAGGGTGAGCGAATATTTTTGAAACAGGATGGAGAATACTCCCCCCGCCTTGCCTCTGGTCCACTGTCATCTCTAATCACACATCACTTCAAATAATGAATAAAATCGCCACTAAAATAACTAAAAAATGTTTTCCTCCCCATCTATAGATAGCGATAGACACTAATGATGAACAAAGACAAAATAATTTTATATAGAGTAATCGGAGTTTCATATGGATAGCTGTCATAGATTATGTGGTCGGATGCTAAGTAGATGTATGAAAAACAAAAAGAATAAGAAAAGTAAAAAAAAAAACTAATTAGTAAAAAGCTTAGGTTCTACCTCGTTTAGATTTTTAGGTTTGAGAGAGAGAGGGAGAGAAAGAGAGAGATATGCCAGGCTTTGAGCAAGGATTCTCATGCCAAATAGCAACTAAGGTTGTAAGAAAATGGCAGCAAGGAAAAGATGTGTTTGGGTTGGTCCGTACTAGCATGAACAATCTCAAAAAATAAAGTTAGAAAGGGGCAGATATACGGATAATACATGACACCATTCTCAACTGCCTTCGCAACAGAAACCGTTGTTAGGGAATCCACCTTTAAATTCCCTATATTGTCATCAAAACCCTAAATCAATCAAAGTTAATCTTATGTCACATACTTTTGGATATTGAAGTAGATACCAATTTGTACTCTTTTTTTTCTTTAATTCACAAAGCCCCAAAATTTTCAACCTATATCTCCATAAATGGAATTTGTAAGACATCACTCGCCGAAGCAACTCAACATAGCATTTGGAACTCCTTAAAGCTATAGATTGTACCAAAAAAAGTTTGATAGCCCCAATTTATTGCCTTCTTTATATCCTAAGAAATACGAACACGGATACGTCGACACGGGATTTTCCAAAAAAGGAAGGTACGGACACACTGAAGGAGACGCTAAATATAATGTATTTATTTTTTATATGTAAAATAAATATATATTAATAAAAATCATTTATTCATCTTTTCTATAATTCTAAGAATTTAACATCACAAAATTATTGAATAAAAAAATCAAATATTGGACCTATGCACTTATCATAAACATCTATGATCTAACAATCAATGACTATAATTTCAATTTTAAAAAAATACCTCACTTCATAACCTTAATTTTCATTTAATTTCAAAGAACCTCATTTTCAAAACCATATTTTTCATCAAATTATTTTCAAATAAAAAGTGTATCCTATTTTGTATATAGTTTTGTAATCGGGTACAAAATTATGTTTATATTGGTGTCCTATGTCCATGTAGTGATTATAACTATTTTTATATTATATCTTTGACCCATATTTTTTTAAAATTACAAAAGTAATTTCCTTATTATAAAGTTTGTTGAGAAGTTTCTAAAAATTTGAAAAATCAAAATTTGAACGTGTCCCCAACGTGTCAAACACATGTCAAAAAAATTATAGTAATAAAAAAATCAAACACTCATTTTAGTGAGATCGAAGGGTGTTTGTGTCCCAGACATGTTCGACATCGACAATGACCAAAATGAAATGTCCATGCTTCTTAGGTTATATCTTGGCTTTCATCCATTTTACTCGAAATAATATTTCTTCTTACCTAGTAAAGCTCCTAATACCATAATCCAATCGTTTGAATTCTCCTTAGAATCCAACTTACTCTTTTTTTAGGTTTGAGACCTTAGTTAGATTTAAATGTCTTGACACAATTCCATGATGACCAACAAAGATTCAATAACAGGAGCCCTTCATAAGATTTCATGGAAGCTCAACGGTGATTGACCTCGACCGCTTTTTCATTACCACCATCAGTTTCAGCAGTATTTGGAAATTCTTTTCTTTGGACACTTCCATACAAACTTAGATTTAAAGCCAAGTTTTTTTAAATGCATGAGATATGATAATTGTCATTTGCAAAGATCTCCTATAACCTTTCATAAAAACTTGGTCTAGTCTTCAACACTAGGGTGGTGTTCGGTTTGTGCCTCAAAACCAAATTTTTGTTCTCAAAATATAAAATCTTGTGAGATGCTAATTGGTTAGCATTTTCTAAAAATAAATTTTCAAAAAAAGTGAAATGAAAACAAAAACTAGAGAAAACATCATTTAGATGTTCTCTGAGTTTTCAAACCAAAATAGAAAACAAGGAAATAGACTCCTAAACTCTTTAATGAGGTCTCCCTTCGAATCCCCTTAGCAATAAAACTAGTCATAAAACTAGTCTAGTTTTTTTTGCCTTAAAAACTAGACCCTACTTATAAGTAGAAAGCCATGTTTTTTATACTACACAACGACCTTAGTTTCCTTTCTGAATTCCTAACAAGCAAAGACATGACAACAGAATGGGGACTTATCCACTGCATAATCTATCAAACTCTTTAACGAGATTAGAGAACTTCTTCTGCAACCCCAAAAGAAATCTGATATAAATTTTGTGTACTGTTTCTTCTAGATCATTTTGTTTAAAAGGTTCAATAAGGAAAAAAGAATGGTACAGAAAAAAAAAACGTAGGAAGATGATATCCTTAATATTTCACAAAATTAGAAACGAAAACCCAAATAGAGTTGGGAATTGATAAGAATATACGGAATCATATAATTTAACATTTCTATCTTGTTTTCCAATGGGTACAAAGAAAAGAAAAATAATTTCGAATCCAAGTTCCTTTTTCCTTTCCCATGTATTTTCTGAGCTCATCTTCTTAAAACAGCTGTCCAACATCATCTAACAAACATGGTTACGATCAACAGCAGCAAAAGAACACCACTTTATCTATGTATGAACAAGACTACAACTGGAAATCCAAAGCAAACACTCCCCATCTTGTTTTTAGAACCAAACAGAGCATAACATCAAAACACTAAGATCAAAACACTCAAGCAACGAAAAAACGATACACTAAAACACAATATGAGACTCCAATTCAACACACTGAGACCGCGAAAAAACAAAATCCAACAGTTTGGGCAATCACATATACATATATCAAAAAAGTATAAAACCAACTCAAAAAATAGAAAAACCCTGAAGTTGAACGTACGTACCTTAGCGTATTCATTAATCAGGACACAAATCAAATTCTCGAGAAAACAATCAAGCTTTGAGCCTCTGATCCATAAAACAGAAACAGAAGATGAAGAGAAAATTCACAAACTATACACACGCGCACGCAAACACACACATGCGTGTGTGTATATACCTCCCACAGAGAGAGACAGACAGAATGGCTTGTGGATGAGGCTTTCTAGCCCAGGGCCGACTCCGATTTCTGATTCGTCCACATTGCAATGGGACCCACCTGCCCGTTCCCCTCTTTATGTTTGGCTTTGCTTCTTTTTGGTCTTCACAATCGCAAGCTCCTTCTTAGACTCTTTATGTTATTTTTATTAGTTTATTCCCATTATATTATTTTTATTGATTTAATCCATAAACATTTAATTTAAATTTAAACAGTCTTTATATTGACAATTCATTAAATTATTTAACTAAAGAGATTTGTCAAATGTATCTCAAATTATTCATTGACATGCGAAAGAATTCTATTGAAGATAAAAAAAGTACGTAAATTTGCATCTTTCTATGAATTTGTAGTTATGTTTTCTATCAAAATTTGATAGGCACACAAACTTTCAAATAGAATCGAACACATTGTTCCCAGAAGCCAGAAGGTCGTTTCCTTCTCATTTTTTTTTTTTTTTTTTTATGGGGGGTGGTTTTGTTCCCGGAAGTTTTCATAAAAAACACTTCGACTCAAATTTGAGTTATGATTAAAAATGCTCTTAATCACTCATCTGTTGCACATACCAACACTATTTTATAGATACGAATTTTCATCTTACACTAGTAGCTGCTCACGACAGTACATTTCAAAAAGAATGAAGCATGTTCCCCCCAAGCAGTTTTCAACTAAACCCCTCACCTACTATTTTACACAACCAAAATGAAAACGCTCACTATGTTACAAGTCCGTGAAACAAATAATGAAAGAACAACGAACAATTCCCCAGACAGGTGACTTGGAACTCTCAGAGTACAAATAGATATGTTAAATGAGGCAGAAAAAACATTCAGATGGAGTACATGGGATTACAAGGGGATAAAACTATATGATACACAGGATATACAAATGGCAAGATGCCAGCTAACTCGCTTTGATAGGCACCATCTCCGGTCAGTTCCATGAGGGTGATGACGCTTTATACACAAAATCTTGTGAAGGTGCTGTCCCATAGTTTAGATCGAGACTGTGGAGTTGTTCCATCAGTTGAGAGCGGCGTTCCTTGAAGAAGTCAAGACGAGTTGTTAATTCTACCAAAGTGGAAGATGAAACTGAGGGATGTTTAGGATAATCCATCACCTGCAAAACACATACCAAAATGAAGGGATTGCTCTGGTAAATGCCATGATTATGTCAAACCACAGGTCGCACTGGTTGCTAATAACGTTCTGGGAATGATTCCAAGGAAGAAAACTATAAGATAAAAAGAAAGTAATCAGTTAATTCAAACTTGGGAAGCAATGTTCTAACATAGCTTCTCGATTTTTTTTTATTATTAAACTTCCAAAATATCATGATTAGTTTTGTTGAAGGAAAGCTTAAAATCTTTTCAAAGAGAGCTTCACTATCATGTCTCCTAAAAGCAAGGGGTTGAGAAAGCTCAATGAAAAAACATGTAACAGTCTAGAACTTAGTTGATCAGATTTTTTGCTTCCCCTACAACATATTTTCGTAACCAAAGCCGCAGAGATTTTCACAAAGTTATAAGTCTTACATCAGCTGCCGTTGAAGTGGAAGGCATGAAGGCTGAATCAACAGAACAAAGATCATCAACAGATATGCTTGTGGATGCCTCAGTACTTTTGGAGTTACTCAAGCTTGTTGCATCTACAAATTGCTTCCGGCCAGGCTGCCGACTACTGCTGCCAGATGCTAATAATTGTCCTTTAAAACTCTCCTGAGCAAACATAAGAAATAAAAGGGTTTAGATAAAATATATATATAAATACATGATGAACCAAAAAGAGGTGCTCATAGAACAGCAAACATGGGAGATGTGCATCAAATTAAATATGGAAAAAGCATGAGTTTGGAACGGATACTGGTTTTCCATTTGACAAATATGGGTTAACTATTTAGAGAGTTACTGACATTGAAATCAGTTTTTTGTTTTGCAAGCATTATGTAAATGGGATGAACATGTTAGTAATGTGGGCTTGCCAAAACATGCCACTCAGAAGGAGTTCAAGTGGATAAAGACTGGCAAGTTCAACACCTGATCCTCTCTGATCCCATGTTTCATGGCACCAATGTAGTGGGATACAAACTGACCATCAACCAATTTAAAAGATAAGGATTGAGAGTGCACCAAGTGTGTCAGCCAAAACCATGAAATTTGCTTCTTGCAAGTGGAGAATCAGATTTTTCGCAATGGCAATTCTTTAGTAATTATTATGTTGACATGCACAAAGTTAGATGGCAAAACAGCCAAATTTGGTAACAAGATCATTTAATCTGTAGAAAGTATAAACTGACTCTGTCTTCAAGTATATTAAAGGCACTTAATACATTTGCTTGCATGTTCGGCAATTCCAACGTAAGATATCCCTCCACAATTGTAAATAATAAGGTTAAGGGAGGAAAAAAAGAAAAAGATTGAAAACTGTTGAGTGCATTAGTGATTGAGTGCCATTTATAATAAGTGTACCCCAAAGGGGCATATTGGTCATTTTTGGTTTGGGTGCATACATATGAAAAGAGAGGATGGATGTGGTGTCCACCTAAGAAATGACTATAATATCCTTCTTCTTATTCACTTTAATCATACATAACTTTCTTTTCAATTGCATGATCAACTGCAACTTAACTACACCCTTAACTCCCATAACCACCCTATATAAATCTATCTAATCTCTTCCAATTTTTTCTCATTTTTTCATCTGTGCATGAATACTGTTTGTGCACAGCCCCCACTATATATATGCATAGTTATTAAAACCGGACAGGACCGGTGGGTCAACCTGGGAAACGGGTGAACTAGACCCTACACTACACTGGTCTGGGTAAGCAATTAGATCAGATAAGCATGTGAACCGCCTAAGAACCGGAGGAACTGGGCGGTTTTTATAAAAAAAGGCTAATACGGGTAGATATTAAACCAGACGGTTCATTGTATTTGTATAAAAACAGATTTTTTTCGGCATTTTGTGCCCTAACATCACAATCGACCATCTTCATCGCAAGTCACAAGCTGCCTCACCAGTCACCGCCACCTTCTTTCTTCAGTCCAGGAGAGTCTAAGTCCTTTCTCACGGCTCACCTTTGTTGTCCAATCCTCTAGATCTTCTCTCTCTCACTCCATATGTGCTCAATGTCAAGCAATTCTCACGATCGACAACTCATCCTCTCACAACTCTCAGGCTCATTGCTCACTATTTGTCTCACAATTTATCTTTGACTCAGCTCACTCTTAGTCAACATTTTTCAGGCAGTCCTCTCTCTCTCTCTCTCACATCAAGCAACAGGCGAGTTCATCTCTCTCATGGTCTCATCGTCTCCCATAGGCATACCTCTTCTTGCTCATTTATCTCACCTCAATATTACCTAAAATTATCAAACTTCATTTATTAATTAATGTTTTTAATTTGGGGTTGTGCCTTGTAGTATAGTGATCAAAATCGTATAATTCGCAATTCGAATCGTACGATTTGGTTTGATACAAGCACAAAACAATTCTTATTGCACAAGCCTTTCAATTCAGCCACTTTTTTTTAAAAGCCAAATTTTCAACAAATCGACGTCGTTTTGTCCACTAAACAATAAAATGACATCGTTTTGTTTGTAGAGAAACTCAAGCTCTAATAAAAGCTCGGCCTCATTACTCGTTTTCTCTCGAGTCGTCTAAAGCTCGCCTTGTGTTGTCTGAAACTAAAGGTCACGGCTAAATCTCTCGAATCATTGACTGAAGGTATATCTCCTGCTCCTCTTCTTTTTTCTTAACAATAAGCAAACCCAAGCATGCCCTTTTTCTTCTTTTCTTTACATTGGATTTTTCTATCTTCTGTCACCATATTTCAGAATAAACTTTAATTTTTTCCCTTAATTCTTTTATAGGTGGTTTGTTAGATCCTAATTTTTTATTTCAAAATGTTGTCTGTATTTTTTCTTCTAATTAATTTTCTTATTTGTTTTTTTTTCATTCATGTTTTTAACCTAATTTATATTAGGTGTCACTATTTTGGTTCTTGAATAGTCATGATTCTTTAATGATTTTTTTTTTCAAATTGTTGAATTTGAAAATGGTTAAACAAAAGATGAAGTAAAGCAAAAGGCTAGCATCTTTCCATTTAGATGTAGTGATTATGTCATTTGATTATTTTTAGAATGAAATAATGTTCAATATTCAATATCGTGTCTATTTTTAATACGTAGATATTTTTTTTATTTTTGTCCAAATTTTTGTGTCGAATCTTATGATTCAAGATTCTCAAATTTAGGATTCTGATTCACAATACGAATCCCAATTTGACAACTATGTTGTGCAGTTAAAAGCTAAAATAGTTGGGAATAGGAGTTGAAATTTGAAATACGGGTTCTGTTATTTTTTGAGTTGGGTTTATTTTTTTTCAACTTCAAGTGTTTTTTTTTATACTGTGATGGACAATTTTCCTCTTCATTAGCTGTGATGCGCAATTTTGTTCTTGCATCTTTGCTCTACATTAAACTGTGATGCTTTGTTTTTGTATTTTGATTGACGTATAATAAAACATGTAATTTTTATAATTATTAAGATTTTTCAGCATATTTTTTAATTAATAAATATTTTTTGTTTCTTTATTATACTACCGGTCCGAGTAGTTGACTCAATGGTTAAACTAGTGACCCATTGACCTGATCTCTTTGTCGAGTTGATGTCAGGTCCAGTTCTGATAACTATGTATATATGAGTGTCGAGGCCAAGATGCAACCTACACACATGCTCTCTCTCTCTCTCTACCCTAACTCTTATTCTGTTGCATGGTATTAGAGCAATCTGGACCTAATCTGCCCTATTCCCTCTCCCCTTTACTGGTTGTGCTCATTGCTGCAGCTGATCAACTGATCAGCCACTGAGCAGAGTTTCTATGGACTCATGGGATCATGTAGTTTTGTATCATTCATTCATTGCCATCTTCATCATCCCTACTCACAGTGCGATCAAATGGTGGAAGTGTTATGTATTTCATGGTGATTGTGGTTTGATTTGTTGTGGTTTGGTGGCTTTTTGGTGCAATCGGAGCAGGGAATCGATCTCGTCATCCCCACAAATCAAACTTAGGGTTGATTTGAAAGGAGAACCCTAATTTTGTTACAGGGGAAAGCAGCATCTTATGGGTTTTAGTTAACCCTTACTTCCTGAATAAGATATCCTTGTTCTGATTTTGGATATCCTATTTTGATTTGGGTCGCTTCACGCAATTTGGATACTTGGATCCAGGTTCAAGTATGATCCAGGAAAAAGAAGTCAGATTCAACGCGGTTCAGGTCAACACAAACTGATTTAAGTTGGATTTAGACCAGTCCAATCAAGTTTCATTATTCTTTAGTAGATCTGTCAATGAATCAAATTCAGACTGGATCTACACCGATGCTAAAGCCAAATCTGATAAAAAAATTCAAATTATGAAACCCATCCATTTATCCGACGGATTTGGTTTTTTATGTCCATGTCCGAATCCAATAACAATAGGAAATCCGATCCAACTCAATTAATGGCTCAATTTTAGTTTTATTTTGGCTTAATTTCATAACAAACTCAACAATCAATCAATACTTTTCACTAAAGTTAGGCACAATTTCATAAAAAAATACATTAATGTCATCCAAAAAAATGTACAAAAATAATAAATCAGGTTTGACATAAAGGATCCATGCCTCCCAGTTTGTCAAGCTAATGGTGTCAACCTTCCACAACAATCCAGCCTGGATGACAAGGTGAGAGAGAGAGAGAGATTGTGTGGAACGATGTCTTAGTAAACCCTAAATCGACATAAAGGGAGGTGAATAGGTCCTTTGTCAATTGATCAATAAATTCAAATTTTATCTTGACCTAAACTAACATTCCCCACAAAAGCATAAAATCATAGTATAAAAGTAAACAATCATGCAAGATAGACACATCCATTTTTTATGTGAAAAATCCCAACTGGAGCAAAAAATTATGGGACCAAGTCCAAGTCCAACCCCAACCCTATACTCTAGGAATTGGTAGACCCAAATACTTACAAATCCTCTAATCTCACTAGATGTAAACTACCCTATTGTCTCGTACGCCACCCAGCAAACTACTTACCATTTAAGTCACGATACACAATGACTCCTCCGGTGAAGGCTTGGATCACACTGCTGACTCGTCATCCTTCAATCCTCAAATTCCTACTCAAAACTTCAAGGCAATCTTCAAACTTGTCTATGAGTTTTAAGAAAGTTTTTTCTCTGAAGTTATGGGGTGAGTGGGGTGTTCACATAACACTCAAAGATAGGCCTCTTGATAAACAAAGTTTAAACCCTGAACCTCTAGTCAAGAAAATCACTAGAATGTTATGTGTTCCTTACGAAAGAAGAACATCAAAAAGTGTTTTCTAGGTTTAGATATCTCTTAGATCTGCCCCTTATTTCTCTTGGCCTTTTTAGCTCATCTACAAACCTACTAGGGTCTGATTTATATGGTGGGAAGCACCAAGGCAAGCTTTAGAATGTGTTCTAGCGTAGTTGGGATTTCAATACGTCTTCGTCACTCGAGCGCACGCCAAATCGTTGAGCGCCTAGTAGGCGAGAAGTGAGGCGAGAAGTGAGTGCAAGTCCCAGCAGTTGATCAGAACTTGTTGTGCAAGCCTTGCTCGAGTGAACATTGAGTGCCAACTACTATAATCCTTCTAAACTTGGTCCAAATGACCCTATCCAAGAGCCCTAAGATATTGCTTGATTGTGGTCTATACTTAAACCTTAATTAAGGTTTAAAAATAAAAATTTTCACACAAAAATATAAGGAAAAGTATAAATCATATAAAACAAGACTTTTAAAGATTTTGCCAATTAAGATTATGGTCAACTAAGATATTCTAGATCAACTTACCCAGCCTAATGATGTAGGACGGGAAGGACTAGAAATCAGAGAATAAAAAGAGAAGAAGAAAGAAGAGTGGGTGGAAGTCAAGAAACACAAAATTCTCCACAAAGAAACACGTTTTTATTATATCACTCTCTAATCTAAATAGTGGGGATTACATCAATATTTATAGGTCAAGTCCCCTACTAAAATCAAAACAATTCTCATACTAAAATTCTAAAAGAGTGTCATAATCAAACTCTTAAATTCCTATACTACTAAAACTCTATAATAATTTTCTAGTCAAACTCTAATTAATACTCCTAGTCAAACAAATATTTCCTAACTAATATAGTAATACTAAAACAAATAATAAAATCCAACTCTTCAATTAAGCTCATCCAATCTCTTTTCGATCTCTATCACCTAACCTGCGTGTGATTGCCATGAGTTTAGTTAGAATTTCTTCATTGATCTTCAGTCCAATGTTTAATTAATCTCGATATAAACCGACGTGATTTTCTTCAATCTGTAAAAGGTTAGATCTCAACCAACTTGACTCATGTAACTCAAGGAATAAACAAGATAATTAACAATGTGCATGTCTAAAGCGTGAAGAAAAGAGAAGATAAGAAAAGAGATGTCTAAGCCTGAATATGGCTGAATCGAATCAAAAGGTTCTGAATATGATTGGATCGGTCCGCGAAGTATTGCAGTCGATTAAACCAAGAGTGAATGAGGGAGAACCGGTGTTGGAGGTGGTGACTGGAGGGTGAACTGAGCAAAGAAATAACAGAACAAACTTGAACTGGCTAGCCTAAACAACGACAAAACCAGCCTGAACTAGTGTAAACAGTAGACCTTACAATGGACCGGAATGTAGTACAAACCGATCCAAATACGAATCCATTTAGTTGGATATGAATTAGTATCTTAATTCGTTAACCCAAATCTAATCTGAATCCATTTAGGCAAGTTTTATTGGGGTTGCATATAGATATATAGAAATCTAATCCAAAATATAATAAAAACAATACTATATATATCCCACATGTACTATAAACTTGGATATTTTAAACACCGAAAAGATATTTATTGACAGACACTTACTAATGTAATGACCGAGTAAATGTAATATCCCATCACACTTTCTCATTAGTTCCCTATCTTTTTCTCCTTTTCTTATAGTTTCTTGCTCTTTTCTCTCAGGTCCCTATGCTTCATTCTATGCTTCTCTTCTGTCTCATCATCTCTGGCTCACTCTTTACTCTCGCCTATTTGTTTTCAACTAATATCCTTTTCATTCCCAATGCTCTTCTTTCCTGCACCTCCCCTCCGGCTCTTGGTGATAGGCCTCCCTCCATGTCTCCCCTCTCCACAGCGACCCACTCTTACATGTAAGTATTTTTTGTAATTGGCATAATTTCAAAAAATCAATAAGATCAATTGACCAACTTTCATCTGCCTCATATTCAATTGACCCGTGACTTATGTTAAAGTCTATAAGATCAATTATATCTTATGGGCTAAATCAATGGAGGTATTTTTTAAAGCAAATGGTATTTGTAGTCGGTCGATGGAAGAAAAGCCTAAGGAGAGTCAGGAGACCGATACTAATTTTCACACATGAGAACAAAAAAGTGGTCAAATCATATGACTACTGTTGAATTGTATTGAACCTAATATCAATTCTACCTACTACTCCATTACCATCTTCCTCACCGTCTTCATATCCAACCTCTCCTATTATATAAATCTGGAGTCAGAATCTATTCCTGCTAATTTTGATTGGCCCTTGTTCCCGTTGGGTGTTAAGAATGCTTTCGTCCATGGTGACTTAGCTGAAGCAGTTTAAATAGAGAAACCACATAAGTTTGATACTCAAAGGGAGTATCGGAGTGTATGCAAATTAATCAAGGCTTTGTATAGGTTGAAACAGTGTTTTCAAGCATGGTTAAGTTTGTTTTTAGAGGTTGTGTTAAATTTTTACCTTCATTGGTGCCAAAAAGATCATTCAATATCTCATTTACGTATTGATGTTGATAATATTCTTCTTATCGTTAAAGCATATGATATCGTGATTATAGGAGATGACTCTGTTGGCATTTTTAAGTTTAAACAGTTTTTGCAACATCAGTTTCAGACCAAAAATCTAGGCAAAGAAAATTTCTTGCTATCAAGGTTACTAGGTGAAAGCAAGGTATTAGCTTGTCTCAAAGGAAATATATATCAAATCTTTTAGAAGAAACGAGACTGCTTGATGGTTATCTAGTTGATACTCCTATGAACTACTTTCAGTGCATGAAGGTCGATGATTTGAAGGTCCTAGATACCTGGTTAGAAAGTTGCATTATCTTACTATTACCTAACCAAACATATCATATGTAGTGAGTATAGTCAATGAGTTTATGGAATCTCCTCTGGTAAGAACACTAGCATGTTGTTATTCACATTATCCGACTTAAGATTGTTATATCTTCCAAACATGCATCTTTGATTGGAAGGTTTTACAAAAGCTGATTGGGCAAGTTCTCCTTCAGGCAGACAATCCACTAAAAGATATTGCATCTTATTAGAAAGTAATTTGGTTACATGGAGAAATACAAAACAAACAATAGTGGCACGGTCTAGTGCTCATGCAGAGAACTGGGCAATGGCTCACACATGTTGCGAGTTAACATAGTTGCAGCACTTCCTTTAGGAGATTGGTTTTCTAGCTCAAACTTAATTCAATTATTCTGTGATAATCAAGCCATTGTTCATATAGCCTACAATCCAGTATTTCATGAAATGACTAAACACATTGATGTTGAGTGCCACTTTGTTTGAGAAAAAATGTTTATGGGAGACACTACACCATTTGTCAAATGTAAGGATCAAGTTGCAAAAATGGTTACAAAGTCATTAAGTCATACCCAGTTAAAGAACATTAATTTCAAGTTGATATGATATGATATGAAATATAGTCACCAGCTTGAGTGGGGTGCTAAGAGTGAATTAAAGTTTTGGAGCCTTTGTAATAAGTGTACCCCAAAGGGTATATTGGTCAGTTTTTGGTTTTAGTGTACCTACACACATACGTTCTCTCCCTCTCTCTCTCAAGCCTGCCTTATTCTGTTACAAAAATAATGATAACAAGTAAAAGAAATAAAATTCAAATTGGATGAGGAAATTGAGAGAGAAGATCCAATACACAAATAGCAACTCTGAAGAAATATCCTATGTAAGAATATTAATCAAAAAAGGCATACACATTGCATAAGAAATCAAAGGAATGTAAGCATTTACCTCAGTTCTTTGTTTCCTTTCATGGTTAACAACAGCAAGAGTTGTATCAAAATCTTGCTGAAAAAATTTCCTGCATACAACAAATAAATTTGTACGGTATGAGAACATTAATGGGTAATATGTACCCAATTTCATTTAAAAGAGTCCATGTTGGGCATGGTTCAAAGTCACGGTATCAGCCATTGGCTCGGAAGACTCTGAGACACATCAGTCATGACAAGGTATCCGGCAATACGACCTAAAAAATAAAGGTTCAATATGACGAGAAATTCAGGTGATATGGCAATATCGTAAAACCGTATCAGCAAATTTGAGGACGATAACTCGGCGAATTGGGATTAACTTGGAGACAACTCGGACAACTTGGCTGAATCGTGCAAGCCTCAGCGTTTGCACATATCGTGTAACGGTGTCGATTCAAAAGGATACGACTCGGCACGCTTTGAACCATGATGGCGAGTCCTTTCTTTCTTTTTTGTGGTTGCAGTAGTAAGGAAAGGACTGGCTCAAATCTAAGAATGCGCTCATATGCACCGCCACACAGATATCAATAAAAGGTACAATAGTACTCAACTAGATAAAAATTTCTCAAAAACACCACATCCACTTATTTTGTTGTATAAAATTATATTTTCGTTCCAATAGTCTGTGGGTGTTCCAAGGAATTTAACTAATTCCAACAAGAAAGTTCCTATTCCAACTTCACTTAACAATGTGGGTCTATTGTATTTCTTTCCTACAAAAACTAAATGCCTCAGTCATTTGACAACCTTAGAGTAAAATTACCTATAGCTAACATAAGAATGACTGATTTAACCTGCTTAAGCTATATCTTCCGGGAACCAGTCGAATGACTAATTTATAAATATATTTAGTCAAAAACTACTAATTTACGGGATTCATTATGAAAAGAGTTAGCTACACTTACGCACAGGTAATTTCATACAAATGAAGGTCACAACCAAAATATATAGTTTCACTCGACTTTGGCATAAGGTAATACATATGCATACAATTCCTTCATTGAAACTTGTGCGTCTATTATGCTCATGGATACTAAGACTGTCAAGCAAATGCATGTCACATTTACTCCAAACAAAGTAAAGATTATAACTCTCATAAATTCAAAGGATGGTGGCACGAAAAGAAACGTCATTTATGATATAAAAGGCCCAATCCAGGTATTCCTTTTATACTCCAAAACTTGAAATACGTCTCACTCCAAAACCACAGATCTTGAACATTGAAACTTTGAAGTTGGAAAGATGATATAGGTGGATGTAGTACTCACTGTTGAGAATTATGATTTTGGACATGTTGATAACGATCGCAAGCATCAGAAAGGGAGCCATAGTGATGTTGACGCTGCTGATTGAGTTGATGGTGGAGTTCGGCAACTTTCTGTTTTAATCGTGCCACATCTGCTTCAGCAAGAGCAATCTCCTCAAGCTCGGCCCTTGTCTTCACAATAGGAAAAACGCTTGAAAATGTATCACATTAAATGCATTCACTAACCATTAAACTTAGGTAACCTCAATACAAACCTTGGAATCCATATCACGGGAGCTGGAAAACTGTCCAGAAGACATGCTCAGTCCAACCTCCAATGCAGCTCTAAGATCTCTCTCAGCTTGCAGTTGCTCTTGCAGTCTTGAGACCTGTTTTAGCAGAAACACAAATCAACTAAGACATACAGCACTGAAATCTGAATATTATTAGGTAAATTTTTGTTTCTGTACATGGAATTGAAGTAGTTGAGTTTATAAAGTCTATACAAGTCATGTGTGTCAATACAGCTTCTTTTGGCCCAGGGGTCCGAAAATTAGATATTAATACAGGCACTACACACATTACACCTTACAGGTTACATAAATGAGTGAGTCATCAGAGGGCAGTGCATTATCAAATAACACTAGAGAGAGAATAAAATATTATGATCCTACATGTTCATTCCAGATGATGACTCGGTCAAAGATTGTGACTTTTTTGACCAATCAAATCTATGTCATAAGTTGGCTATCTCGCCATAGCAGAATATTCGACCCAAGGAGCTCTCCTTCTCCATCTTTCTCTCATCAGAGGCACAACTTAATAAATGCATATTTCATCAATGGCTTCGATTTGCAGGGTTGTGAATGAAAAACTAGTTTCATCTTTTTCACAATTTCACACTAGAGAGAGAAATTGCGAATCACAATTTCACAGCAAACAAATGAAAAAGTCTTTGTATGGATCCAAAAAATATAGAGGGACAGAGAGAGAAATGGCAACACATGGGTACCGACCGGGGCGGAGGCGTGGAGCCAACATTGGCCTAGTGCTCACCCTCAATTTTATTTTTTTTTCTTGACATTAGATATGTATTATTTGAAATAAAATTTAAACATTTTTAATTGCGTTCACCCTATTATTGTGTTCTTGTGATATCAATTAGGATAGACCCTAAGTAAATGATAATCAAATTTCACGCAATGAATTTCAGCACTAATGCATGGTGACACTAAACCTAATAATGAGTCCCAATATTTAATAAAGTCTATTATCCATCCAATAGCCACAAACCATTGAGCCCACCAATTAAATCCTGAATTAGATGCAACTAGCATTATTTTAACTTTTTGACATGCTTCGAACATGTACAAAAAGTTTTGGACATACTAGGGTCATTACATAATTTTTTTAAATTGTAGGGTTATTTTGTTGTGTAGAAGGAAGTATTTGTTGATCGCATTGATTTTTAACGCTTTCAAAAGAGAAAAACTCTCTAGGATCAATTGTAGATGACAATAACTAGCCTCATTCTTGGTAAAAAATTATAATTAATTTATTTTTTTATTTTATTCTTGGTAAAAAAAATTTAACCTTTTTTTTTAATGAAATTTTAAGTATCAAATATATTATTTCAATAAATAGGATTTATGAACTTCAGCGGTTAGTTGGAAAAAAAATTAAAACTTGTTAATGTGCCCACCCTAAAGCAATTTCCTAGCTTTGCCCTTGGGAATCGATTGCAATGCAAAGAGAGAAGCTCTCTGGTTGGGTGCATAATTATCCTGGTAGTCTTTCAGCAGGTTCAATTTTTAAAAGGCTATAATGGGGAACTGAATGCTAGAGTTCTTGGACTGAAACTTAATCTATAACTTCAATTATGCAAAGAAATGTTCCCTGTACTTCCAAGGGTTCTTTCGGTATACATTTTCAATGGTGGTTGGGACCATGGTTGTAAGCACTTTCTTTTCTATCTTAGAATTATCTTAAAATTACGACTAAACCAGTTGTCAAATCTTTCTCCTCTTCTCAAAACATCAGAAATTTATAATCTTAGTATCAAAGATGGATACCGAGGATTTTTGGGCAAGACTACTTGAATTTTTCTCCATGAGAATCTTTTTCTAAGTCTATGGGCTACTTTCCTTTGATTTTAAAAACAAGGATATTTTAGACATTTAAGCACTGCCACTCATGTTTTCAACTAAACCTACACAATGTAACGTGTGAGTGATAAGATACCAAAATGCAACTATGTTTGATCGGTTCAAATTCAAAGCAAAACATATTATTTGTAACAACGGGTCGACTTGCTCCAAAAAATAAGTGTCTCGTGTTTATGCTTAGTACTACAATTTCCACCCAATAGAGTTTCCAATCACCTCTTCAGTTTCTCAAATAGAGTTTTAGCCTTCTAGCAAGTTCCACCTCAACCATGATTAATAATTAAACTCAAGACTTGATCACATTAAGCATATTTTCTCAATTTGAAAGATTCAAGTCAATAATTGAATAGAAACATACAGGAATCAACATATAAAATCAAACAAGCTTACGATAGTTGAATATGACGCACAAGGCACAAGACAAAATATATAGTGGTTCAGCTGTCTCCAATTCAACCCACTCCACTCTTCCTACCACCAAGATATGGGTCTCCCTGTCATATTGAGAATCCAAGTGAACCCCAACAAAATTTTGATATCCAGAGAGGCCAATTCATAGCCTACACAAATAAGTCCTCACCAGACCAATTCGAAGGATTTGATAAATATTTTTTAGGCTAACCTACAACATATCAATTACCACAATCACCACACCTACATACCTACAATCTCACAATTGAAGATCTAGAAGCTCCCCCTAGAGCTATCTGTTCTAAAAGTGTGCAAGACTATGAGTGACATACAATGGGTCATTACAAGAAGCACAGAAAGAATTTTCCAATCCTCAAGTGAGTGCTTTGACCAAAAGAAAGTGGTTTTCAAAGTTTAAACCTAAGTTCTCTTGGATGAAAGGGTATTTTGGTCAATTTGACCTGCAATCTCTCTCTCTCTCTCACACACACACAGATGTTCTTGAAAGTAGATGAGGGTTATGATACCCAAATACCATCAAGAACCACATAAAAAGGGAGATATGAGTTTATACATGTGGGATGCAAATGTCTGGCGTCAGTTTTTGGGTAGCTAGCCAATTGATGGATTTCTGATCCATAAATTGCAACATAATGCAATTGCCAATGGAACAAGGCACCCAACACCTAGAGAAGTGTGCCTACACTAAAAATTTGTCCTAACTAACCTAAATATTAGGACCAAAGAGCTTGGATTAATCCATTCTTTGCATTTGCAGCATCTTGAATCATATAATGCTTTTGAGGTTTAAACTTGCTCCCCGAATGATGTCTGCACCAATGTAAAATCCCAAGCTACAGTACCGCTCACAAAATTGCCAATTTTTAGTCCTAATACCAACAATTTAGCCTTAAAACAATGGTCAACCACCAATTTTCATCGACTCTTGCTCAAATTAAAGAACACATAATGGCAAAATACAGTCACTATAAACAACAAATTAACGAACAAAACAATAAGTTCATTCATGAGTACCAAGGATTTACAATACGAATCAAGTGCTATAAAAAGCAGTCATATGAAACCAATAAAATTGAGAACAATAGTTATGACAATGGCAATGTTAAAGTGCATACATCTTGCTCAAGAGCCAAGCGACGCTCATGCAAAGCTTGCTTCCTTCTCTCCAAGCTAGCCTGCAAAATCGCATTTCCCCTAGCCTAACAAAGGCGAAAGCAAATCCTATTAGTGACAAAACCAATGTCATAGTTCAGCATGCAGTGCATTGCACAGAGAGTTAAATGTTACCTCCTTTGCAATCCTGTTGCGTAAGTCATTTTTTGTAATCTCAAGCCTCTGAATAGCAAGTCTACAAAAAGGCATATTTATTTGTCAAACAGATTCAAAAAACATAAAATATAAAAAAAATTACAGTAGTGCACTAATAACAATAAAACACTATATGATACCAGTTTCTTGTACTTTGCAGCATAGGTTACCTAGTTTGTGCAAGGACAAGATGCTCTGTAAATTATTCCTGAATAGCTTTTTATGGACAATAGCAGCTTAAGCTTTGAAAGTTGAACTGCTGCTTTAATAAAATAGTAGGACCAAGATCTCATATTCAGCAGTATTCAATGACTCGTCATAATTGCTACAAAATAATCTAAGTAAGATTTGTTTCTTTCATGAGCAAACTATCATGTATAAAGGATTTGACAAAAAGGGAATATTTTTTTCCATTGCCATCAAGATTTTAAAGGGAACAAGAACAGAGAAAAGGAGGAGAAAAAGATTGACTAATTTTATCTAAAATGGGGAGGATAACCCTATATATATTAGTGAAGAGGAAGTTCCAAATTACCCCCACAAATTATAACTCTTGATAATCCAAACCGCTCCTCGAATTCAAGCATAGATGTCATCGTGCACATGTTGTTACAACTGAAAATTGTCTCTCATTCAGTCTTAGTAAACATACCTCCTAACTGAACACTTGACGTAACAAAGGATGTAACAATTTGCGTCACATCACTATATCTCGAAAAAGGTGACAATCACCCTCAATATACTTATTTCTCTATTGAAATATGAGTTTCTTGGCAATATGCATGGCAGCAAATAATCACATTGTATCTTCATCTAGGAAGCACGGATACTTGCACATGGGGTGTCGTGGCAAAGTTGAACACGTGTCCGACACGGACACGACCAGGATACGATCAGACACGTGTCTAAAACAACTAGAAGTGTCCAGAACAGTGAACTCAGTCGGACACGACCAGAATACAGTTAGGACACGGCCAGAATACGTCTAAGACACGATTAGGATATGTCTACGACATGGCTAGAAATTTTTTTATTAAAAAAAATAACTTTTAACTATTAAAAAGAATGTGATTTTTACTTTTTTTAATATATTATTTGCTATGTAACTTATATACCATGAATGTTAATAGATGTCATGATGTTTGATGAAAATGGTAGATATTTAATTTGATCTATTTAAATTTTAATCAAAAAATTAATATTTGTTAGGTCTTATTATTAATATTGTTATAATATATGCTTTATTTTTAATATATTACAACTCTATTATTATTTTAATAGTCGTATCCTTGTCACACTTGTGTCCAATATTTTGGAACTTTGTCATATCCCCGTGTTCGTATAGTATCGAATACAACAGTCGTACCCGTATCCGTGCTTCCTTGATCTTCATAGACTTGTCATTAGAAACTCCCAACCTCTGTAACAATGATCTCAACCATATAGCATCTCATAAAAATGTGTGGGCCATAGTTATGTAGTTGGCCTCTGCATTTGGACTTTGGCGGAGCCAGATTTTGTTTCTTACTCGTCTATGTAACAAGTTTGCCACCAATAAAAGTATGCAACGCTAACACAGACCTTAATCTAGAGGATCACCAACCCAACCTATATCGAAAAAACCAACTGCTTCCAAATTTGCAGTGTTTCAAAACTAGACCCTTGTCAGGATCACTTTTCTAAAATATGAAAATGTAGAATATACCTTTCAAATGTCACCTTTTTAGACTCTGCATAAACTGCCTCATCATCCTTAAAACAAAAGTAATGAATGGACGAGTGACATTGGATTAAATTAGCCTAATCATAGCCTTCTACAAAGTGGAGCATCTTTGTGTCAATATAAGATGAGCGTGTTTTGTCTCAAATGAAGTTTCTCAATTGCATGTATCCCAAATATAGAAAAAAGAAAACAAATTGTGGTTTTCAAAAAAAATAAGGCCCTGCTTAACAAGTAGAAGGACGTATAATACAACCATAATGTGTACCATAAATAGGCCTTCATATGTGTATCATGTAATACGAAGCAAAATGACAAAGTTTATGATAGAAATCTTACTCTTCCTCTCCAGAAGAATCAATCGATTCTGTTGAAGGTGTCTTTCTTGCCTGTACAGGAAAAATTAATAGGAGAATGAGCCAAACTTTCAAGAAAAAAAAATAGAGGCATCTTGGAATTAATTACTGAATCATAAAAGAGAATATGTGGTTCTGTTAGAGGCAACCAACTCAAAACCAGTTGACAATAAGTAGAGAGGTCCCTTGCCATGTAAACCACCCTGAGATGGCACTAATCTTTCAACAAGGGATAAAAGCTCTTTTCATTACCTTCCTCACGTGAGATTTAGGCTCACAAATAGGTTAACAAACCAAAATTGAAATAGACAGACATAACATATCAGGAAACTCAAATGCATGAGGGACGTGGCCCACTTGACCACCCAAGATCCAACTTTGATATGAGGTTAAAGGTATTCAAGCCAAAACCAGTTGACAATGAGTGAAGAGGGCCCTCAACCCTATGAATCAACCTTGAGTGGCCAGAATCTTTCAACATGGGATCCAAACTCTCTTCACGCACCTACATATTAAGAGAAAACCCACTTTGTGTGGACACTTTTAGAGGAGTGAAGGGTCCATGTCAAGTAGATGTTGGAATCTACAATCCAAAACTTCCTGTGTTTGTTTTGGTTAGTGCACCATTTCTGATATAAAGCTCATATAGTTTATTTTTATAGCTTCCGATCCAATCATCATAGCATTATTAACAAATTAAGCCTGTTGGCATTTTCCATTCAATTGTGAGACTAATAAATCAATAATATCTTCTGTTATCTAAAAGGCAACTAATCATATTATCTTAAAACAATATTCCATCCTCAAAACCCAAAAACTTTTGAGTTTGCCAAATCAAAGAACAGGTAGAAGTTAGGCTTCGATGTCAGCAGTGCAACGACAGACATAATGTATGGAGTACATGTGCAAACAAGCACAACCACTTGATATTGCAAAAAAGGTTCCAAGTGGGTGAGAGCAAGAATAAGCATGGCGATGAATGAGTATTATATATATATTTCAAGAAAAACTGATAAAAAAAAAAGGAATCAACTATGATATGAAAAGGGTCTAATAAGCCAAAAACAAGATGGTAGGAACAACAAAAACGAGCTAAAGGATAAAACAATAGTTTATCAAAGATAAGAAATGCATCAACAAAAGCTAACTACTCACGGAGCTTCTTCCCCAAAATGTGGAACGTTTAACATTGAGATTGGAGCTTGTAAGTTTGCTCACTGGCTTCTCAACACTTGATTCAGGTCCAGCAGCAGATTGAGGCAGCCCTTGCTCCATAGAAGACAGTATCTCCCCCATTGATCGATGAGAATCACTACCAGGAAAAATGTTAGCAGCATCCATTTCATTTTCACTTGCCATATGCGATCGGCCTTTTTGCTCATTGAATTGAATTGTAGAATCTCTCAGCGGTTCAGAATCTACAAGCATGTTGGATTTGGCCGCTGAAGTGAGATTATTCCTGGGGGACCCAGCATCTGAATCATCACGTTCAAAAGCCTGAATTTACAAATTGAATCCACACAACATGAAGATGACAAATAGGAATCAGCAGTGATAGAATTTTAACAAATCCAGCACATACTAAAATTTACATATGTTCCTTTACTCCAGAGAGAAAATAAGAAGTTCAACATCAATCAATGCATATGTAAGGCACAAGCCATACGGAAACTACCTCCAAATAGTCCAACACATCTTTGTTTCTAGGTAACTGTGAAAATTTAAATAGACTCTGTAAACAGCCCCCTTGGCGCCCTTTTATTCATTTTACTCGGTGCTCTTTTATTCATTTTACTCATGCTCAAAGCAGCAAAAAATAAAAAAGAGAAGAACTTGATAGGTAATTACGATATGACTCCCCTCTTTGCTTAACAGAGTAGAATAGATTAACTCTTAAGGCTTTTTTCTCCATGACAAGACCAACCTTTCCTGTGAAGTCACTCCACTTTCTATTCTAGTAGGATCGCACATATTTACTTGTTTCATCAAGAACATAAATTTTGAAATGGCAAGCACTCAGTGCCCCCAAACTCATCTTTCAAATTATTATTCCTGTTAAAAATAGGTCTTTTATCTGCCAGGTCCAACAGAATGTTAACAAGATTTCTTACATCAGAGAGCAGTAAAGTTTTCAAGTTCATTTGAAAATGAATCCACCAACAAAATCTGCTTGCAGAATTGACTTCAAACTCTGTTTACTCGCAGCAGAGAAAAACTCAAACCTATTCCATTCAACAGCTACAGATAAGCAAGTGCACCAACAAATCTCAAGACCAATGTAAGTCCTTATTTTGTGGACTTGTTTGTTTAACAGCTTTTATACATACAAATGAAGCCATCTTTTTTTCTCTGACAGGAAACAACTTTTATCAACAAATAAAATAATGTTTACATTATCCTAAGAGAGATGGACAAGATGTTCAACCCTTAAAACAACAAAAATAAGAAGAAAAAAAAAAATTTAACACTAAACAGTGAAACCCACAAAGCCACAATCTCTCTATCTTCCACATGCGACTAACCAACTTGATGTGATAAAAAAAGAGGGACATTTTCAAACTCCTTTGTCTCTAAAGCCCAAAAAGAAGCTAAAGAGTGGATCCAAACCCACATCCCTTCCAACACTTCTTCTTTATTTCAAATATTCTCGAAATTCACTCCAACTAAATAATCCAAACAATTGCGAGGACCACACATTGCCAAAGTATAACACTCCTAACCTCTTCCACCCAACCCTCTGAAATCCACACAAAGCATAGATGAAATAGATCACGGTGGCACCAACAAAGCCCTCCCATTTCAAACAATTTGTTCCATAAGGATAATGCAACAGTACAGTGTAAGAAGAGATGATCCGCACTCTCCCAACTTGCTCTACACACGACACACCATCATGGGCAAAGAATGGTACAAGGCCACCTTCTTTGGAGCATATCATAGGTATTGATCTTCACATAAGCAATTACCCACGCACGAACTTGCACTTTCAAAAGCATCTTTGCCTTCCAAATCTTCACATATGGATAAATCCAGCAGGTACTCTACTAATGGATAGTAAACTAACGAATAAATGAATAAACATTCATTCTATAGCCTTTCGTTAGCTAAAAATTCAAAAAATAGTAATATAAATCTGACCAGTCAACCAGGTATGGCTAAAGCAGATTATGTAGTCTGCCATAAAAATGAAATGATGAAAAGTAACACACAGAGTAAGAAGGAAGACCTTATAGTCATAAAGATCAGTTCCAGCAGAACCACTGCTTTCGCTGAATTTTCCACTGAATACACGATCAGGGTCATCATCAGTTTCTGGGCCGACTTCATTTTCTGCATCATGGTAACCATTATCTTTACCGTCCGGATTTTCATCATCAGATGAATCTTCACTCCCACTGTTTTCAATCCGAGAATCAGCTGAAATGGAGCACCTATGTAGACTAGCATCCTGGAATAAGCAACATGTGACAATAGCTAAGAAAGGGGAAAAATGGGAAATGAACTTCCAACCCTTCGTACAACACTCAATAAAAACATAAAAACTGCTAAGATTATGCAAAGCTAAAATCATGAAATAGTAGTATGGAGATCCTGTGCAACGATATACAAAAGGGGGGAAAGAGCAAATGAAAGCTCACACCAGCATAAAACGCTGAAATATAAAGAAAAGAATGAAAAGGAAAACAAAAAAGACCCAAAGAAAGGTACATAACTCATAATATCATATGACACTAAAATCACAGGAAAAGGATTTAAAAGCAACTGCTTTGTCAAGCACATTATTAAATAAATGGATTGAGAGCACCTTACATCAAAAAAGTTCTCATACTCCTCCAAGAGTGTGGTAACAATGGCTTGAGCATTATTAGCAGCATTTGCAGCAGCAAGAAGCTGGGCAGAATTATCACCATTTACATCAAAATCATCCTCCATTTCACATTCACCAGCTAAAAGAGGGCGTAAAAGCAATGGTGCCATACAAGCAGCAACAGCAGATGGAGTCATCCGGTTCTCAGAAGCATGCAAACAAATTGTGTGCATCATCTTCAGGATTCTGCAAGAGAATGGTAAAAAGTGATGGATTCGACTGACATTATTAAGGATGTTCACTCAAAAAAGATGAAATTCAATGAGCACTTTGTATCAAACAGTAGACAGGAAAGTTTCCATGCGTCAGTATGCGTACACCATCATTCTGGTACACATTATTCTCTCGTGAACACTAAAAAAGAAAGAAAAAAAAAATCAGCAGTAGTATGATGTTGAATATTAACATTGCTAACTAGAGTGCAACCCTAGTCAATCAAATGCTGCTCCAACATTAAAGAAAAAATGAAAAAAAATATTATGTTTAGCTCACATCAAACAGTTGTATAAGGGCATCTTAAGTCCACCAGAATCCTCATTCTGAGAGTATAAACTTCTCAAACACTTTTGAATCTTTGATTATTCATCTGCTATCAGAAACTCAATGCATAATCTCAGCACTCTCAGCATTAAATGTGCATACCTAATACCTCAATAGTCACAGTTTTCAATTATCCAATTATTTCATTTTACCAATTGGAACAATGTTACCTCGATTTGGTATAGGTACGTGGTACAATACTTCTTCCAATACGAGATACGGTGGGAACAAACTTAGTTGGTACGCTATTTTTGGTCGTGATTCATTTTTTAACTTCTATATAGAATAATACAGTTGTATACATGAAGTTAATAAATATTTATTTTATATTTCTGATACATATTGTAAAAAATAAGAGTTTAAAGAACACCACAATAAAGAAATAGCAAGTTAGGATTATGATTTGGGTTTGGGGTTATGATGTGAGATTGCTTAGATCATGAATCAATTTGCGGTTTAATTTATAATTTGGGGTCGAAATTTTGAGTGATCTGGATCACAAACCCACTTCATTTCAGGTCGTGCGACACCAGTTCATGGGATGATAGGGGTATCTATGATCCCGATATCTATGGTTTAGAAGCAATATAAGAGTACAAGTATTGTGAGCAAAGATTAAAATATCTTTTTGAAACCACCAAAACGTTTTCATCTCTAATAAGACCAAAACGAATTATTAATTGAATCAAAATTTCAATACTTCGAAGTGTTTCAAGGTATTTCAGGCTACTTTGAGTTGTTTCGAGATATTTCAATATGTGTCCACCAATGTTTTGGAATGTTTCCTAAGATCTTTAAATATATTTAGACCAATACTTTGAAATGTTTTGAAAATAAATCCCTAAATTTTCTATCTCATTTTCATTATGTTTCTGAAACGTTTCTGAAACGTTTTCAAAACATTTCTATTTCTTAAGTGACCAAAACAATGCTTCGAAATGATATTTTGATTATTGATTGTGAGGGAGATTACAATTATTTTTTGCTTGCAATATAAGTATCTATGGGCAATCTGGATTTGCATTACCTTGTTATTTTGTTGGAGAAAAGGGAATTGCGTTCAACTTATTTTTTGTTATATTCACTAGTTGATGAAAATTTGGTAAAATTTTCTTTGCTTCTGGTGGTAATGTCCACTATGCATGAATCTTTCAAAAATTTGTTTCTTTTAGAGTGTATGTGGTCATTGTGTATGTGCATCTGAAGACACACATGTTATGCTACCTTCTTCAGGAAAAACCTATTATACAGTCATATTTTTCCTCCGAGTCCTAGTCGGTAACCTATTTACTGAAGATTCTCTTTCTAAAAACAAATGTAGCATTCAAAATTTCCCATCAATATCAAATACTGATAGTCAACATAAAATCACAACAATGAAAAAAAAGAATGAAAATATTGATTCATATTAGTGATTAATACATGCCCTGAGCCTCATTCACTTTCTCCTCTACTTTCTTCCCCACCCCCAACACAATTTGACTCTTCTCTCTTGCTCAAGTTAGATGCAGAGTTAGTTTAAGCAGGTCTTTAAGGTGTGGTTGGATGGAACAAACTGTTTACAGAGAAACCTTATTTTGGGGGTAACAACATTGCAAATGAGTTTTTGAGATTCCAACATAATTTATCATTCAGTTTGCTAATTACATCTTCTGATATTTTATACCGGGACTTGGGCCTCAACTGTAGGATTTGAGAAACATTTTCTATGATTTAAGTTTGTGCATTTATTAGAACTACCTGTCCTGTATTTCTAGCTTTGACTGGTGTTTCAAACCATATTGTATGAAATTTAAGACCCCAATTCACAGGCAAAATTGAGGACCATAGGTTACATACATAAACTCATGTCCAACCACGCAAAGGACACAAGACAAAACAACCAGAGAAAAAATTATAGATGGACACAACCATGACGGAAATGTTCCACTTCACTTAGTAAAACATGTTTTGAGAAGAAAACCTTCATTCAAATAATGACATCACAAATGAGGAAAAGGAAATGTATTGTTCCTGGGTGCAGATATGGGTTGCATCTGTAAAAAAGGAGTTTGCATTCCACCTCGAATAATTAGGACTAGCCCAGCTTAGTTTATGTGGTTAAGGAGCCTCTCAACTCATTGTCAATTGATTTTGAGTTGAATGCCCTGACATGAAATCAAAATTGGGCCTTGGGCTGTTAGTGGGCTAATCTGTTACCTATTCAAATTTCCTGGTATGAATTTTAGATTGTTTGTTAAATTCCCATGCGAACTTGGGTCCTACATGAGGGTGGGTGTAAAAAGAGAATGTATTCCACATCAAATGATTAGAATCACCTAAGGTTGGTTTATATGGTTAAAGGGCCTCTCCACTCAATGTCATTTTTATTGTGTTAAATGTTCTAACGGGGTCACCAACTTGTGTAATCCTGCATGCTACGAAAACAGATACATGAGTAAAGGGGGATAAACACCTTTGTGAAGCTAAAATTTACAAGAATTAATCAAATTGTACTTGCAATAAGAAATCATTTCCATCATGCTTTATGAACTTGCTAGATGCAAAGAGAACTTAAAATTGCAAAACCAATATATTTAGTCACCTATGATTGCCTTCAACAAAAATATGCAAAACAATTATATTATCATTATTTCAAATAGTTGAGTAACAGCAAACTCTGAAAGTATACCTCTGGTTTTAGGGTCTCCCCCATTCTCTTTCAGATGCTTCAAACGATGGAAAATAAATACACAAAAAAGGAATGCATGAACAATCACTAAGCACCTGAAGCCTATTATGAATCATTTAAGCGATAATACTCTTGTACATATTCATTGAAATGTTTCTTTTACCTTATTTTTAAAGCATATAATTATCTAATTGAACATCACATTTTCTCTTTCAAATCTCTGGAAGCTAACATATATGATCCCCTAGCAAGAGTCGTAGATCAACATTTTTGCATAACATTATCAGATGACCAAAATACATCTAATGAAATACATATGAAGGCCAATTTAACTAAAGCTTCAACAAATGGTTATTGATTGGAAAATAAATCAGTCACGAAACAAAAGACAGACCATGAAATTTGAAAAATACATATCAAGGGAAGGAAGGACGTAGAGAGTGTTTGACAGATAAATTACCTCTGTAATAAACGCCTGTTTGGTTCAGGAAATGTCTCCACAATTGCAGACTGCATAGCATTGACCCTTGCTTCCTTCCGATCAATTTCTAACATGCCCAACAGCAAAGACACAAGTTCCAATTAAATGCAGATAATACTCAATAGAACCTGGAGCAGGATTCAATTAGAAAAGTACGCACAAACAAATCTTTTGGCAGATGTTTAACAGCATTCGATGTGCCGTTTTAGCATTCCAAGAAATGGGGATTCTTATTTTCTAACAAAATAAACGGACTGCGTATACCCCAATGATATGCTGAGGTAAAACAATGAAAATAAAGTATCTCATACAAAAGGGTCATTACCCAGTTTAGTCTCCGTTAATCAAGATGCTGCCACGGGTAAACTAGGTATCTAGGAAGTATGTATACGGACACAAGGACACAGAGATACAACAAAATTTGAAAATATAGAACACAGGTGTGGCAAAGACACAGCTATCAATATATTAAAAATAAAGTATATTTTATAACAATATTAAAAATAAGACGCAGCAAATGTCAACTTTTTTATTAAAATTGAAATAAACCAAAATATTCACAAGTTTTATCAAACGTCATTACATCCATTGACATTCATAATATATTAAGTTCACAACAAAAAAAAATAGAAATCACACCCCTTTTAGTAGTTATTAGTTGTTTTTATTTAAAAAAAATCTAGTCATATCCTTGTCGTGTCCAACAGAGTTCAATATTCAAAACGCTTCTCTCCGTTTCAGACACGTGTCCGACTATGTCCAACCCGTGTGCATGTCCGACATGTGTCCAACAATGCTTCCTAGCTAGGTATAGACATAACCTTTGGCATTATTTGCATACAGAGATTATTGTCAAATTGGAACCCACAATTTGAAATTGGAAACTATAACCTAGAAATATAAGTATAGGTCATATTGTCAAAGTTACTCTACGCAAGACAAGCTATTTTTCATCAAGAAAACTTAATGCCCTAAATAAGAGTCGCAACTTCTTGTTATTGTTCTGTCTCATGATCTCATCCCGTCATCCGCTTGTTGCATCATGTGTAAAGCAAAGTCCGAGCTATATTATATAAGCACTTAAATTGATGAAATACATTCTTAAAAAAATTGCTAAAAATCATCAAAACAGAAAAAACAATTACCATGCAAAGAAAAATAAATACATGGGAATCTCATAACTACAGAAAGATCAATGTGACAGACCCCACCAGTAGAGTTACAGAGGATGAAAGGAATCAAAGAACTGAAAACTGATTGACCTTGAAACAAGTCAGCAAATGACATTACCATGACATCATCAAGTTATATTCGACAATAGAAATAGCAAAACTTACTATAGGCTTCCAACAACGCAGTGCAGCAAGAAGCAGGAACAGGAGACGAGGGTAGCTCCCTAAGAACATGCTGCACATGAACAAGCTCCACAAATATTAATTCACGCTAACAAAGAGAAGCATTAACCTAATAGTCACAAATTTGAATCAGGTACGAAAAATTACCTTAACACAGTCACCAACCACATGAGCATCCTCATCGGGACCAAATTCAGTTTTGCCTGTTAAAAACGAGAGGATCACCTCATTGCCAGCATTATACATAAATATATTGTACAATGTTAAAGCATCCAACTAATAACCAATTGATGATGATTGGAGAGCCCAATCAACAATAAAATCCAGCCTTGAGTGACCAATTAATATGGGATGTGGGCTACAAACTCTCTTTACACCCTCTCTCATGTGAGATCCAAACTTGCACGTGAACTAACAAACAAATTGACAAACATGCATACCAAGACATTCGAATGAGTGTAAGACTTAGCCTACTAACAACCTAAGGCCCAACTTTGATACTTTCTTAAAACATCCAACTCAAAACCAATTGACAATTACGGGGAGAGTCCCTGAACAATATTAATCAAACTTGGGTGGCCATAACCTTTTGACATTGGATACAATCTCTCTTTACATATGCCAATATATAAGGCCAAATAAGAAGTTGCAACCAAAGCAAACCAATATCTAACGAGGTTTTCTTATTTCATTGTCAAGTAGATTGATCATCCAGAATAAGGTGATCAGACCCACCAAAAGAGCGACTAAGTCCACATCCCTAGTGACCTTTTAGGGCAAGAGTAAATAGCTAATAGTTTCATCTGCTCCTTGTCATGTTGCTTACTATAATGTTGTTGCTCTGCCAGAAACGTCCCAAGTAACAATAACCTCCCCAACTGTCATCCACCCAAGAACAACTCACTCAATAGAGCCGTAGTAGCCTACCACTACCCATCCATGGAAAGGAAAGTTTAATTCAAGGTTACCCTTTAAGGCCATGTTACATGGTTTGACCAAGAGATCCCATTCCTTGCACATCTCCACATAACTGCTCCTCCACCTCTCCCTAACCTACCAAGTACCAACAAAGAGGCTCACAAACACATCCACAAACTCCAAATCCCGGTCCTTGAAACCTCTACCAAATCTGGGATTTTACACCACAACCACATAACAACTCAAGATAAATGTGGCCACACTAAGCAAATCAGGAATAATATGGAGAGGAGAGTCCCGCACTAAGCATCATGCAAAACGGTGATCTTCTAACCATTCCCCACAACAAAGCTAATTTGTAAAAAGTGGTTTGCACAAAATCTCCATATGTTCTTCCATGTCCCCAGCCTCAAAGCTACCATTCACAAAGATTACACCTTCAATAAAGCTTGCCTATCATATTCTCTTCAATAGGATGTTTATTTCATGGTTACCCTTCAAAGCCATGTTGTATGATGTAACCTGAAAGTTCCCACATTACAAGACGAGCGCAAAAAAATTCCCCTAGATAAACTTAGCACTAGAGCTCAAAGATCCCACTTGCTTGATAAATTTTAAAGCACGGTAGGTGCACATAACAATGAATTAGAAGGTGAACTCTGAATTTTAAACAAGATGGTCATGCATCTACCATACACTTTTCCTTGAAAGTTTATCTCTTGGTTACCAAGGCCACCTTATATGTTTATACCAACTTGTTACTCCTTGCACATGAGCAATTGTACCTCCCCTTCCCTCAAAAGCCCAGCCTACAAAGGGGCCAACAAGTGCCAACTCCCAATCCTCGAAAAATCAACCAATCTGGGATTCCAAACAAACCCTCAGACTATATGCAACATCCCTATCAACAACATCTTAAACTAATATGGCAAAGTGTCCTGGAGAAGAGAGTCTCGCACTAAGCATAATGGAAAAACACAATCCATTGACTTTAAAGCATTCCAAACAACTTCTCTATATGCTTTTCCATGACCCCCACACCCATGAGGATCTCTCATCTAGTCGTCCCTCAAACTTACTACCATATTTCCACTCACTAACCCCCCATTTCAACCTAGCCTTTTCTATGGCATACATCCATAGACATCTCCCAAGACAGCTTTCTTAAAAGGGCGATATTTATTCCAAGGCCCTTCTCTAAATGGGGAGCACACCGTCAACCAAGTCCTATTCGAATTACTCCCCCATAATTTCCATGTCATAGAAATGTGTAACAGTCATCATAATTGTAACGGACCAAAACAGAAACTAGAGGCACTCTTTTTTTTCGTAATGAGAAGGCTCCCATAATTTCATCATCTGCATGTTTTAAGTTCAAAGTTACATATAGATTTTGTGCATAATAATGAATTGCACTGTATAGTAAACCTGAATTTTGGCATCTTAAATAAACTTAACTTATATGTCAAATCACTTAAATGAGGAACACTCAGCAATTCTTGTTTTTACTACTTCTATGAGCATAAATCCAAATATTGGATTCTTAATTAATAAAGTACAATAATATAACAGGTGAATTATGTCCTTACAACATCCTTCAATGCATGTGGAGTAGGAGTGCAGTATTTACCAAATTATTCATATTATATTCAAGAAAGTAAAATACCTTGTTCATATTCTTTAACTCTGTGGTCTACCTCCTCGACATCAGCAGATTGTCGCAATATTCCTTCTACTTTAGTTCCTACAGGAATAGTTTATGATGAGAAAGAATTATAGACTACAGTAACTCAATAGTATATCATAATTTATAATTTTAA
Source organism: Ilex paraguariensis (assembly GCA_963454935.2). Classification (NCBI taxonomy): domain Eukaryota; kingdom Viridiplantae; phylum Streptophyta; class Magnoliopsida; order Aquifoliales; family Aquifoliaceae; genus Ilex; species Ilex paraguariensis. Next base: position 190,281 of record CAUOFW020000536.1, read on the forward strand.
CTGCCCCGTATAAATAATCAAATTGTATTGAACATTACTGGAAAAAAATTGTAAACACCCCGAAACAGTTCCTTATGCTCTATGCAACATGGACATCATAAGATAAAAAAACACAACGCTTCTCTAAACACTGAACACCCCATCCCAAAAAATATGTATATATGTAAAACAATTAAAAAAAAAAAATTGCTCACCAAATAGTGGGGAAACTAATTACTACCCTATTTGGGATGTCATAAAGGATGTCAACTATGTTGCATTTAGAGAAACTTTTAAAACCAGAAAAACAAAAACAAAAATCAAAGCCAGGAAGTACATTGCCAAAAGAATTTTACATAGCAGGACCTCAAATGGTTCCATCATCAAATATCTACCAGCAAAGTGAAGCTCCAGAACAAAGATCCCAGCAAAGTTTAAATAAGAGCTTACCATACTTCTCAAGAAACCTAAGAGCTTTCTCAAGGAAGGATGGGCCTCCATCTATATCTTCTAGTGCTAGCAAAATTGGCCGTCCTACCACCAAAGATTTGACATGGCGTTTATCCCTCCCTGGATAAAACAGTCAAAATCCAGTGAAATTTTGTGAAAAAAGAGGTACATCTTCAGTAACGAATAAAAATGAATATAAGCCAAGTAAAAACATAGTAAGACAATTTTTGTTATAGATAACAAAGAAGTAACGCAAAATTAAGAGAATGATAATGATAAAATAAGTTAACATGTAGCATGAAGATGGACAAACATTGATGGAAAGACCCTTCAATTGTATCACTAGTGTCATTTCGAAAAATCCCGTTGTGTCCCATCACAAGAGCGGCACTTGGTGCTTGTGCAAGAGCATGTTCTAGGGCTGTCTTCCACTCATATAAGTCCTCTGATGACTCCGCCTGAAATTTAAAAACGAAAGGGAAAAAGACAAAGGCATTAAAGTTAGAAATCTCGAAAGCAATGTCAAAACCAAGATACTCAATTTGCAGTTTGCACCTAAATCGGGAAGAAGTATATGTAAAGATAAAATAGAAGAAAGGAAGCACAAAGAAGGTCTGCTCAATGAAGCACCTTAAGTGTAAATGCTCTCCCATCACGCCCATCGGGAAACAGTACAGTCAACAGCTTTTTATCTTCTCTGACAACAACACTGCAAAATCAAGAGTTGCTATCACTCATATGGATACTAATACTTCTCTGAAAAAACACCAAGCAGCAACCACCCATACCTCCCAGAATTATTCAAGTCAATACCTCCCAACGTAAGATTCACTTCACCACCTCTCTGGGGAAGTGCACTCTGCACAACAAAACAAAACAATTAGCATCTCCTCACATATATAAACATCAGAAAGTTTATGCAGCAAGTGATCAGATATAATATTGTCACAGACAATTCACAGATTTGACAGGATGAAACAAGTAACTATGCTAATCGTCTGCTCAACATCAGTAACTACACACGAAAGTTAACATAACATCACCACCATTCAGAATGAAAAACCATCGGCCATTGATTGAGGGTTTAGTCCAATATGTAAGTCACCAGCATACAGTATTTGGAATTTTGGATATCTTAGATATAACATTCCTAGATGTAAACCAAATATCGACCATGAACAAATGCATGCCCCCTCAACACAAAAAACCCAGCCATGAAAATAGAAACTTGCCTTCACTAAATGTACAATTCAGTCTAGGGGTTAACAGGCATTTTATCTATTTCTCCTTTAGGTTTTGGGATATTTAGTATGGCAATATTGCCCTCTTGATGTCCATCAAATAAATTTTTTGTGATTTATTTAAACATTAAGACTTACCCAAAAAAAGGATTTCTTTCAACTTTCAGAACCACTTGCCAACCAAAAAATACTAGTTTTTGTTTTTTGTCAAGTTTAGCAAGATCGATAGTGGTTGCACTAGACATTGGTCATGTTTCCATGGGTCCTATGGTGATGTTTGTATCCTAGGTGAGCATAAGCATATTCTTGAACATTTTGGACAAAAATAACCCCCATTCTTGGTTTTGGGGGCAAAAATACAGTAAATTGGGGAATAGGCATTTGGGTATATTTGAAATCCCTTGGGTGTGCCCTAAGAATTATGTTTCGATTTTTAAGGATCATTTTGAAGGCTTTGGTTCAAGTAACAAACCTAACTGTTTTTGTGGTTGGGCAGTCTTGGCATTGTTTTGGGTGGTGTGGTTGAAAAACAGAATGGCTGAATTTTTTAGGAAAGAGACTTCTTGGGAAGATTTATGGGAAAAAATCAGTTTCATGGCTTCTCTTTGGACTCTCACGTCTAAAGAATTTGAAGGAATGTAATTCTTTTTTATTAAAGTTGATTGGGCTCAAGTGGGCACCATTGTTGAGACTCAAGCATTTTGCTATGTCTCTTATGGTAAGCTTGTAGCTTTTCTATTTCTTTTTTTTATCTTCTTTTTTTTTCATTTTAAAGACTTCTTGTCCTCTCATTTACTTTTGCCATTAATAAAATTGTCATCTTTCCTATGAAAAATATGGGAAAATTACACTAATGGTCCCTAAGTGAGATTTGTTATTACAAAAGACGAAATCATAGTTGACACGGCCAAAACAAAAGTCATCCTTGAAATGAAACCACCGACTAACTTCTGCGGGAGCTCACACAGCTACAAGGGATGCTTGGCCCATATCAGAAGATTCAACTAAAATATCTAGAAGGTGTCAACCGTTTTCACGCCTAATGAAGAAAGGGCTCAAAAAAGTATGGGATCAAGCTTGTGACAATGCATTCTAGAGCATTAAACAATACTTAACACAATCACCAGTCCTAGCCTAAACCCACCCACCGCCCCGGGTCGGCCTTTTTTATTATACACACGCGCCATGGATCATTCACTTGGGACAATACTAGCCCAAAAGAATGACGACGGCAAAGAACGCACTTTATATTACCTAAGTTGAATGATAGTTGGCGCAGAACACCGGTATAACCAGTTCAAAAAGAATGCCTCACTCTCATGTTCGCAGTAGAGAAGATGCGACATTATCTAATTGGTAACACCATATACTTGGTGTTAGGAGTAAACCCTCTCAAGATTCTTGTGACCAATGCTGGCTCTATTGCGATTGATAGAGCCACCCTTGATTGTCATCTCCAGTATGGGTACTGCGTCCAACAAGATAGTTGTTATGGGTAGTAAAACATCAAACTTCCTATTGGGACCCTTTTCATAGATTTATCAAGATACCTTCTCACGAAGTTTCGTTATAGTATCTATAACTTCCTAGTGTTAAAGTGGGCAGCCCGGCAAGTAGACATTTACATGAATTTGCTTATCGACTCCCCACGGCTACAAACTGCTCTAAAGTGCACAGCTTCAAGATTTGATAGGCTTAGTGCACTAGCCTTTTTTGTAGGTTGCTCTACTAGTTGTAGCACACTAGCACCCTTATAGAGTAAAGGGACTCTATCATGATCTTACGAATCTATAACTCTCTTTACTGAGCGAGACTCTATCAGATCTAAATAATTCAGCGTCAAAATGCAACAGCAGCAACAGCAGCAGTAGTCACAACAACCAAATGCCTCGGAAAGGACGGTTGTGATTGAAACTGGGAAAGAGTATAATCTCTTGGGACACTTGGAAAATACTCAGGCTAGGATCTCCGTTCTTAAGTGAATTCGAAAGTCCCCACCACTTACAACTTTCTCCTTGGACGGCCATGGTTCACTCAGCTAGGACTGTCCCTTCTGGTATTCACTAAGGCGTGAAATACATTATCAATGGTCGGCAGATGTGAGGACTCGAGTTAGGAGCGTAGTGTAACTAAGAGAGTCATTCCATTTAGGGCGAGACAAAATGGGCAAACACTGGCAACCTGGTGTCTGAGCCAATTGTTTAGACAATGACTACTTCACTTATTAAATTAGTATTAGCCACTTATCTTGGATTGGGATGGAATAGAACCAACACGAAGTGCTAGCGCTATAGGGTCGATTTTTTTAGGGAGGATAAGCTTGTGAACAAGGATCAAAATATCGTTTCGAAATGGTCAAAATGTCCGAAACGTTTCCGTTTCTAAGGAGACCGAAACAAAACAGTGATGAAATCAAAATTTTAATATTTTGAGATATTCCATAATGTTTTTAAATGCTTTATAATATTTTAATATATTTGCACAATTGTTTTAGAATATTTCAAGGTATTTTAAGATATTTTGATATATTTCTATCAATGTTTTAGAAAAATAATTCTTAAATTTTTTATTTTTTTCATTATGTTTCCGAAACGAGTCGAAACTTTTTCGAAACACGTCAAAACGTTTCCGTTTCCTAGGTGATCGAAACAATACACCGAATCGATATTTTGATCCTTACTTGTGAAGAAGTAAGCTTATCCCCGCCTCAACCGTTTACCATAAGTATAACTTTTTCGTGGACGACAAACATGATTTTATTAATAGATGAAACCAAATCTTACATTATCCAAGTAAAGGTGGACAAGAAGTCCAGCCCGATAACATGCAAAACCTGAAAAACAAATTGCACATCAAAGTAACATCCTAACACACATTAACATCCACTTGATATTGTCTAACTCATTGTAATACAACAAAATGACATTCTTACAATTCTTCCTAACCGAGGCCCATAGGATGTTAAGAAATAGATCTGATCTCACACGTCCACCACATCCCTTTTGTCTTCAAATATCCTTGAATTTCTTTCTAGTTAAATAACCCACAAAATGGCCAAGGAAACACATTGTCAAAGAGTACATTCCTCCCACCTCTACCCAATCCATTAAAAACCAAATGCCGCATACATGAAATAGTTCTCAGTCTCACCTAACAAATCCCTACCGAGTCAAATATTTTAGTAGAACATTGGCCTTTAACATTCAAATTTTGTCAATTTTGTCTCAAAAGTATACATATTCAACCAATGTGGTCCTTAACCCTAGCATTAATTTAAATTATCAATGTTGACAAGAAAGTTTGCTTCAAGCACTTAAAATTGAATCCAATAAAATGTCAAGATAAAGGCTGAAAATATATAGGTGGCACGATTATTTGAGGCATAAGGCGCCAAGGTCATCTTGAGACTAAGCGCAACTCGCAAGGCAACGTGTGAAGCAGGGCACATCGTAACATTTTGCCTCAGAACAATAGGTGGAAAATAATGTCGGGATCTATGTGTAATTTTTAGTTGTGCTCATTTTATTTGAGGTCCAATTATAATTTATCAAGAAATAGAAAAAGAATTATTAACCTTAGGAAGAGAAAATGACAAAAAGGAAAATGTTTGCATGGGTGGCCAGTCGAACATCTTTATTTGTTGGCTCAGTGACATGTGAAGTGTCCTTAGAGTGAGAATTGTATAAGACTTAGAAGATTAGAACCGAAAGAAATGGAAAAAAATGAAAGTTGTCTATTTCTAGGAAGTGAACACATGGGGTGAATGATTGTGCATTAGGAAATGGGGCATTTGTACACCCAGAATCCTTTAAGGCTTTGAGAGATGTGATTGTGAACAAATTCTAATGTTAATGGGATAGAATGCAGATATGCTAATTTGGGTTAGAAATGCATACAGAGAAAGACAAGAAAGAAGAGAAATAATGGAAAAATAAGGAGAAAACAGCAAGCTTTGAGATGGCAATCAAATGGTGGTTGAATCTGTTTTGGGGTACCTTAATGTCAATATCTATCCATGTTAAGTGAGAGTTGGCTAAGTGGGGTGGTTTATGATATGCTACTAACCTACTACATATCTCATCTTGTTCTTGTTATTTTGTAAAATATGTATGTATGTGGTGTGCAGAATTGAGATAGAACGTAGTAGTCAAACATTCAATACACTGATACTCCAAGATACCCCTTGGATGGATTGAAGCGAGGTAATTGGTGTCTAGTAAGATGTCAGGTCAGTATCAAGATTTTGCATGGCATAGAAGATGTTAATTATGACTCAGCTTACGCTTTTGTTATTAGATCCGACTATTTATGGTTTTATTCTGCCCATGAAGCTTTTCAGTTCGCCCCACTATCCCCTCGGTTGCGGGTTAAATGGGGCACCAAAAAATTGAGAAATGTCGAATTAGAAGAAATGAAGTTCACGATAATTTGGAGTCATTAATAAAGGACTAAAATGTATGAAATTGGGTGAAGGTGGTGAAAATGGTAGCAGGCCAGTGAGTTATTATGTAGACCATCCTAGGTTTGATACTTGGAATAACGACTTGTGTATCACTAAGAAATTAATTAGAAACGCATATATTTATGATTGTGTAATAGATGTTTTTGACTTACTGGCTTGTAAACTTTCGAGGACAAGGCCAATAAGAGGAGGGAGTGTGTAAAATAGAGCTGCAACTTGGACAGGTTGAGAGTCTAACCCAAACCCAACCCAAATTATAAAACTCTCAACCTGAGCCCAACCCAAACCCGACCTCAACACGAAACACCAAACCATAGGGGTGGAGCCTGAAATTTTTTCCTCGGTGGGCACTTTAACTAATAGCTTTAGTTTTTTTTTTTTTTGTCAACTGATTAAAGTAAAAAAATAATATTATTTTTAGGGTAAATTTCACTAACGCCCACCGGAAAATGGCCTAATTTCAGGGACACCCCCTATGGTTTCTGCAATGTCACTATCACCCCGTCAAGTTATGTCGGTTAACAGACCAAACGGAGTTCAAGATTTTACTGAATTACCTTTTAATCCTAACCACGGTTGGAAAAAACCCTCTGTTAACCATATGTATATAATGGATAAACCATGTGTTTACTCTTTGTGCCTGGAAATCGAAGAGGGAAAGGACCTCTCTCCTTCCCAAAATCGTTCTGCCTCTCTTCCCATAAACCAATGCATCCATGATGTTGCTTTTGGATTGAACCAGACACCATCGATTCTTCTGCCTCTCTCCCCACAAACCAATCGAACCATTATGCTGCCTTTGGGTTGAACCAGAAACAATCGATGTGGTTTCTCTAAACCATGGTTCCAACTAGATCACACACACAAAATAGAAGCAAATAGTAGAAGAAAAAGATAGAAGAGACTAAGAAAAAACCAAAAGATCACACACAGAGGTCAGTTTTGTTTAGTTTCAAATTTACCCTTTCATTTGAATGGGTAGTTATCACTTTCTTAAGAATATTTTCATCATTTAAATTAGGGTTTTTTGTGTTTGCATATGATTTTCGATATTTGCCATTTTCATTGGTTTTTTATTTCATTTTTAGATTTACCCTTTTATTTGAATGGGTAGTTATCACTTTCTTAAGAATGATAATTAGGGATTTTCACAAATTTGGTAAACTAAGGTCACTTTCTTAAGAATGAATGAGTATTTGTTTTGACTGGGTCACTTTCTGGTAATTAGGGATTTTGGCAAATTTGGTGAATTAGGGCATTTTTTATGGAATGATGATTGGGACTCTTGCCATTTTTCCATGGTTCATTTTGGAATTGTGCATTTTTCAAGATAGGTTCGTTTCTACTGCTTAGGGCTTTTGACAATATATTCTCATTTTGGTTGAATTCAAAATTGGTAGTTCACATACAGTTCCTTTCCTTAGTGTATATACATGGATGAGTAATTCTGCTACATACCAGAATTTGGTTGATTTTGCCCATTGATTAAAATTGTTTATTCAATTAAGTTCACATACAGTTTTTTCCTTACTGTGCATACAAAGATGAGTAGTTCTGCAACATATGATAATTAGTTATTCGTTTTGACACAAACTAGTATTGTCACTAAGACTACTACTACTAGTGTTGAAATCCATGTGATTGTTGTATTCACTGAGACCACTACTTCTAGTGTTGAACTCCAAGGAAATGTATTTAATAAGATGTTTATTTATAGGGGTCACCTGCGCCAAATGTGAGGAGAGGTAGGGGAGACGCAGAGGCAGAAATGGAGTGGAATTTGCACAGAACTGAGGTTGCAGTTTATGTAGACAAAGATAGTTTTTGAGGTTTCTTTGTTGACTGAAAATGCACATATCACAGAGGGTATGCTGCTGCTTTTGTTGCAGAATACATATAAGAAAAACAGATTGCACTATGCTGCTTTTGTTTTTGTTGCAGTCGCAAGATTGCACATATGTAATGATACATTATGTTATGGTATGAAGCAAACCTTATTCTGCACATTATGAGGGTAAGCTGTTATATTATGGTATCTAAAGTAGAACAGTGGTAGAGAGCAATGACTAGTGCTATGTTTCAACCATTTGCCATATAGTTTCTCATGTCCCATTAACAAAGCAACGAGGAGACACCAAACAAGTAAAAATTTGAAGAAACAAAAATTGAGAACTTAGTACATAAGATTAGCAATTACATTTAGCACATAGAGCTGCTTGCTTTTCAAAATCTATTTAAATAAAGGCCCAAGAAAATACAAAAACCTAATTCAAGAACCCTAATTCAAATAACCAAAAATCCAAAATTCTAAGAGAGAGAGTCAACCCTAACCAGAAAATAACCATCCAATATCCTGCAACCTCAAACCCATTGAAAGGAACTGGATTTCAGTCAAGTTGAGGGTATAATGGGTAGATCATTGTAAAATATGCCATGACATCATCTAGTCTATTAGACGTCAAGCAAAGACAGTAGGGGTATCATGTGGATGTGTGAAACTTAATATAAACTACAAGGGTATGTAGTGATATTTCAAAAACCACAGGGATGTCCCAGAAATTAGGCCATTTTCCAGAGGGTGTCATTGAAATTTACCCTTCTTTTTATTATATCATATTTGATATATAAAAATTCAGTGAACGCAAATGGACCAAAAGACAATGATTTATAAACAAGAAAAAAAAAACAATTACAACCTTTTACAAAAAACAAATTGCAATTAACTAGAGTTTTTATATTAAAAGGCATTGTATGACAACTTCATTGTTTTTTTTTTTTTTTGGACAACTTCATTGCTAATGTCATCAAAAATATATTTCTCTATAATCAAGTTATCAGTCATCTATTCATATCATTTTAGTTTAGCAATCGAATTCTCACAATCTTCGCTTTTAATTTATACAAAAATATGTAAGTTGTGAAAAAATAAACCCAGCAAATCAAAGAGAATTAAAGACTAATTTCAAATAATTTCACTTTTAAATTAAGAATGAAAATCCAAAAAACTCATAAATATGTAATCAAAGTCTATTGAAGAAAACCTCCGAAACTATAAAACTGATCAAATATGTAATTATTGATTAATCACAACTCATATTTTTATAAAATATTGTCAAAGATAACAGTGGTAGGGTAGGCACCACAAAATATATATGAATAATATTTAAATTTATTTCTCCATACAAATAAAAAATTGAGGGTGCGCTCGCCCCTTACTAGATCCGACCATGTCAACCTAAGTACTGCCTTAAACTCCAATTATTAAACCGGGTTCAATTTTCGAGTTAGATTCAAGTTTTTAAATGTTGTCACCTTTAACTCTTTTATTAAGTTCACATAGGCCCAATGAAAGTCAAGCCCATTAAAACATAAGTCACATGGAGTTTGTCTTCTTCATATACAAGAAGAGAGAAACTCTTTTTGTTTCCAACCGATATGGGATTCTAACTTAGATATTCTTTTGTTCTTTATTCAACATCTCACATCGGTTCAACAAGAGAGCTTGCACTCCTTTTAGTGCTATAAAAACTTTCTGATGAGTGTAACCAAGGATCAAAATGTCGTGTCGACACATCCGAAACGTCCGAAACGTTTCGGAATTTCAACACTCCGAAACGAAACAGTAGTTGAATCACAAAATTCCAGTGTTTCGGTCGAAACGGTACTGTTTCGGACCGTTTTGGTCGAAACGGCATTGTTTCGGGCCGTTTCGATCGAAACAGTACCGTTTCGACAAAACAGTGATATATTCAGTTCATTATGAATAATTCATTATGAATAATTACATTTAATACCCCATTATAATTACATTTAATACCCACTGTAATTACATTTAATACTCACTATAATTATATTTAATATCCCACTATAATTACATTTAATTCCCACTGCTCTTCTATCTTTTATAATTTTTTTGTTATAAGAATAAATAATTAAACTTAATACCCTACTATAATTATATTTAATACCCATTATAATTATATTTAATACCTACTGTAATTATATTTAATACCTTACTGCTGTGCAAGTTTTTTGCTTTTTTTTTTTGTTATAAGTATTAACAATTACATTTAATACCCTAATATAATTATATTTAATACCCACTGCAATTACATTTAATACCCACTGTAATTACATTTAATTTTTAAGTATACATAAGTATCATTAATTTAATTTGATACCCTTCATTATTAGTATTATAATAAAATAGTATTATTAATTGGATAATATTACCGATGTATGAGCCTGCTCGACACTCCACAGGGGGATGGATGTAACCATGTAAGTATGTACTCATTAGCATTTCATGTGTATTATAAGACCTTAATATTATATAAAAATGTGTTTATTTCATAAAAATTAAGTGTTTGAAACTAATTTAAGTGACTTTTGCCTCATGTCAAGCCTTTTTTTCCCTCAAATTTAAATTTATTCTTGTATAAATTGATGTTAACCTAATAAATATATTGAATTAATCAATTATTTAGCATATCTTTATAAATTAATGGATTGTATTTGTGTTTCTATGCGTTTCCATATTTTTTCTGCGTTTCCATTGCGTTTCCGAAATGTTTCCGAAACGTTTCTATTTTTGAGTTGACCGAAACGGTACTTCGAAACGAAATTTTGATCCTTGAGTGTAACACACCTTATTTTATTGTGTGACACTTTATATAAATATTTTTTAGGTGGGATCATAATAACAAAAGGTAAAAAGCACCGATAATCCAAGAAATATTGAATGGCTTAAGATTAAATTAAAATCCAACTTAAAACCAATTAGCAATGAGTGGGGAGGCTCATTCACCATTTAAAACAATTTTTTTAGTTCTAATCATTCGAACTGGGATACAAAATCGCTTTACGGTCTCACCCACTTAAGGCTCAAACTTGAGCGTCAAGCTAACAAAAACACAAATAAGCATATCAAAATATTCATATGGGGAATAGAATAGGCCCACCAACCACCTACAGCTTAACCATGATTCCATGTTAGACCATTTAACTCAAATCAATTAGCAATGAATGGAGAAGCCCTCAACAATAAAAATCAACCTTAGGTTTTCATAATCATGCAAAGTGAGATACAAGTTCTCTTTATGGAGATGCAGTGATTCAAATACAAATCCCTATTTTATTCTTTGTTGAATCAATATTCTTGTTCTATTTTTTCCCCTCCTTTGATGATATGGAAGGATAAAGTTCATGTTAAAGTGCAAATTTTTGCATGGACAGTTACACATGAAAAGCTTAACACTTGTGATATGCTTCAAAAAAGAAAGCGCACAGTTGTTTTTTGCCTAAGGGGTGTGTAATGTGTAAAGGTGATTGTGAAAGTACAGATCACTTATTTTTGCATTGCCCTGTTGCTTTGGCTATGTGGTATAAATTGTTTCAAGTGGGTGCTTCATTTATCATCTATATCTTTTTTTTATTGAAGATATGAAAGGCTTTGGGAGGTTCGATAAAGGTGCGACTCTTTGGAATTGTGCTATTATTGTTATTTTTTGGGTTATTTAGAAGGAAATAAAAGCAAGAATCTTTGAAAATCAATATGAGTCTTTGTATGGTTATAAGACTGTATTCATCTCTTAGCCTCATTTTGGGCTTAAGTTTCTAAGACTTTTAAAGGAATCCCACTCTTTGCAATCTTTGCGGGATGGAGAGAAATTTGTGACGTATAGGCTTGTTATGTAACTATATTTCTCTCGTCTTCTTTTCTTATTGGTTGGATTTCTTATCCAATCTTTTTGACGTAACTTTTATTTCTTAATCATTAATAAAGCGTTTGGTTTCTTATAAAAAAAAAATAGGAGATACAGTGATTGGTGGGATACCAGGTCCATATCCAGGCCTGACATGCACATGAGATGTTGAGTATGATTCTATTATGGATATCTTCTCCTTGCAGGCTTTTCAACTCACCCTTGTTATTCCCCCTCACAGGATAGATTGGGCATCGAGACATAGAGAAATATCAACCTGGAAGATTTGAAGTTTATGGTTTGGTTATCTTTACAGATTTAGCCCCAAATTTGTATGAGCCGTAGACTAAGCCCTAAGAAGGGATAGAAATGAAAGATCTGTGAAGATATTTTACTTATCCAAATCCCATGGATAACTTATTAAGTGCTCTTATTTGTATGAAATTGGATCAGGATGTTACATGTATGTTCTAGACACCAAGCAACTATGTTAACACTGAGAATATTTCAATATTGAATATGTTAACACTGAGAATATTTCAACACTGAATAAATTAAACAATTAGACAATTATGAATAAGAAATCATGAGTAATCAAACAGTTAACAGCTCAAGAATCCAATTCCAATCAGACTTGCATTTAAATAGATTAATTAAAATCAAGGATAAAATCAAAAACAGGATACACAATTGAACTATAACACATTAACAAACTAAAAAGTGACACTATAAGAAATTAGAGAAAAATAAGAACGAGACAAAAATAGAAAATAAAAAAAATTAAGCAGTGACACTAGAACAGGTCAAAAAACACAAAAATCACGGGGGAAGAGGACAGATTCTATAACAGGTTGTCCATGAGGTATTATACATATCAGATATTCTCTTCAAAGTCAATAGATCAATGGCTCAAAATATATCAAAAAGGGAAAGAAAAGCCTACGGGGGCCATGCGTCTCAACCACTACTTGTTGAGAATGCCTCGCTTCAGACCTATTGATGTGCTTCAGGTGAAACTCATGCCTAAGCATGCTTCTCACAACATTGGTAAGTAGTTTGGACGTTCAAAAAAAATTAATAAACCTAACATTAATTTACAGCACACAGTTGCTGATAGACATTGTAAAAACCAATTTCGGTGGTGTCATAGAAGGGTCATAGTACTGATAACATTTTCAGTAATGCCAAGAAAATCATGTGAATATTAACATACAAGAAAAAAACCACATGAACAAATCTCAAATGAAAGACAAACACCAAAACTTATCCTTACAGGATCATTCTTGAAAAAGACCAAAGAGGTGCGGGTGAGGATAAACCACCGCTTCTTCCAAGACTTCCAACCTAATCCTGCAGAAGTTTAACATTGTTTACATGAGCACATCATAATACCACTGGTTTTAACAATAAGAGGTGGTTGAAGGATTATGGGATCGATCTTTTTCGGCTTCCGTCACTAAAGATTTTGTGTGAATTCTTCTCTTTTGCTTATGGAGAGTATAGAGCTCCATGTATTTGAAATAAGGCTCATATGTAGCTAAGACTTATGATGTAGCGTTTGTTGCATTTTGTTTTTATTTCTTCTTTCTTGGATCAGATGACTTGTCCATTGATTCTATTTATGTGTTGTCCCATTATCCATAAAATAGGTTGTTTCTTCGGAAAAAAATAGTAAATTACTCATCTTTGTAACCAGCAAACTTGTAAATATAACACCAAAGAATTCAATTTCATCCTTATTCTCAACAAAGTTAACCAGTAGGAGCAGGACATAATCCACTAACAACAAAGAAACAGAAATCCATTAAACTAGCCCTAACAACAACTTTGAAACTTACATTTACAACTCACTGTAGTGCAAAAGTGGAACAGATAATAAAATGCGACATAAAGAAATTCAAAAGAAACAAGAAAATCTAATCATGAGATAAAGAAATCCCTACAAGCGAAAAGAACGACCACAGTTGTGATAAGTCCTTGTCATGCCACTTCTGGGAGAAGCTGTTAACACAGCCTGTTATACTATGGCCCAAAACATCTCTGACCCCCTAGGACCTATGGAGAGGCAAAACGCCCAATGACAAGTATTTTAGGAGTTTAGGAGCAAGCTCTTCATTCTTAAGGACTGGGAGTAATTGTTAAATGATTTGATTAATATGAGATCTTGTACTTGTTTTCTCCACAACAGTGTGTTATATGCCGCAGGAAGGATGAGTGTTTTGATCACCTTTTTCTACATTCCCTGGTCACATTGGGTCTATATTACAGCTGACAAAGGTCAATCGAATGATTCCTAAGCAATATGTATCTTTAGTTGAGTAATTTTTTAGGCTTGGAAAAGGATAAAAAAGTTACCACTCTTTGGAAATGTGCTAGTTTGGCTAGAGAGAAATGCTAGAACATTCTGGGGTAGAAGCGAGCATGGAGATTGTTTGTGGGACGTCATTTTTGGACATCCTCGTGGGTTTCGACAATGTTGCTTTTTTTGCATATTGTTTGATTAGAGGTCAGTTCTCAGACAGCAGCACTATTGTTTTAGAGGTAGTTTTTCTTTATTTTGTTGTTTGATCCTCCAGTGTGTCCTTGATCTGTACTCTTTATTACCTCTTCAAGGGAATCACCCTCTCATTGGAGTTGGGGTACAACAAGAGACTTCAAAAGGGCATGGAGTCTGCAAATTTGCAAGCCTCGGACAATGCAAATATTGTACTTGAGCCTCGGCTCATTAAGAGTTTTCTTCCACCTCAACTTGCCATAGAACCTTCCATCCTAAAGAACCACCCTAAGGATAATTTCGTTGGAGATCATAATAGTTGGGTTTGAACTAGAAGACAATAAGTGAATGCAATGAGCCCTTTATTTATACTATGCGTAAAAATACTAACAAAGCTTTGGAAGATGAACAACAAATGTTTGCAATGCAAGAAGAACTAAATAAATTCTAGTAGGATGAGTTATGAACCCTCCAAGGCCTAAAGAAAAAAAATGTGATTAGCACCAAGTGTATCTAAAAACACAAGTTCGATGATGCTGGTTATCATCACAAGAAACAAAAGCAAGGCTCGTGGCTTAGGACTACTTACAAATACAGGAGTAGACTTCAATTAAACACCCATTCCAATTGCACGATGGTAACCCATTTGGGTGATATTAGATATGTCATGCATAAAGTACTTTAAGTTGTTTCAGATGGACGTTAAAAGTGTCTTGCTCAATGAAGTTCTTCAAGAGAAAGTATATAGAGAGCAACTAAATGGCAATTATGATGATCATGGGAGGCTGGATCATATATATTCACTTAAAAACCCTTGTGTGGTCTTAAACATGCATCCCGAGCTTTGTATGAAAGGCTCACAGATTTCCAATTGGACAAGGGACTCAAAAGAGGAACTCTTGATAAAACCTTGTTCATAAGAAAAAAAGAGAATTGGAACTTGATTCCTAACTTCATTCATATGATGATTTTTGGTTGTACCGGCGAGAAGGAAGCTCTTGAGGTTGCCAGGTCAATTACCCAGGCAACACAGAGAGCTTATGAGATGAACATGGTCGGGAAGTTGAAATTTTTTCTTGGTCTGCAAATTAAGCAAACCAGCAATGGTATATTCATCTCCTCGACTAAAATTGCTAACTAATTGGTCAAGCCTTTGGAATGGGTGTATCTAAATTGGTAAACAACCCAATGAACACAACTGGAAAACTAAGAATTAAATTTTATTTTGGCATATTGTTTTGGTCACCAAGAAACGGAAACAAATCAAAAATATTTTGGAGAAAACAGAATGAAAACGAATAAAAAATTTATTAATTTATTCTCAAAACATTAGTTGAAATATATCGAAACATCTTGAAATACATCAAAACATTCCTAAGCATTGGTGGAAACATATCAAAATAACTCAAAACAGTCTTAAACACCTCAAACCATTGGAATGTTAATTCAATCACTGATTCATTTCGGTCTCCTTGAAAATAGAAACTTTTCGTTCGTTTCGACCGTTTCAAAATAAAATTTTGATTCTTGTGAAAAACTATCAAAAGATGATGAGTGCAAAGTAGTTGATCAAAAATTATACCGAAGTATCACATGGAGTCTCTTGACTCTCTTGTACCTTTAGTGCCAACAAATCTAATGTAACCAAAAGTGAAGGAGTTCATTGTAGAAATTAGGTTAACTCTTAAAAGTCACGTCTAACAACAATAAAGCGAGTTATCAAGTACAATAATGATATTGATCATGGTCTCTAGTACACCCGAGACACTATGAGCATACTTGTGAGATACTAAAATGTTGATGAGACAAATAACCTAGACAACCATAAAAGCAATGGATGTGGTTACTTTTACTAGGTTTACTATCTCGTTGCTTGGTACAATAAACAAACAAAGATCCATGTCCTTATCAACAACTAATGCAGAATATATTGCAGCCAGAGCATGTAGTGCTCAACTATTGCTTATCAAATGTTGGAAAACTATTGCTTATCTTAAGAGTCCTACGACCACACTATTCTATTCATATTTTGAAAATTTATAACAAAAAGGGGATATAGGTATGCTTTTGCTCACTTGTTTTCGCAAGATATACTGTACCAGTTATACATTTATATGCACAAATGAAGACAGTATCAGGCAAGCAAGAGTAGCGTAAGACCACAGGGGAGTAATTTTAGATTCTTTATTTTGTACCTTGCTCATTTGACATGTATTTTATGGATTAAATTTGATTATTGAGTTACTGATATTCGAACTTTCCTTACTCCCAGTATCTCGACGTTAACTTCTGTTATATACATTTGTGTACCTTCAGCAGTCCACCACACACCCCCTCTACAACTATAGGTTTTGGTTATGACGATCCAAGGATGGACCTGAAGCCAATTATGTAGTTGGTGGGTATAGCAAAGAGATTCTCTCTCTGTATTTACACACAAGGTTTGGGTAAGCGCGTGGAAAACCATTGATTGTAAAGATTTTGGTACAGCCTATGAAAAACCAATTCTTTGTGTAAGTTGCAATGTTTGGGAGGTGAATATTATATAAGACCTCCAATAATAGTGGATTGAGTTGAAATACAGTTAAGGAAGTTGGGAGTAGCCCATGGATATTGTTGTAACCAAATCGCTATAAATCTTGTGTATGCTTAGCTTGCTAAATATTGTTGGAAATTAATCCACATGTTTCACAAGCCCTGAATTTGGTTTAAGTAAGCGTAAGTCAAAAAATTAGTTGAAGAGAACGAACCAAAACAGAAGTAGGGGCGCCTTTCTGTTTGAGACCTATTCAATCAAAACTAGAACCAGACACCCAACCTCTTACCTAGTCGACTGCGTCCATTACATAGTCGATGACCCCTAATCTGTACCTTGATGAGCACTCTATTGAAAAGACTAGCCTACAACTTTCATATGTGCCACTTTTAACACTAGCAATTAAATCAATGTAGAAACCAAAAAACCAATACATGGCACAAAAAGGACCAGAAAATTATAAAACTCATTTATCCCCACCCCTTTTTCTCTTTGCTTTAGTCATTAATGGGTTAACCAGATTAGTGTGAAGGGCGGCTGAGTGTTGTGACCTTGTGGGAGGTTTTATTGTGGGGAGGGGCAAGATATCAATTTCTCCTTCGCAATAAGCTAATGATAGTATATTCTTTTCTATAGCAGATAAGGAAAAACTTTTAAAACTTAAGAAAATATTAAAGGTGTTTAGCTTGGTTCCGGGATTGAAAGCGATATATGGATAAAAGTTTACAAGTGGGCATTAATTCACACTATGATAAAATTAATAGAGTTGTTGGTCTTTTGGGGTGTAAAGCGGGGGAGTGGCCTTTGAATTATTTAAGTTTGTCTTTGGATGGGAATCCAATGTCCCAATAATGGAAAACGTGAAGAGATTAGATGAGTGGGACAGAACTTATATTCCTAATGGGGGCCGGTTAACTATGTTGGCATCAATCCTAGCTAGAATTTACATATGCTTTTTATCTTTCTTCGAGATGTCAGGAAAGATAATTAAGAAATATAAAAAAAAATGACGCGGAATTTTTTGTGAGAAGGCAGTGGTGAGAGAGGAAAGACCACTTGATTAGTTGGGAGATGGTCTCTAAATCTAAAGATAAAGGTGGTCTCTCAATTCAAAAGTTGAAGGCAAGAAGTATTGCATTAGTGGGTAAGTCGCTTTGGAGGTTTCTATTAAAACCACATTCTCAATGCGTTTAGTTATCAAGAGCAAATACTTGCATGCCAACAGATGGGGCGTTAATAGGGTGGAAAGAGGAAGTTTCCGATGCCTATGGAAATTCATTTCTCAAGGATTGACAAGATTTTTCAAAAATTCAAAGTTTGTGGTTGGTAAGAGGGAGAAAGTTCGCTTTTGGGAATATGGATGGGTGTGAGAGTCACCTCTTTCAGGTCTGTTTCTACATCTCTATCGGGTATCTTGTTTTCATAAGTCTTTTATTCCTTCTATGATTCAGTCTTATGATCGTCTATACTCTTAGGATTTCACATTCCATAGGAAGTTAGATGATACAGACACAAAAGTATTTGGTTTCATGTCTTACTATTCCTAATAATTCTCTGTTGAACCAGGGGCCTTGTTATAAAAGAAAGGAGATTGTTTGAATTTTTGGATGCTTCTCTTGTAAAGCATTCTTTGAATCCTTGTTAGATTAAAAATCTTGTTCAGTCTTTATTCCTACTTTGATGATTTGAAAGGTTAAAGTGTCTATTGGATTGCAAATTTTTGTATGGCACATAGTAAGATTAGCACCAGTGACATGCTTCAGAAAACACGACTCCATACTTGTCTTTCCCCACGGTTACATGTGATGTGTCAAGGTGATGTTGACAGTACTGACCATCTATTTTTACATTACCCTATCGCTTTGACCTTGTGGTATCACTTGTTTATAGAGGCGCATTTTAAGTTGGATGATTCCTATGTCTTCCATATCCTTAGTCCTCACTTACTAAAATTTTGAAGGGCTTGGAAGGCTTGATAAAGGTACAACTCTTTGGAATTGCAAGATATCATTGCCACATTGAGTTGTTTGGAAGGAACAAAATGCAAGAATTTTTATACTCGATGTGAAAGTGTGGATCGATTATGGCACCGTATTCATTTCTTACCATTATTTTGGGCTTCAGTTTCAAAGGACTTCAAAAGAATTTCATTTTTTGTTATTCTAGAGGGATGAAAAGCTTCATCTAATTTATAGGCTTGTTATGCTTTTGCTATCTAGTTTTTACTTCACAGTTGGATTTCTTATCCAACCTTTTTTGATGTATTTAATTTTCATTAATACTAGTTCTTGTTTCCTATCAAAAAAACTATTGCAACAACAATTCAGATGCTCAGACTATATTAGGAGTGTATAAACCCCCAGAAGGCATTAGCAAGTTTGTTACTTATACGAGCCTGTTTGAAAAAAGAATATCGAAACAAGTTTGCAGCGGAAACTGCCCTACATAATAAAACTGGCAAATATCAAGATCAAACAAAAGCACATGCATTCGTCCACAAGGTTTGGTTGCTCAATGCCCCAAAAAGGATCTAAAGACAATGACATTCAGTAGAAGCTCCCTGATATACAAAAATTAAAAATGATTGGCAATTACTGACTTTCCCAGATTATGGAGAAGGGGCAGGAGTAGCTACAACATCAAGGAGCGACTACACATCAAATTTATACTCATGATTTGAATCATCGCCATTGCATGTGTATTTATTTGGATACAAATGTGTGTACACGTCTTCTGATCATAAGATAAAATGTGTTTTTAATTTCAACTAATGAGACGCAATGTTTCTATGTACAAAGAGCGAAACGATACGCAGACAGTTCATTTACAGAGGTGCAATTCACAAGCTGATATTATTGACTGATCATGGTATGCAGCAAGAAAATTTTCAACAAAAAAAATAAAATAAAATAAAATAGAGAAAGCTTCAATGACCTTTTGAAGATATGAAAAGTGGCCCGCTTTTGAAAACCTGCAAATCATTACACAAGTTCAAGATCATGAAAAATGCTACTTTTGAACTAGTTTTACACAAAAAGACTAGTTCGCATATCAAGCATAGAAGGGTATAACAGATTATCACTTTTCAACAACTTATCAAACTAGAACAAGCAATGAGTTGTAGCCTCCTGTATACAGCTAAAAATTCAAATACATATCGAGAATCAAGACTGGATCTCCATAAAGTTCAATGAAGTTTCCGGGTGTATTTTGCTTAGGTTCACCATTCTTTTGTCTCTTCATCAACTTCTGATTTTAAACAACAAAACCAGCTTTTCTGTGTCTTCCAGTCATGTGAGGGAGAAGGGATAGGGTTACATTTCAGAACATGAAATTTGCTTCAGCTTAAAGATACCAGCACCAAAGTACTAGCATTTAAACAGTTTTCATCAATACCAGAAGATCTATTTCGTGGGCTAAATTAAAGAAATCTGATATCTACGACTTGAAAAGTCCCAAACTACATAATCTTAAGACTAGATTGTTTTCAACTGAAGTTTCCAGTGGGAGACACTATTTGCACTTTACTTTTAACCTCTGATTGCTCCAAGAGGTTATCTTCACAAAAAATATGAAACAACATTCAAGATACAAAATTTTAACAAACTCTCAATACACAGTTCCCCAAATTACAGTACCTACGTCAGGTTTTAAGGCTGGTAATTTTATGGAATGCACACTCAAGCACCAGTCTAGTACATAATTGAAGATCTGAAAGAGCAGGTGGACAAGCCTGAAGACCTGACCAAGCGTCAAAGAATAAAGGTGACAGCAAAGCAAAGTAAAGCTTCGCCACAACCGTTGGGGGGGATCTCCAGCATGAAGACTAGGTCAGTAAGGGTATAGAGTCTTGGTAGGACCTTGAAGGCTTGAACCACCCTAGGTAAGTGGTCAACACCTAGTGGACCTCATTAGAGGAAAAAAGGGGAGCTTCTAGTGAATCTTGGTGTTGTGCATGCTTTATGGTTTTTTTATATAAATTTGAGCACATTCAAATGGCATCTACATGGATTTCAAGTTTTTGAATGCTTTAAAGTTCATACTATGTAATCAACGATCAAAATTTTGTTTCCAAACAACTGAAACATTTTTGTTTCCATCAAAACCAAAACAAATCAGTGATTGAAAATTTAAATTCCTATGTTTTGAGGTATTTTTGTAATACTTCGAGGTGTTTTAAGAGGTTTCAAAGTGTTTCTACCAATGTTTCAAAATGTTTTGGAAATAAATTTCTAAATTTTATCTTCGTGTTCATTTCTGAAACATCTTTAAAACGTTTTCATTTTTCAAATGATCAAAACAATACATTGAAACGAAATTTTGATTCTTGCATGTAATGTTAGCATAGATTGGACAACGGGTCATAAGACTTGTCCACCCATTCTTATGAATCATGCACCACTTAATATCATTATTAATAAATATTTTTTTTAATTAAAAAAAAAAGTGTGAATAACCTCACAAAAACACTGAAAACATATCAAGGACTTTCTACAAATTCCTGATCAACCATTCGACTAGGAAGCCAATCAAATAGCACTAAGACTAATCGACCAAAATACTGTAGAAACTAGTTTTCAAATTGTGAACTAAGCGTATCGAGGCCAAGGACCAATCACTCCAATATTTACTTCTACGCATACTAACAGTGTTTAAACTTGAAAGTAGGACAAACCTTGTAGAAAACTTTAAAAATTCCTATTCAAACCCCCCTTCAAGGACTACTTCAAACTACTCACCATTAGTTGTCAATTCTTAGCTTATCCTAATCCTACTAAGATGAAACCAGGGATCAATCCTCATCCCATTGCAATCAAATCTTTGGGACATAAATAAAAAAACCTCCAGCATTATGATGCGGGTATGCCAATTCTTAGCTTCCAAAGCATTGAATTCCTTTAAAACATTTTCTTGACGAAAGTATCTACGGATCAACCCCCAAACCTCCTCCAGTCTCCAACTTTCTTTTCAAGAGATCATGACCCAACTTAAAATAGAGCGGAGGCGTACCAAAATTTGACATCAACCCTTTCTATTCAAAATCCTTTTGATATGAACCAAAAATTTAGAGTTGTATATTTCATTTCACTTCGAAGTTTCCACAATTAGACACCTATAGAACCGAAATTGTATATGATCCAAACGGGATAGTACTCTTCACTTCCAATCTCATTGTGCTTAATGACAATTTGTGCTTTAAAAATTGTAATCATCGTAAGAAATGAACATTGTATCCCGAATTTTGATTTCATTTAGTTTTTGGAAATAAGAATATAGCAATGTCTGCGTTTTGAAATGATACGTTTAGACATGCGAAGATGGAAGATCCAAAATTTGCGATTTATAGTTTCCGTAGAGCAAATTTTCCTTATGAATTCTACACATAAGGGTTCTTTCCAAGTCAATAGTCAAATCTCCCATTAAAGGGACAGAACTAGGGAAGGAAGGGCATTCTTGTCATTTCCTTTAACAAGAATGAAGTGTAGACCAAAAGAGCTCAACATTGGAATGTGAATAGCACTGCTCAGTCCAATTTAATGAAGTTAAAATTTTAACATACCATGACTTTCAAATCTTCAGTTTATATTTCCTATAAAGATGACGCACCTTAATCTATATTTGGGCAAGACATATTGCCTGTACACTCTTTCATAACATAATGCAATATGTGGTCTGTAGGCCATAATGAACGTTTCGTATAGTGTTTCCATTCAGTCCACCAGACATCACTGGAGGATTAAACTATCTTCATCAAGTGTTTACACTTAAGAGACTAAGCAATAAAATTTAAGCCCTTAATCAACTTAAATTTCTTGTTGAAGCAATCTCATTATCTCTTGGTAGATATGGGAGTCCATTTGGAATAGACATTCTAATGATCAATTTTGGTTAGATATTGTCATGACATCTTCTTTATCTTCGTCTTTTTTCTCAAGATGTAATTTTTCCACTTTCAAAAATTTAAGCAAAGTCCACCTGCTTCAGACATTTTGCCACCACCAACACTCCAGTTTTCACCTCTTCACTATCTCTAAAGTCCACCATTCCCTCTGTATCTCCAAAATTTACAGATAAAACTCTACAATCATCTAATTTCTTCCAATGAACAAGAAAGGTAAGGAAATGACAATGTTCATGCTTTCAAATGAGCGCTCTAAAATTCTTCAGTACTTAATATAATAACATTACACATTCCAGAATACTAACAGGAATACAGCATTCACGAGCAAACACAAACGTCTTTACGTATGAATGAATATACGGGTTTGTGCCTAATAATGTAGTAGTGCAAAAATTGTGTATTAAAAAAACAGAAAGATTCCGTGTTACAAGCCCAAAACAACATCGAATTTCCAATGCCATGTTCACAACCTAATTTTATGCACACACGAAACATAGATTTCAGCTGCAACAGTCGGTAAGAGCTACCTATTAGGGACATACAATTTTCAGTTCGACAATGTACCTAAAATAGTACATTATCACAATTAGCAGCCAATAAAACCAAGTTCAGTCCATTTCAACTTAATACTATATCCGATTGGCTACCCAGAAAACGTAGGAAAGTCAAAGAAATTTCAAATTTGAATTAACACTATTTGTGTTGACTACTATTTGACACCAAAATTGAATTCTATTACGACTGTTTGACTTGATTAAGTCCAAATGTAAAATCGTAACTTCCTTTTTTTTTCCTTTATTTTCTCATAAACCAAACTCTGGGTCATGTATAAAAATTAAGAATAAAAAAATGGGATAGTGACTTCACCGTGTTCGAAGCTCCGACTCGGGGACGCTCGAACGGCGCTAACGATGCCGACATTTTCGCCCACCAAAACTACAAAGCATTAAGAGTACTGAAACTTCCAACCGAAGGAGTGGTTTGAATCATCCATCGACTCAACTCGGATCGGAAAACAAACACAGGTCTCGAATCGAAGTGATCTGGAAAAAAAAGCTAGGGTTTTGGGAATGAATATGTAGATAAAGAAAGTAGAATGAGAAGAAAAGGAGGCAACCAACCAAAGCTACCACTTCTTAACTTTCTATCTCCTCTCAGTGTGTTTGTGTGAAAGAGAGAGAGAGAGAGAGAGAGAGAGAGAGAGAGATTAGGTAGAGTGCATTGTAATAGTGGTTGTCGTAGTAATAAGGTAAGGTTTTGGTTGAGTCAATTCTATTCGTTGCTTTTTCACCTACTTTTGGCCGTGACTGGCTCTTTGTCTGGTTGGGTTTGATTGTAAAAGAGACAGAGAGAGAGAGAGTAACTGTTCTTCTGTGGTAAGCTTTCAGTCGCAAGTGTTAATGGACAAATCCACAGCTTCAAATTTTAACATTACCCTCGTTATCAATTATGGCCTCTTTGTTATATGTATTTGGGTGAAATTTAAATGTTGAATTTTGTAAAAATAGTTTAGAGTAATTTTATATAGAGTCATGGGTGGAGCCAGTTATAGGTTAGAGGGGGTACTGCCCACCCTGAAAAAAAAAATTATATTCATTACTTATATGATAGATGTTATATAAGTTAATTCATTGGTGGTACTCGCCCATGAGTTCATGAACCAACAATACTTAGCGGTGCTCATATCCATGATTCATGAAAATTCTTTTTATTTATTCATTTTTTTCACATATACCTCTTAGATTATCACACACACCAACAGGACTTTGAGACATAATATGAAAACAAGGGGAAGAATAATTGAACAAGAACAATGCTAAGATGGTAAGTGCGATTCTTCGGTAATTGCGACTCTTTGGTGACTTTTTTAGAAAGAGATTAATTGTAAAGAGTTATAATTAGTCTAATTTTTTTTATGTAAAATGGGTAATTAAATTATTTTTTTGGTTATTTTTAATTACACCTAACATATATTGGCTTTTGGTCATTTGGGTTTAGCAAAGTTTTAGGAATTAAATATGATTTTCAAAATTTACTTTGTATCTTTTACTCTAGTCAGTTGAAAGGAAAAAAGATATGATTTTCAATTTAAGTGTCCACCCTCATATTAATTTATGGTTCCGCCTCTATATAGATTTAAAAAGTAGATTAAAAAGTAATAGACTTAGTAATTATAACCATTAATTTTACTGTGGGTCTCAATATTTAATGTGTTTTTTTTTCTTGGTTTAAGTTTTGAGGTCTAGGATTTTGTAAAGAGTAATGTTACACAAATTTTAAATTTGACTTGATTATATGACTGTTATATTTGTCATTAATTTAATTGTAGGTCTCAGTATTTATTATAATTCATTACCTATTCAATGGTAGTGATTCATTAAGTCAAGTTTTTAAGTGAATTTCTTAAATATGTTTTAGCATTTTTCTTTTGTAAAGTAAATGAATTATGGCTTATAACGAATAGTATTAAAACTCATGTATAATGGTTTCAACAAACAAGGGGTCGGGTGGGTTTACTCAATTTTATGACAAATATCTATAAAATAAACGAGTTAAACATTTGAATTTTTTTTTACTACATTTTTTTTTGCTCATTTCTTTTTGCAAGTTGAATCATTCATTTTTTGATTCATTTATGACTCAATACAATTTGTGGTTCATGTAGATAGTTTATGCATGTTGACATTTTTTAAGGTCATGAATTTTAAGAAAAAATTTATCGATTTTTGTTTTAAAAAATATAATTTTTATTCCATTCATTATAATGTTGACATTCAAAGACAAGTTAATCACCAATAAAAAATAACAAGTGATACCAATTGCACTAAAAAAAAAAATTCAAAGTCAAGTTAATCACCAATAAAAAATCATACAAAAAAAACAATATTCATAACCAATTATCAATTTTTTGTCATTATTTGCATTGTTTTTCCCTTATTAATGTTCATATTTTTTAAAATAGTTGAATAGTGCAAAATAGACACTAAAATGACAAAAAAGTCAATCAAATCAATTTTTTTTTTTAAAGTGGTGAAATTTTGATTTTGTTGATTTTGTTTAATTGTAACATAAGAATATTTCTGTAGTATCAGAGAAGTCACAATAACAAAGAATTTAAATCAAATGTTCTTGCAGTTATAAGTATCGTTAGACAATGTTAGTTTAGTTGAGTTTTTTTCTATTTTTTAAAAATTTTATTTGTAGAGTTCAATGCAAACTAAACAACTTATTCATTAGATTTAGTCAGAGGCTGAAAAAATGAACACTCATTAGAAAGAAGAGCCACCATGAACAAATGTATGACAAAATAATTTTGTATTGGTGTTAATTTAATTTCATGGAAATTCTCGGATTGTGTAAATGTGATATGATTTTTCTTCATTTCAACACTTACACTTCTTTTATTTAAAATATTCTTGAATGTCCCATTTGCTTGACAATTTTTTTGTGTTAAAAGTACATTCAGGCACGGGTAATGACCAGTACTACTATAAAATGTCAACAAAAGTGAAAAATTTTGATCAACTAAAACAATCTCAATAAAACAACTAATGCCACTTACATCTTATCCTATCATAGAAGTTAATAGTTGTCTCCCCTGTTAAATTTCGGCCTCTAGCATAAATTTTAAATTAAATAATATAATTTCATTAGCCTAGGACTCTTGCTCTCCCATAACTGAAAGACTCCCCAACTTCTAAGAATATAAGGATTGAATTACAAGTCATTAAATTACCAATTGAAATTTGTTTTCATGTCCATCTGTTGAACTACCAATCCTCTTTCTATGTCTCTCTGTCTTTCACTCAATTTGTGTTGGGTAGTGCGGAACCAGCTACTACTTCAAGAGGTTCCTCTAAGTTGAGATATCTTGGATTGAAGCAATGCCACTCAACTATTGCAATGTCTGGCTTGATCTCCCAACACCATAAGTTCAAAATTCGTATTATTTGTGTGTGTGTGTGTGTGTGTGTATACTTTGTATCAGGGAAGATTGGAGCTGCTGAGATTATTCATTTGGTTTTTCAGAAAAAACAGTACGAACTGCTTGTGAAAAATCCCAAAAGTGACTTCATTAGAATGTATTAATGTTTTCAAATTTGATGCTACTTGAATAAGGAGTAGGCGATAGTTCTTATTTGAGTTTGTGAGTGGTGTTTGACTTTGATGGTGCAGATGTCTAGAAGGGCAATAAAACCGTCTGCAATGGTGGAATCCGAAGTAAGAAAGTTCAAGCATCCAAATATTGGGGATGCATTCTTTTGATGGGGATATTAGTTAAGGGTTAGCAAGACTCTCTCTCCCATTGTAAAATGCTTCCTAGACACGTCAAGGTTGGCCGGCTAATAAACTTTTATTATTTTTTTTCAGAGTCCTCTTTTTAAAAAATTCTTGAATCCTGGATTTGCAACTTTCTTGGGAAACTTTACACATAAACTTCAAGCACAAATAAAGGTGAAAAATCTCACTCTAGTCGATGTTCATGTCACTTTTTTTCTGCTTACTACCATGTATATCTTCTTTGGATTCTAATGCATGCATTTGTAAATTCTACTTGGGATCCTAAAGCTTGGATAATTATCGAAATAATTAATCATGGAGAGGTTCCAGAATGTTAGGAATCAAGAATGGATTCTTCGATTGCACACGTTCGTCCATTACGCATCGACTCTCACATGGTGACAAGCCATATTTACGTTGTTTTGATTAGTATACTTGAACAATATTAGAAGGAGGCTCTAAACATGACATATCAATCCATATCCAACTTGGCAGGTCGCTCTTTCTCACACACACATGCACATGGAAGAAAAATTAGAAGCTATTTGCTGAGTTACTTAAACCGGATGCCTTTTCTTTTTTTTTTTTTGAATCAGTTCTTTGACTCTTACTTCAAAGGCAGAGGTATATAGAAGACTCTATATATAAGTGTCAACCACTTCAATGTAACTTTTTATACCAGACTTTGAGTTTATTATCAGACATCACTCCACTATTTTTTAGGAATTTCAAGTAGAGATCAATATATTGCAACACTAGCTTTAGATGGCCGAGCAACAATCACGGTAAGCAAAATGTGCTAAAAATAAGTAGCACCCATAATTGGTCAGCACCTCATAAGTATTAGTCTTTTCAACTAAGAGCAGCGTGGGTACAGTAATGATGTTGTTCTTTTATGATTGTGTATCAAGGGTTCGGGTCAAAGAATAACTAAAAATAATTGGCAAAGATTAGAGAGAAGAAAAACTTCATTAATTACTAAATCACATTTTTTTACCAGAATATTCTTTAAAAGGGCTTAAAAAAATGTCTTTCGGTGTATCATTAATATTTTCAAATCTAATATTTGATATTCATACAGAAAAACAATGAATAAAATTAGGCATGACACACGAATCGACACAAAATTTATAATTTTGGGTCAAATCTTAACGGGGTTCGGATGATAAACGGCTAGACCCAATAGACTCGCATAATAAATGAGTTATTTTTGGGTGGAATATCTTAACATGTTTATCACTCGATTATTCATCTAACAAATTGATATATCACCCGATTATCTATTTATCACATGATTACACGTTTATTACCCTATTACTCGTTTAATAGATTGTGTTGCAGAATTATGATTTTTTTTGTGTTATAGAATTTTCGAGTGACAAAGGTTGTGTTGTGTAACTCATTTAATAAATAAATTGTGTTTGATTTTACAATTTTCACCCATTTAATAAACAAGTCATACACATGTTGAGTGATTTTTTATACGAACTCACTAAGACCTGACATAAACTTATTTAACCTGATACAATTGTCAGACCTAACTAATATATATATATATTAAGTTATTGTTGATGACGAGTAAATAACCACAGTGAATTTATTGCTAACGCGGAGTGAAGAACCCTAGTTGATACCCCTTTCATTTGCCATCATTTTCTTTCACACTCTAGGATAAATGGGTCCATAACTTCTATAAACTCTTTTTTTACCTCTTTGTACTAGTATGTAATGACTTGATCTGGCCACATAATTCTATATTCAATTTTAATTGGTTCTTACAATGTCATTTATATGAAATTGTCATCTTAATATAAGACTTGTTACACTTGATTTATTCTACGTTTATTATTGGTGATGAATTCTACCCATCGTGTTGGTATTCAAATAATTATAATTAGTCTTTTTTTTTTTCAGTAATTGAAGTATGTAACCAATTTTAATTGAAGTCAGGGAATATTTAATGAGAACACACAAGAAATTGAGAACAAAAAAAAAAAAAGAAAAAAAGAAAATTGGTCACATCCTATCTCTCAATTCCTTGAGGGAAAATGTTCAACTCATTTTTTTAACTTCAAATGTTGGATTTTTGTTACACTTTAAATATATGACGCAAAAATGGGTCATATTGTAGATTAACTTGCTATACTTTGTGAAGGTTCAAAAAAATGTGTTAAGTTGTGAGGAAATTTTCTTCCCTAGTCGGTTCCTCTTCTTTACAACAACAGAGGACTGTGACAAAGATAGGTTGATTTAATTTGTAAAATTATTGATTGGATTAAATCATATCACATTTTTAATAAGCAATTTTTTACATCTAACAATGTTTTACGTATCATAAAAACCTAAAACAAAAATTAAAATAGTTCACGTTCAAAGCACGTGTGTGTCAGTTAGTACCCATAAATATCAATTCCATGGTCTTATTTTTTTTTTTTTTTAACTATAGAGTATTTAGACTTATGCTGATTACTCTCTCGAGTTTGGATATTGGCCACCGTAGTCCGAAGGGGTTTAAAATATGTCCCCTAAAAAATAAGGGTGGCTACCTGTTAAGGGATATGAGAAGTGTTGAATCTGAGCATCTATGTTACCAGAAGCTAGACTCAGTCACTGAACTACCCCTAAGAAGTTCCATGGCCTTCTTGAAAAAACGGTGACATCGACTATTTTGATTATACTAATTATCAATGTCAATCCTAAATTCTTTGGTTTATGATGATACAAAAAATAATACCATAAATAAATGGAAGAATCTTTGTTAGTAGTATGCTCTAAGACCAATCATATTGATGATATTTTGGGGTTGTACTAGCAACATTCATTACTTGATTAAATAAAAAATGTAAGTTTATTTATCATGTTTCTAGTTTATTTCATTTTAATATATATGATATAGTCCTTGAGTATAAGTTAAAAAGATGATTTCTCAATGGGTTAAGAAGAAGAGACTTATACTTCTTAATACTTAACTCTTAAATGTTCAGTCATAAAATTACTATGTGGGGGGCTATGTAATCCAGATAGACTAACATACACTATGTTTGTTCATTTTTGATATGAGATGACTCGTCCAAGTCACTAGTGTTGAGACACTGAAATAGGTGTGTGAGTACTTGTTAGAAAACAAGTATACTGAATGTGACCATTGACTAACGTAAGATTTTTTATATTGAGTATTACGTATCTGTTAATGTTAAATCCTAAAGTTAAAGTTATGCAATTGATCCTTAGATTTAAAACACTGATTGTCTTATGCATGAATTTCTATACTTTAATTATACAATATATTTATGTACTAACCATGTAACTTGAATATGTATTATTGGACATAGTTAAATATGCATGGAGATTTATGAGTGTACAACATAGAATATATCACTCTTAGTAAATAAAGAGAGAATGTTTTATGTGATCTTCTAGTATATGACTCAAGGAGTTCTTGCCCAAGACAAAATGACAATTAGAAAAAGAGTTTTTAATTGATTATTAAGAGTCATAGTCTTAAGATCGAACACATAGGATTGAATTAGAGGTTGAACAGTAATTTCATACCCTAATAATTCAATTGGGGTATTGTGTGATAGAATGATTGAATTGCATGACAATTGTAAACTGAATGAGTTCTTTACCTACTTCGTACTATCCGGAGGTTAATCAAGATATGTTGCTAAGTGTCACTCATGATTAGTAGAAGCCCGAAGAATAAGTTAATATAAATATATTAATTGTTCTTTAAAAATAGAAAATAATAAGAGTTTTAATTCAAGTAAAATTAGAAAAAATTCTAACATGAGATACTACTTGTAGTTAGTATTAAATGTCCACAATTGGATATGCTTAAGCCTATATGGTCACACACAATAGAATTGCTTGAAAACGAAAGGATAAAGGAGAGAATATCAATTAAGAGTTAATTAGAGTGAAAACCCAATTAAGAGTCACTAGACTCAAACTAGGATTAGAGTCTTCTATGGCTCTATCAATACCTTAATATAGGAGGTGGATATGTGAAATAACAACTCTATCTTGCTAGCACAAGAAAATTCTCCCTTCATGCTCTCTTTCTACTAGTTTTTTAAAGGTTAAGGTAGATCCTTCCAGTTATCAATTCGTGTGGATACCTAGAGAGATCAAACGATTGTGAGGTTTGGGGAAAAGATTAAATTTAGGTTTGAAGATTCAAAATTTTTGAAAAAGTTTGAAAATTGTTAAAAACATGTTTCATGAGGTAACCCTCAATCTTCTCTATATATCTAAAGTTTTCGATTTGTATTAAATATGAATAAATCTTAGAATAAGGAATCAATAATTATTTTTTAAATTCCACTATGTTTATTTGACGACCTGTATAAAAATTAATTACTAACACGCTAATTAGGTTGTCAATGATGATTCTATATAACTAAGGGTTATTTTTAAAAATTTTAAATAAATAAATGGATTTCAAATATGAATTATTTATGTGAAAACAAGTTAAATGATTATAATATAGGTTATATTATGTATCTAAATAAAAATGCTATAATGTTTGAATGATATAATTGACGAATAATATATATATATATATATAATTCTATGGGAGATATGGTTTGTAATTAAGTGACATGCTTTTTTTATAAAAAAAAGATTACCATGAAAGAATGGACATTTGTCCAACATTTTAATTTGTCTTACATCATCAAATGTTCTCAGCCTTGCGTAAATAGCTTGGAGGCCAAGCATTTGCACCTTACATATAAGGTGTTGTTAGTAAGCAAAATGCAGAGGAAGAGGGAGAGAGAGAGAGAGGAAAAAATATTTATGAGATTTTGGAGTCAAAAATTAAATAGTAATTTTATTTTTGATCGTTACCAAATGGAAGTGTATTGTTCAGGGTACTTCAAATTTCTTATCTATTGAAATTATTGATGATTTTGAGATACAATGTATTATACAATATGCTATTGTCTTTTATACTCTTTACAAATAGTGTCATTTGATTATTTGAAATTTGTATTCCTATTTATTATTTTAATTGATATGAAATTCTAACACTTTTATTGATTGACCTATATTTTGGATTAAATATTTTGGAGTTGATTGATACATGTACACAAGTGTACATGGGGCATAGTTTGGAGAATATGATTGTAGCCCCGTGAGGTATGATTGTTTGATTTAATTATAACCCTACAAGAGGTGATATGAGTACAAATTTATATGTTCAAGTGTCACTTGTTATGACATCCAGATAAATCGAATATGAGACTATGTTTGATAGCGATTGAGTTATGTGGTCTGTTGAATATGATTTTTGATTTTGTTATCCATGATTCCTATCATCTAAGTTTTTTTTATTGTTGAACATCTTGTTTCCCGTCATATTGTATATTTCTCCACTTTTAATATTTTTCAGGATTATTTCGGAAGAAAGAATCAAAGTTGATATTTGAGGAATTGGAAATAGACAAAGTTTGATATAATTTTTATTAAATTGAAATTGCAAGTTTTATTGGTGTCTGAAGATTCAATTTGTAATTATAAATTTTATTGAGGTAATTGGAGCTTTGTCCCGTGTACGATTGGATATATATTTATGATTTTGTGGTATTGTGATATATTGATTTATCAAGTAACGCGTTTCTGAAACATGGCATTACAGTTTATTATAAGATTCCTTTCATTCTCTATGTTTCGTATGCGGCAATGTTCAATAATAAAGTCTTACCTTCGACCTTCAGTCATACATGTAATTTAGGCAAAGTTGTCCAGGTCGTCCATATACGACCTTAGACAAGGGTGATCAAGTCGTCCATATCATCTCACGAGAAGGTTTAGTATTTTCAATTCAGGTCAGGAGTATATATCGAACACTTTATTCACATGCTATCCAAAAGAATAAGTAGTTATTCCAAGCAATATGACCTTTCACAGATATCGAAGATCGAAATATATCCAAACTCGAATATAGGTTAAGATATCTTCTTAGCGTGTTCTAGAAGGCCATGTTAATATATTCTAGAAGACCACATCACACTTAAGGAATATAGTCTCTAATAGCCAATTATTCCCCTAACAAAATCTTAACAAACTTAGGGACCGAGTGATGTTGACGTGAGGACCACTCCACTTGTGGGTATAAATAGAAGCGGCAGTCCCACAAAATAGATGTAATCACAATAGCTTTAACTTTTATCTTCTTCTCTAAATAATAGAAAATCCCCAAATGAGCAAAAGACTCGTTTAAAATAGATTAGTCAAACTCTTAATTTGGTGAACCACTGAATTCCTTACATTATTCTTTACTCTCTAGCTCGTTCCTTTACCTTAAGCTTCCCACAACGTACTACAGAGCCTGGATGCTCTTTGATTCACTGTCTATTTACGTATTGTTCTTACTATAGTCACTGTTTCATAGCCTTGAACTTCTCCACTTAAGCATTTAACTCGCGCCTTTGAGTTAAACATCATCAATTTCCATTAATTTTTATTATTCAACCATACAAATAATAATTAAACAAAACTAACAAATCAACCAACCAAGTAACACAATAGTTTTTACTTGAGAACCTCTCGGGCAAAAGACGCATGACTAGTCTTGTCAACACATGCAATGTATGATAAAATTGAGCACAAGACACATACTATGGAAGTACAACTCTAGTCTTCAAGGCTCTAGTAGCCAGGGGCGGAGCTACCCGTATGGCTGTGGGTGGGGCAACTAGTTTTGGAGGAATTATTCACGAGAATAGATAGCAGCTATGCAAACAAAATTTGTGTTTGATTTATTACATTTTTCCCGAAAACTTTTCAAAGTTTTACATTGTGGCCCTATTTTGTTTTGTTTTGTTTGTAAGTTTGTGGTCCACTCACCTCCTAATTTACTAAAATAAACATTTTAGTATTAAACTATACAAAAAAGATGTTAAATTCCTTGACACACCTATGTTGACCAAATATAATACCTCTGTTATTTAACATATTTCTTTTATGTTTTAAAAAGTTATTGTATAAGTTGTTATTAATTTTTTTTTTTAGGTCAGTTATGACCCAAAATTCAGTATTTTCGCACCAATTATGACATGTACTAAGCCAAAATAATTTGTCTTTTTACAAAAATTATTTTATCACTAAGATTAAAAAAAATTACTAAGAAATTTCTCATAGAATGATCAATTATCTCAATAGCGCCGTTGCATTTCACTTTAATTAACGATTGAGTTGAAAAGTGCTATGAAAAACTTATTATTTTTTTTATTTATACAAAAGTTAAATTTTTGATATTAATATACTTCTCATACTTGAACTTTGGAATTTTATTATATGAAATTTATGCCCATTCCATTGTAGTCCCTTAATGGCAGTCTGGAAGTTTTTTTTAAATCAGTTAATTAATAAATTTAAATTCTAGTTCCGTCTCTGTTAGTAACGTGTTTTCTCAAATCTTCGATTCAAACTCAAAGACTTGACCAGGGTACCGGGAAAAAACAAATTGGAACTGTATCAATAAATTTAATTATTTTAATAAATATTTTTATAATTTTTATAGGTCACTTTATATTAAAAAAATAATTGTTGTGGATGATTTATCACTGTTGTGATACTAAAAGCGATAAAAATATATAAATAATAAAAAATATATAAAAATAATAAATATCGGTACACTACTATTTTTAAAATACTACATGAATTTAAAAATTAAATTTAATAATTACTAAAATTGAATAGATAGTAAATTTTAATAAATGTTGAAATTTACAATAAAATTGATGATTATAATTATCATACTTAATTTTTAAATCCATGTAACATTGTTCTAATAAATTTCAAGGGTCACATGCATGCTACCTAAGTTGTAATAATTTTATGCCAAGGTTGACCAGAAATTATTACAAAAATAATTATAAAAATTATAATTTTTTTTTGTTAGAGAACGATTCATAAAAATTAAAAAAAAATATCCATTAAAATTATAGAATTTGAAGGTAAGGTGGTACCGAAATTAAGAGAAATGCTATGCATATCACTTTTTTTTTTTTATCAAAAATTATTTTTATCAAATAAGTTGGTAGCTCCAAATTATTCTTGAATTCATTAAATATTAATCAAAATATTTTTAATTGAATATAAAAATATCAACTCATTTGATAAATAAAAATTTTGATAATCATGACATTACTCCCGAAATTAAACTCCACGTCACCATCTCTTCAGTACTAAAATGATGCATCGGGAAAACAAATAAAAGAAGAGAAAAGTTACTCTGACCGCGACGGTCACCTACAAACCTCCTCTTTCTCTCTCTCTACATCTGGCACACTCCTCTGTCCGTATATAAGCGTCAATGTCGTCTTTCGTTTCTTCGCCTCATCCCTTCTAATTCTTTTTCTTTCTCTCCATCTGTCACACAAACACATTGGCACATACAGAATTTTATATATAAACAACATGTCGGCTTGTGGTCGCCGGATCATAGCCGGCGCAGCCGCATCACCGACGGCTCGCATCTGTCAAGTATCACAGCGACAACCAGCAATCGCCAACGAATTGTGGCGAGTGTCTGGAAATCAAATCGATCGACGGCGAGGTATAATTCTGCAATCGCCGAGGCAATCGAGACGGTGGGTGATCGAAGCTGTGGGACCCGGGGGAAAAGTATCTGTACGAAATGACGGTGGTGACGAGGAGAAGAAGGTAGGGCCGTGCGCCTACGCGGTGGGGGATCAGGAGGTTCGAGAGTTGGTGCAGGAGAGAAGAGTGGAAAATGATGATCGGAGGGTGGAGGTGGTGGTAGCAGCGGCTGTGACGGTGGTGTTGGGAGTAGGTAATCGTGTTCTGTATAAGTTGGCTTTGGTTCCACTCAAGCACTACCCCTTCTTTCTAGCTCAGCTCGCCACGTTCGGGTACTTACTCAGCTCTCTCTCTCTCTCTCTCTCTCTCTCTGGCATTCAAACTTGGATTTTCCTAATTGTTCGTAGTTCATCAGCGTTAAAAATATTAATCATCAAACTTAATTTGGATTCTTTTCAGTACTAAATCCTTCAAACTTAATCATAGATTATGGATATTAATTAATGGGATCCAATTTATTTTTTTGTTGGCGAATAATTTATTTTAATTGATTAAGGGTGTGAATTAGAAATATGAAAATCTTTTAGGGTGGAGAAAATCGAGTATGAAATTTATATTATAATACTTAAAGTTGAGTAATATACAAATAATTAGACATAAAAATTATAAAGAATGCTGTACAAAATATTATCAAGTAAAGTAACAAATTTGTTATTTTAGACCATATTCTTACGGTTTTGTATGTTTGAGGGTCTAGTTTGAAAATTTTAGTCATTCCCAGTGTAAATTGAGAATATAAATATATATTTAGGGTGCAAGGTGTCGTTCAACTTTTGTTTGTTTTTTCCTTTGTCGATTTTGACTCTGTTTTCCAAGATTATTATTATTAGCATCATATTTGATATTTTTTATTAATATTTTATAAGTTTTTAAATTTGATTTTTTTTTGGGTACTATTTTGGTTTTTCTCAAGCTTAATCTCAAATGTATATAAATGCGCATATATGCAATTGTATTATTTATACATCAAGATAGTAAAATAAAAATGTCATATATTTTTATTTGTTGATAAAATATTTTTTATATCAAAAAATTATGGATTAATTATAATTTGTCCCCTTCAACAATGTCTCTTGATGCAATCAACTCCTTGAAGTTTCAAATGTTACAATTTGCTCCTTTCAAATTTCAAGATGATTAAACTGATTAGCAGTACTTGGAACATGAAAGTATTATGACACTCCTATCTCGTACATTATTATTTACTTTTTTCTACAAATAAAGAAACGAAAAAGCCAGGAAAAAAATACACAC
Source organism: Ilex paraguariensis (assembly GCA_963454935.2). NCBI lineage: Eukaryota > Viridiplantae > Streptophyta > Magnoliopsida > Aquifoliales > Aquifoliaceae > Ilex > Ilex paraguariensis. The sequence continues at coordinate 227,195 of CAUOFW020000536.1, forward strand.
TGCACGCCAACGCCCACGCCAACGCCAACACTTTTGCACTTTTAATTGTGTCTTTTCAACAAATTATACATTACTGAATTTTTTATGTTTAACTTATGTTTTGATGTCTAAAATTAGTTATTAGAGTTTGTAAGAGGTAGAACCCTCTACTAAGGATTTCGGCTTGACCTGGGTTAACTCACGCGGGCGATCCCCCAATAGCCTTTACCTCCCCCTGCCATAGGAAGTGTTCACTTATATGGCAGGGGGGGAGACGACTCTCTTCCGATGTGGGATTACCTTAGGAAAGGGTCCTATTGGCGAAGAGAGGTAAAGACTACTGGGGGGTCGCCTGCGTGGGTTAACCAGGTCAAGCCGAAATCCTTAGTAGAGGGTTCTACCCCTTACAGAAAGGCGCCTTTTGGTGGACAAGATTCCCTCCCTCCGAAAGGATTTTGACTGGCCTGCACCATTTCCTAAGACAATACAGTAGTATTTACCTCTCTTCGCTAATAGGACCCTTTCCTAAGTAATCCCACATCGGAATAGAGTCGTCTTACCCCCTCGCATATAAGTCATTGCACTCAAAGGAGAAGGTACCCACTAGGCCTAGTGGGTACCTCCTCCATAGGAAGTGTTCACTTATATGGCAGGGGGGAGACGACTCTCTTCTGATGTGGGATTGCCTTAGGAAAGGGTCCTATTGCGAAATCCTTAGTAGAGAGTTCTACCCCTTACAGAGTTGATTGTAAAATATTTAATTTTAAAGGGACTATTTGTTGAAATTATAACTCACAAGGGTGAATAACAAATTATTTAAAGTTAAAAAAATATTTTATAATTAACCTAAAAATTATTGAATGATAGCGTAGTTGCGTATATGAACGGTTTTCAATTATTGAGCACCTAATAAGTCAAACGTTTAGAATTGTTTTTTTAGTCTCCCATAGCATAATTAATTGCCAAAAGCTAAATTTTCATAGTTCATTTCAGATTTTAAATTTAATAAAAGGAAGTCAATTGTTCTGCTTTTTATAAGGAACCAAAAGGCCAATTTGACCACCACTAACTATCCCACTTTCGCCGCCTAAACATTGTAGTGGCCAACTTTAATAAATACTGCACTGGTTGTTCATTTTGGATACCGAATTTGAAAAAGGGGTGGATATGGATACCCCAACCAAAAGATAAAAAGGGTTGATGTGGACATTATTGTCTTTTTACTATTTGGGGCCTAGCCCAATTCACTACCAGTACCGGGTGACTTATTATTTACGCGTGCCTTCAAATAGGTGCCTCGAATCGAATGGCTATCCTGATTTTGACATCCACCCCCTCGGACTAAATGCGTTGGAGTTTGGACTTCTCTACTTCAGCTTTATCTTCTGCTTCCTTAAAAACATTTCTCAACAAAACATTTCCCCGCCGTCGTCCTCACCATCACGACAATAGTTAAATTTATAATAGATTGAGTTAAATTCGTTAACTTATAAAATAATTAAAATTTTAATAAATATATATTAGTACTATCAAGGTACGACACACCATTCGTAATACCCAAAATTACGAATATACACACACACACT
>CAUOFW020000547.1:0-228680 GCA_963454935.2 Ilex paraguariensis
CTAGGTACCTGTGAGGTAACAGTACCTAGAGCCCAGATTTTTCCTAAAGTCTATAAAATCTAACTTTCAAACCCAATAACTCATTCAACATCTATTCCATTCATTTGTTTTATAAAATAATTAGGTCTCATTATATGCCATAGTCAAAATACAAGTTTTGTACATGATTAATACAAGGCAAAACAAAAATATACATAAGATTACAACGTGTAATTTTAGGAACCACAACCCCTCTTTCTTCAATACGAGCCCAAGTGAGGGTCGTTCATTGAGGCTTGTCCAACACTTAAAATATATATCCCCATAAGGGTGAGTCACGCTCAATAGGGTATCTCCTAAGAAGGCTACTCCTCAACCTAGATGCATATAAAATGTTACATGCAATTGATCACATAAAGCATCCATTCAAATACATACTTTTCATAATGAATGCTACTATTTCATGTCACGTCATGAGATAAACTAACACATGCAATGCAAACTCGATCCCTTCATCGGCTCCCATAATAGATGTCATCCGTATGCATTCGAGCATTCCAAGCCCCCGCAATTGATATTAGACATCCAATTACCATTTTTGTAAAATCTTATGTCTTTCTTAGGGTGGATATTTATGGATTTCTACTAACGGTCATCCAACTGATGCGACATCTATAGACTTCCACCAATTGTTCTGCATACATTGATACACTTTAAGAACTCAATACCAACAAGAGTGCGTATTCGAGATTACCGAGTCTTGCACCCGAGAGAAAATCTAGTCCTTCTTGCTAATCCCGACACGTGTTTTTCAATGCAACCTATGTGATTAAGTCGAACCTAGGTCCAACCTTCTCGAGCCCACATATCAACACACCAAAGATGGTGTTTGATTAAAATCTTGCACACACACTCACACTCATATCAAATGTCCATGAATGTGATGCTACCCGTGCAAATGCAAATGTAATTTACAATTGCAATTCACAATATCATGTTCCTTATATCATGAGCATATAATGAACATATTTAATTTTCACAAATATTTTTAAATTCCCCAAATGTTAATTATATCATAAAACATTAAATAATTTTTCATAACATCACTAAATATGTTATAGCATTTTCAATCCAAACAACATACTTAGATTCCTAAGCATTTTATCAAACACCTAGATAGGCAAAAATATGTAAACACATGGTATGCCCAACAATCCATTTCATGAAATCCAAACCAAGCAACCTCATCAAACCCAAATCATGCAAGAATTGGTTCAAACATACTCTCATACCCATTTTCCATATTCTGGCAACACTAGGTGTATGCAAAACAAGAGAATTCATTCTACCCATTTCATATACAATCCTACGTTGAAAATACATCTAATTAGGAAAAGAACCCTACATTTTGTAGCATATATCCGCGTAGAAGAAGTCCCAAAGATCCCAAATCAAGTTTTCAAAGCTTTATCCCAAAATTTTCATCATGGAGATTTTGGTGAAACCCATGATCTTTGGTATGGTTTTATAGGTCTCATCACCTAGAACGACTTTATTTCTTGACCCAAGCAATCCAATGGTTCGATTGTCATAGATCGGAGGAAGAAGCTTGGAGAACTTTGAGATTTCTCTCTTTTCTCTCTCCCTTTCTTTTCCGGATGTGTTTGTCTGAACAATGGGGAAGAAAATCAGTTTTTTTGCCCCTTTTATAATTCTGAAACACTTGGCTCACAATGTGCCACACGTTCCTCTTTTGATTGGTCCAATTTTATTCTGCATCAATTAAATCTCGTCCTGGGTTAAATTTAGTACATTTTTTTATTGAACTAACTTTATTTCTTGAGTCTCGTGAATAAAATTTGATCGCGTTTATTTTAGTTGTGCGAACCTGATCGCCTCGTAAAACACAAAAAATCTAATTGTCTCAAAATTCAACAAAAATTGACTAGGTAGATAGATTTCACGATACGAATCCAATAGTGAGGTTCGTTTCGTCATCTGAGTTCTAAACAAAATTGAGTTTTCAAACCCACCGTAATGGCTAATTACCATTTTGACCTTTATAATAAAGTTTTAATTTTCTTGGGTTTTACATTATTTCCATTATAAAGAAATTTAGTCCCCGAAGTTACACACATTTGCACATATAACTAAATGCATATGCACACAAGCCATATAATGCTCTATGACTACAAGAAATTTACCTCTATCCTCAAACAAGAACGGGTAGGTAGCACAAAGAGTGTCCTCACTCTCTCATGTCACCTCCTCCATACCACAATGTTGCCACAGTACCTTCACCAACCTCACAGTCTTGCCACGTAAATCTGCTCTCGGCTATCCATGATACGCATCGCCCCTCCTCGAAGGTCCCTTGTTGGTGTAACTCTTCTATCGGCTTTGAGTTATAAGAAGATGTTTTCGTCTCATGTCCATCTTCTTTGAGGTGTCTCTGATCAAGTCCGGACTTGTGAAAAGTCCCTCTCTAACCTCCGTCCAACAAATCAAAAAACGACATGACCTCTCATATAATGCCTTATAGGGTGTCATCTACATGCTCACCCAGTAACTATTGTTGTAATCGAACTCTACTAAAGGTAAGTGCTCTTCACACCTACCCCTGAGGTCAAGCGGTACTCATCATCAATTGTGTCACCATAGCTCACTGAAAAATCTTCGAAAAGTGAGTCGTGAACATGAGATCCCGATCCGATACTATAAATACAGGTACCCTATGTAATCAGGCTATCTCCCGTATATACAACTTGTAGTATTCCTTCAATATGAAGGTCATCTGCATCGCAAAAAAGTATACTAACTTCGTAAGCTGGTGCATGATCACTCACACAGCGTCATGCCCACGCAAAGTTCATGGTAAGTGGGTTACAAAATCCATAGCGATGCATTTCCACTCCCACTCAGCCATTTCCAAATGCTGTTACAACCCTGTTAGACTCTGGTGCTCAGCCTTGACTTGTTGACACGTGAGACATCTATTAACAAAGTCTCCGACTTTTCTATTCATCTCACTCTAATAATACTGATAACGAAGATCATGGTACATTTTTGTGTCGCCTGGATATACCACAAAATGGGAGCAATGAAACTCGCTGAGGATTTCCTTTCTGAGATCTATAAACTGGGGAACTAAGACTCTTCCCCTAAATCGAAGACTACCATCTGTGCGAATGAGCCAACCCTCATTACCTACACCAGACTGTACCTGGTCCCTGATAGACAATATTTATGTGTCCTATCCTTGGAACTCGATCACCCTGCTCAGTAAGGAAGGCATAGCCACTAGACCCCCCAAAGTGCCCTAAGCCTGACCTCCATAGTGTAGTCCAAATTGTCTCACAATTTCGAGCATCTGTCACTCTCGAAAAACTATACTAGCCAAGATTCCCCGTGACTTCCTACTGAATGCATCCACCACCATATTTGCCTTACTATAATTGTAATGAAAAATGAAGTCATAATCCTTTAAGTACTTCATTCGCCTACGCTACCTCATGTTGAGGTCCTGTTATGTGAAGATATACTTCAGACTCTTGTAGTCTGAAAATACCTCCAACTGCTCTCCGTACAGATTATGGCGTCATGCTTTCAAGGCAAAGATAATGACCGCCAACTCCATGTCGTGTGTGGAGTAGTTTTGCTGGTGGCTCTTTAACTGTCGTGAACCATAAGCCGTTAACCTTTGGCTTGTTTGTGTTAGCTGATGGCTCCTTTCTACCAATTTGTGGGAGTGATCTCCTTCCTACTAATTCTATGTCGTTCACCTTTGGTTTGTTTGTTCCTAATTTTTTTCTTTAACTTGTTATAAGTGAATCAGTTAATTAAGTCATTGTAGTGTTCTATAACCTTCCCTCCATCTTCTTGTGTTTTTTATGACCTCAAGACAAAAAGGAGAGTAGATTAGAGAAGGAGAACAATGGCCTATACTATTTAGATTTTGGTCTTTTTGTTCCTGCTTTGAGTGCTACCTGTGTCTCCCTTCAGAGGCACTTTCGACTAGGTCAACCCCGCTTACAAAAGTTATGTCAAGTTCTTCCTAGTTTGAGTTCTTCTTTTGTTTTAGAATGTTAGGCTTGTCAATTAGCGAAGCATCATCGTAACTATTTTTTTCCTAGTTAGACCTGTCAATGGACCGAATTTTAGTTCGAATCCGATCCGAAGTCAAATATGTTTATCCGAATATGGATTGAAATTTTAATCCATTAACCTGATTCGATCCGAATCTGATAAAAATCTAGGTAAATGGATTTGAATTTGGTTATTTATTAATCCGATCCAGTAAGAATCTTATTCGTGTAAAATTATATATATAAGTATATGTATATATATATAAACATATACACGTCTATGTATTAAAGCACGGAAGCCATATGACTCATTCTTTTCCCCTCTTTACCACCGCTCCTTACCCTTTTTTTTTTTCTACTTTTTGTTGCTGAATTAGGTGAATAGATGATAAAATTAAATTAGAATTGTTGGAATTAGGTGACTTACTCATGAAACTAAACTAAAATTTAGCAATAATTTAGTGAAATTTTTTATTATTTGTCGTAATTTTATAGAACTTCAATTTATTCAAATGGGATTGGATGTTTGATTATTAATAGATTTAAATTCAAATTATGATTTTGATATCCGTCCGATTTTTGGATCGAATTCAGACTCGATTTTTTAAATGAATTTGGATTTAGATTGATTGAGATCTGGTCTGAATTTGATCCGTTGACAGGCCTACTCCTAGCTCATCAAACCGTTAGTCTAGTCCATTTCATATTGCTCATATAGACATTTGGGGGTCCTGCACAAGTCAAAAGTATTTCTAATTTTTAGTATATTAAGATATTTGTTGATGATTTCTCTAGTATGACTTGATTATTTCTTATGAAAGACCAATTTGAATTACACAAGGTCTTTAGTTTAATTTGATGTTCGCATTAAAGTTCTCCGGTCTGACAATGCTATTATACTCAATTATTTATGAAAACCTTTTGTGCTGACCATGACATTATTCATCAAAGCACTTGTCCATATACCTCCCAATAAAATAGCGTTATCGAACGTAAAAATCGTCATTTATTAGATGTTGCTTTCACCATAATGTTTAACATGCATGTGCCAACATCATATTGGACTGATGTTGTTCTTATTGCAGTTTATGTTAAAATCGAATGTCTTCCACCATTTTTGGACAGTAAGTCTCATTTCTAGTTGCTCTATCTTGGTAAACCGTCATTTAGGCTCACTACTCGTGTATTTAGTTGTTTACATTTGTTGATCTTCTTAGTGCGGCTTGAGATCACTTGCTTGACCATACAACTGTCCATCCACAGATTCCTCAGCTACAGATACTCGGATATTCTGGGAGTCCTACAGTCTTATATACATCAGAATAATGTGCAAGTCGGTGGCTAGTTTGAACAAAACGGATTACAGCTGAAGAAATGGATAGATGGAGTCATAGGTGTTGTCGTTATATCTGATTCTCATCACCATCTTTGATGCCACTCTCGCCATTAGAACCATCACGATTACGGTGTCATCATCTTTTGGTTTTATCTCTTGATAAATCTACATATTATCCACAAACACACGTCCAGTCAATTGCGTTGTGTCATATATTTCACATTTACGACAATTCATATAATATTATTTAATATTTTTTAAAAATTAAAAATGATCTCTTTGTGTTTATAATACTCGTTAAATAACTATTTTCTGTCTACAATTGTGTTGTTCGTATATAACTTTAATTTGCTCGAATAATCAAAAGATTTGTGTCTAACTGTAGACAAAAAAAATATCTTTTTAATGAGTATTATAGGAAAAAAATAAGTATTTTATAATTTTTTAAAAATTTTTAAAAATAATTTTTTATTGACTCAAACACGACACGAAGATGTTATAATACGATACAATTAAGATTTATTTAACGAGTATTAATGAATTAAATTCTTGTTAGATCATAAATATGAAATATTTAAACTTTGATGGGTCTAATTTAAGATTAACCAAAATTTTTTAACGGCAAAATAGACGAAGTTAGCCACAGGTGCACATTGATACGAATTTATTTCTTTCTGAATATAAATTGAAAGTTTAAATTTTTAAGGTACAAATTAAGATTTAGTGATCTTTGAGTGCAAGATTAGCCCTTTAGGGTGTGTTTGACAATTCATGGATGGACAAGAGTAGTTTGGATTTAAATCCCAAACCAATCCAATGAAATCCCAATGGGTAGGATTTGTAGGGGGATAAAAATAATTTGTGTTATCCAATCCCTTCTTTGGATAGTGAGTTATGACGTGGTTGAAATATGGACAAATTACATTAATTGACCAGTTTACCCTTGAATTATATCTCTTTTGTTGGCTTGAGGACTGTTGGTTACCACTTTAATATTGTGAAAAATATAAGAATGCTTATGTATTCACCAAATACATGCTATTAAACGATGATTTAATAATATAAGTTTATAAGTCGTTCACAAATTTATATCATCCACCAAAGATATTAAAAAAATTAGAAAAAAAATGATTGAATATACGAGAAAATATTTCACAACCCAAATTCACATGAACCATAACATTAATTAACCATATATTTATTTTTATAAAAAAAAAAAAGAAGAAAATTTTATTTCCAATCACCAAAAAAATTACAAGAAGCAAAAGGAAAAAACCCTATACAAACCTCCTTCAAAACATGTAAAAAAAAACAAAACTTCTCTTAAAAAGAAATTTCTATACAAAATCCTTATATAAAATTCTATACAAAATCCCAGTGCCTGCTTTCAATGTCATCAATGGTGGATCACATGCAGGAAACAAACTTGATATGCAGGAATTTATGATTCTTCCTGTTGGAGCATCCACTTTTAAGGAGGCCATGAAGATGGGTGTGGAAGTATTTCACCACTTGAAGGCTGTGATCAAGAAGAAATATGGTCAGGATGCAACAAATGTTGGTGATGAAGTTGGCTTTGCTCCAAATATTCAGGAGAACAAAGAGGGCCGTGAGTTGCTTAAGACAGCCATTGCTAAAGCTGGTTACACAGGCAAAGTTGTTATTGGAACAGATGTTGCTGCATCTGAATTTTACGGAGCAGACGAGATCTATGATCTGAACTTCAAAGAAGAGAAAAATGATGGATCACAGAAGATTTCGGGGGCTCAGCTTATAGAGATGTGCAAGTCATCTAAACTTCTAATCTAAGAATCGATGGATATGTTTTTATCTTATTTGGAAAAAAAAAACTTAAACACGACACGGAACAAAAACAGAGCAATGCAGACAGAGCACCGAACAACGACCAATGACATTGCTCAAGAACATCATCACAAATGACCCTTGTCCCAGTTCAAACCAAAAAAAATACCATCCCCTTTCATTTTTATTGCAAAAAATTAACATTTTTTTAAAGAAATCAAAATTTATTTCATTTTTCAAAAAAAAAAATTTACAAGAAGCAAAGTATTGAGTTCATATAGCTTTTGCATTAATTATCCAGGAGCCAAGACATACCCAGATGAGAAAAAATATGATGCACCAATATTTTTAGCAAATTTTAAACTAGGATCAAAAGAGAATGTGATCAGAGTTGACAGAGATACAGATTGTTGCCAATTCATGAACTTCATCTAAAATCATTTTCTCTAATCCAGCAGCTTCACCCATTCCATAATCAAGTTAAAAAATATTTATCAAGACCATCAAACATTCAAGAATTCAGACAAACATAAATATATAAGATTATATGTTAGTTCAAATACACAAACAAATTAGGTGGTGGCAAACCAGTAGCACCATTTATACAGACTAGATTTTCAACATTTTTTTTCTGGTTTCTATCCATGGCTACAAAGCTTGAAGAGAGAGAGAGAGAGAGAGAGAGAGAGACGGGCATACCTTCGCTTGTGAGGGGGGACCGGAGGGTGAGCGTCGTTCACTTGTGAGGGGGGGACCTGTGGGTGAGCGCCGTTCGAAGCAAAGGGGGACCGGTGGGGTGAAACTGAAAAGAAGGGAATAAAAATCCTAGTTTTTTATTGTACAAGGGTATTTAAGTAAATATGTAGATATCATGTTGGATTCACTAGCAATCCCAAACTTCCGGTGGAATCTAAAAATCCGGCTCAAAGGGGATATGTGTCCTCAAAACATTCGGCCCGATCTTTTGAAGGCAACGAATATCCCCTCCTCAATTCTCTTGCCAAATCAATGATAAGTGGGTCCCCTAGATATTTATACTCCAATCGCTCTTGGTATCCGCCGCTCTTGGTATCCACCTTTATCTGGCGCCCCAAACACCCCCTTATAGTATAGATATGACTTGAGGAGTCTGAACTCTCTTGATGCAATTTTGAAATATTTTGATGCACGAAAGGAGATTTCCATTGAAAGATGTCAAAGTTTAGATGCACACAAACTTCAGTTTGGTCTCTGACTATTTTCTTTTTGTCAACAGCTTTTATTTGACCTTATTTGTTTACATAATTTATTGATATAATTTATCATAATTATTGAATTAATTGTTGGCACCTAACCTGTGTGTGTGTGAGAGAGAGTGAGAAAGATTTTTTATTTGAGATGGACTGTTATAGAAAAGCCAAAAACAACCCTTTTTTAAGATCACGACTCTTGGAGCGGTTGAAATTGAAATCTTAATTAGAAAGTTAATAAGATAAAAACATTGAATTAATAGAAAGTAGTTTTTTTTTTCCCTTCCACTGGAATGGTAAGGCTCTTGATTGCGTATGAAATACCTCTCGTGACCGGACTTAATTAAAGTAACATAGCGATCAACTATCAGATCTTAATGGAAGCTCTAAAACTCAAACTTCTAATCTCACGATAAGAAGTAAGACTGATATTCTACTAGACCACCTTGGTGGTGAATTAATAGAAAGTGATTTGATATTTATAATTGTAATAATTTTATCCACCTATTCAAAAGAAAAAATCATACTTAATTGTGAGACTGGTACCCACAGACCACCTTGGTGGTGAATTAATAGAAAGTAGTTTGATATTTATAATTGTAATAATTTTGTCCACCATCAAGAATGAACTAGTAGGGGAAAGTACTGTGACTTTCATTTGTAGGTAACAATTACAAATGAAAATTTAATGATAAGGTGGGTAGTTAATGATAAATTAATTTTTAATTTAATAATATTAAAAAATTTAATAATTAAAAATATGTTGCTCCACCACTGCCTAAAATATTCTTTGTATGAGATCTTACTAAGTATGGTGAGCAAATATTATTCTATCACTGAGCAAAACAACAAAATGACACAAAACAAAATAAGATAATAAAATGATTTCTCTCACTTATAGAATGTTTTTTTCCTTTTTTTTTTGGGGGGAGGGTAAGTAAGGTTTTAGGATGTGAACAAACACCATAAGCTGATTATAAACATTTTATGTTCACATTTTCTCTAGAATGCTAAAGTTGTGGAAAGTAAGTTGAGAGTCTGAGAGAAACCAAGGCTGCGCATGGTTCATGAAGTGGTGGTTTAAAAGTTTGACGAGTTGGTGGGCGCAGAGTAGAATGGTTGGTGAGTGCTTAGAATCTATCATAAAAAATCTCTCTCTCTCTCTCACACCAACAGCGCCTTTTTCTTTTTCTTTTTTGGTTCCCACCGGTGTTATTTGCCGACAGAAGTCAGAAAGCTTCATAATTTTTTCTTGGTTTGACGGGAGGGTGAGGCTCTTGTTAATTTAGCTATATTACCAAAAAAAAAAAATGTTATTGTATCTAATTGGAAGATTTAACTTAAAAATCTAATTAATTACAAGTGTTGAGTTAAAAGGAAATTCAATTTAACATTCAAACTCACAACTGAGTCAACTACTAGCACAATTAGAGACTCCAAATTTATACTTATCCCAACTACGAAGAGAGGATGTTTTCCCCAAATTTAGTCCTCCTCAAATCTTAATTTCAAAATCAATCCAATTTTGAACTAATTTCTCAAACTAATTTTCTTTTAAAAACGTCATTTGAAATGACGTTTTTAAATGTTAAAACGCTATTTAGAATGACGATTTAAAATTAAAATTATTTTCCTAAAAATGTCATTCTTAATGACCTTTTTAAAGTCGTCATTTATAATGACGTTTTTAAACATTAATTTTTAAACAACCGCTAACAGATATTAAAAAAAAATAAAGGGGCAGAAAACATCATTTACAATGACCTTTTTAAAAACGTCATTATAAAACAATGACGTTTTCTACCCTCTTTATTAATAATGATGTTTTCTACCCTTTTATTTACAATAAAGTTTTAAAAACATCTTCTTAACCTTTTACAATGACTTTTTCTTAGCCAAAAGTCTCCAACCAATTTGTAATAAATTTCATAAAAGCCAATTACTCCATCTAATTTCTCACATCATGATTCACCAGACAAAATAAAAAAAAATAAAAAAATTTAGAATTTAATTTTGTTTTCATAATAATTTTGAACTTATTTAATAATCAAAAATAAAATTCATAAAAGCATAATTTAAAGAGAGAATGATCCAAGTTCTCTAACTGAATTCCCCAGCCAATTTCAATACATATTAAACCCAACTATTAAAATTTCAAAACCATTTTAGCTTTAAACAAGCCATCATGAATTTAATTCATTTCACCTACTAGTTAAGTAGTTATTCTTCAATAGCAATGCTTCCTCACAACATCACAAATAGAGGAGACTTGAAGCTTTATCTATGATGATCATATACCTTAAAAAAATAAAAAATAAAAAAGAAGAAGAAGCAAAAATACCACTCATTTCTTGTACATTTTGAAGCTGTGATACATAGAATTTAATTTTTCATTATTTATCTTTATATAAGTGTACCCCAAGCCAAAGAACAACAAACACTAATAACAGCCTCCATGCAAAAAGGCTTTACATCATCATACAGGTTGTATGTACAAAACTCTTTTCCATTCATCTTCCTCTGTCAAACTCTTCACAAAACATATTGTAGCCAAACCACTCTCTAACCCTTTTTCTACTTTCATCCTCTTCTTTTTATTCACTGTATTGTATGTTAGGTGTGTTGCCCATATGACATGTTGGCATGTTGTTCAAAGATTATTTTCTGCAAATATATCCGACAGAGAGAGAGCCTGTAAAATCCAAAACCAGCAATAGATATGTGAAGGATACAAGCAATAGAAAATTGCTGGAGTAATGTACAAAAGCAGTACAAACAATCATGAAAAAACAAAGCATCCTTATGGAATACTATTTACCATCAAATATTTGTACCTAATGCTATGCAGAGGGTCCTTTTATTGAAATTTGGATGTTACATTCTCCTGAAGGCATCCACCATCTGATTTGGTATCACCTTTGTTGTATAATTAATGACAAGTTCGATTTTCACACTCTCAATGATAGCAAAAGTTCAAAAAATGCAACTTGTGCCCTAATTTGTAGGCATATTTTGTGTTGATCCTGAACGTTTTATCATCTCAATTTTTATTTTTTGATCCTAAACGTTTTATCATATCTCTTTCTCAGATCACTCTTTATCGCATCTCCCTCTCAGATCACTCTCTCAATCAGATCCCCTCTCTTGATCAGATGACCTCTCTTAGATCAGATCCCGTTTCTCTTGCTCAGATCCCTCTCTCAAATCCCATTGTCCTCCTCTTCTGCCATCCAGTCGCAGCCCCCCATCTTCTCCGACGAGGAGCATCGATTTTGCATCCTTCTCCAACCACTAAGCAAGACTCTTCTCCGACGAGGAAGTCCAGTCCATCAAAGACTAGTCCGACGAGCAAGACCAGGGCGAAGGTCATCGAGCTCATTACGTAGCTCGAGGCGAAGAATCCGACTCTTGCACCGACGGAGGCATTGACTTTGCTAAACGACAAGTGGATTATAGCGTAAGTTTTAATCATCATTGCATTAATTAATTGTTTCATTATAATTTAATTTAATTTATTTATTTTTATTTGTTAGTATGATCCACATGGTTATTCTATAGCCCTGAGTTGTGAGCAATAAGTGTGGAGAACTTGAAACAGGCACATAACCCACGTGTTTATGTTGTTAGGTAGCTTTAAATGAAGTACCATGTTAAGGCCTAACTTTGTGAAATGTTTTCAATAATTCAAGACCAATCAAGGCATCATGTGAGCTCTACTTACCCAAATTAGTTTCATCTCATACTTTTAAATGTGAAATCCTACACCATCATTATGGGATATGAAATGAAATTACAACATTCAAGTGTAATTTAGTTGGATTATTGTTAATAATTTTGTCCCACAACTGAAGAATTGTGTGGAGAACAGAGAAGTTGCATTGACAAAAAATAAAGATTGAGATGATAAAACGTTCAGGATCAGCACAAAATATGCCTACAAATTAGGGCACAAGTTGCATTTTTTGAACTTTTGCTATCATTGAGAGTGTGAAAAACGAACTTGCCATTAATTATATAGCAGAGGTGATATCAAATGAGATGGTGGATGCCATCAGGAGGATGTAACATCCAAATTTCAATAAAAGGACCCTCTGCACAGCATTAGGTACAAATATTTGATGGTAAATAATATTCCATAAGGATGCTTTGATTTTTCATGATTGTCTGTACTGCTTTTGTACATTACTCAAGCAATTTTCTATTGCTCGTATCCTTCACATATCTATTGCTGGTTTTGGATTTTGTAGGCTCTCTCTCTGTTGGATATATTTGCAGAAAACAATCCTTGAACAACATGCCAACATGCCATATGGGCAACACACCCAACATACAATACAGTGAAGAAAAAGAGGAGGATGAAAGTAGAAAAGGGTTAGAGAGTGGTTTGGCTACAATATGTTTTGTGAAGAGTTTGAAAGAGGAAAATGAATAGAAAAGAGTTTTGTACATACAGCCTGTATGATGATGTATAGCTTTTTTGCATGGAGGTTGTTATTAGTGCTTGTTGTTCTTTGGCTTGGGGTACACTTATATAAAGATAAATAATGGAAAATTGAATTCTATTTATTACGGCTTCAAAATGTACAATAAATGAGTAGTATTGTTACTTTTTTTTTTTTTTGAGGTATATAATCATCATAGATAAAGCTTCAAGTCTCCTCTGTTTGTAATGTTGTGAGGAAGTATTGCTATTGAAGAATAACTACTTAACTAGTAGGTGAAATGAATCAAGTTCATGATGACTTGTTTAAAGCTAAAATACTTTTGAAATTTTAATAGTTGGGTTTAATATGTACTGAAATTGGTTGGGGAATTCAGTCAAAGAACTTGGATCATTCTGTCTTTAAATTATGCTTTTATAAATTTTATTTTTGATTATTAAATAAGTTCAAAATTATTATGAAAACAAAATTAAATTCTAAAATTTATTTAAATTTTTTTTTTTTGTCTGGTGAATCATGATGTGAGAAATTAGGTGGAATAATTGGTTTTTATGAAATTTATTACAAGTAGGTTGGAGACTTTTGGCTAAGAAAAAGTCATTGTAAAAAGCTAAGATGACGTTTTTAAAACTTCATTGCAAATAAAGGGGTAGAAAACGTCATTATTAATAAAGGGGGTAGAAAACGTCATTGTATTATGGTCATTGTAAATGATGTTTTTGCCCCTTTATTTTTTTTAATGTCTGTTAGCGGCCATTTAAAAATTAATGTTTGAAACGTCATTATAAATGATGTTTTTTGGAAAAAAATTTCAACTTTAAATTATCATTCCAAATGACGTTTTAACAACTAAAAATATCATTTCAAATGACGTTTTTAAAAAGAAAACTGAGTTTGAAAAATAAGTTCAAAACTAACTTAGTTTTGGAATTCAGATTTGAGGGAAACTGGGTTTGGGGAAAACCTCCTCCACTTGCCTCTCTTTTTATTCTTCCTTTTCTTTCTACCCAATTGACCCCACATATTGTATTTATAGATGTGCACAGTTGACATCAGCTTCACCAATGTATTCCCTAAGGAGTAATGTGACTTGTACTTAATTTGCTGAATTACTAAAAATAATCTAATTCATTGTAGCCATTGTATTTATAAAACATCTCAATGTTATAGGGGGTCCATTATCAATTTAACAACCGTAGTGAGTTATGTCAATAATTAATATATAAGTGTATGTATGAGAGAGAGAAATTAAAATTGATTTGTTGTTAGATAAAACTCTTTTGTTTGTATTTTGTCAATTGGGTAATTTTGAAGTTTTTATAGAAGGTCTGTGATTGATGAAGAGAATCCTACTTTTGTTATTTTCAAATTTTTTTTAAGTATTGTTGTGATTACTCTCGGTTTTGGTTTATGTATTGAAGGTTTCATTTTGATCTGATTGATGTAAAAAATCTCAACTTGAACCCAATCTAAATTTAGCCCGAGCCCGTCTAAATTCAACTTGAGCTAGTACTTCGGGTTAATGTCGGTTAGAGTTACATTTAAATATTATATACTTATGGTTGAGCTAAGGTTGACCCTTCAACCCGCTTGAGTTGCACCTCTACAGCTATCTAGACAACCTGCACAATCAACATCTGAGTCCTCTTTCAATGAAATTGATTGATCCATGAAAAAATTGAAGACCATAACCAAGAGTGTCTTTAAGGTATCGTAAAATCTTTTTTACAGCCCGATGACAAATATTAGTATGATTTTGCATGTTTCTGAGAGACACAGTTTACTGCAAAGGCAATATCTGAACGAGTAAATGTTAAATACCGAAGAGAGCCAACAATCTATATAATAAAACAGAAGTGTGTTTGAATTTTATCTCAGTCATATTTTTTTCCCTCAAAATCATCATCAATCACTTACTTCATCCATCATCCATTTGTCAGATTCAAACGACAAATCACATCACTCATTTCTATCACATATATAATCATTTATATATTTCCTCCTTAAAAATATTACATCACTCATTTCTATCATATATTTAATTTTATATTTTATCGTGCCTTCAAACACGGGTTATGACTAGTATTACCATATTAGATAAGAATATCAAAACGTGTTTTACATCTATAAAATAACATCTCTCAAACTACTCTATGATCCTTATGAGCCTTTTCATACATTGCTAATTGATTTGAGTAAAATGCTTTAACACAACTTTATTATAGTATTATACTTTTGATACACAACTAATATAAATACAATATATTATCATTGTAAGTCTAAAAAAGATTTCCAAGACGAGGAACACATAAAACACTGGTGCATGTCTTTGGTAGGAATGCACCCTCCGACTTACTAATATTCTAAATCAAAAAGAAGATCTCCAAAGAGGGGAACACATAAATGGCATCTAGGTTAAACCCAAGTAGTTAACTTTATTATAATGCTACGGACATGGAAATCTAGTGGTCAGCTTGAATTAATTCAATTGTAGACCAGCCAGAAAAGCTTCATGTTGTCACAAAAACTAACTTTGCATGGTATGTGCATGCTCTTGTATCTCCTTCCAAGCCTTGTTCACATGGCAATAGTCTGTAAGTGTTGCTCCAACAGCAAGCCTTATCACGTATACTCCCCCAACCACAGCATGTGTCATGTACACTCTCCCTGCTGCATTAATGGATTCCAAAAGCTTGCTGTTGAATTCATTTGCATCTTCTTCACCTAAAAGCTTCTGATTAGCATTTGCCACCATTAATGGAGAAACCCGAAAACAAACCATTGCAAAATTTCTAGGCACCACGACCTCGAATCGCTTGTCCATGGCTATGAGCCCTTCAAAATGTTTAGCCATTTTTACATGACCCCTTATGAATTTTCTGAGGTTTGATACTCCATAGCTTCTAAGAACGAACCATATCTTCATTGCTCGAAATCGTCGGCTCAATGCTATTTGCCAGTCTTTGTAGTCCACCACTTGGTTTGAATCAGAAGCCTCGTTCTTCAAAATCTCAGGATCAGTTGAGAGAGCTTTGATTAGGGCACTTGGGTCTTTTAACCAGAGGCAGCAACAATCCAAAGTGGTCAAGAACCATTTATGTGCATTGAGGCTAAATGAGTTAGCACCGTCAATGCCATGAAGAAAATAGTGGAACTCTGAGCAAATAAATGCACTTCCTGCATATGCAGCATCAATATGAACCCATATATTATAGTCTTTTGCTACATCACATAATGGCCCCAATGGATCAACTGCATTTGATGAAGTAGTCCCTATAGTGGCACAGAAAAACAATGGAATTAGCCCAGATTTAATATCTGATTGAATTGCTGACCTTAGTGAATCGGGAGACAACCCAAATGCAGTAGACTTTGTGGTCATGAGAGATCGAATATTCGAGGGGTTAATGCCTGCAATTTTAGCAGCTTTTTGGAGTGAAAAATGGGTTTGATCAGATTCATAAACAACAAGCTTCCCCATGTTTTCTCTCCCAATTTTGTTTAACATTTGGTCCCTGGCGGCAGTGAGTGTGCACAACATGGCCTCACAAGTAGTTCCTTGTAGGACACCACCACCGCCACCAGAGAAAAGAAATGAAGTGGGAAGGTTTAGCAATTTTCCAAGCCAATCCATCACTATGCTTTCTAGCTCTGTTGCAGCTGGTGATGAAATCCAATTGAACCCAACGACATTAAAGCCAGTGCTAAGCATTTCACCAACAAACCCTGCAATACTTGCATTACACTGGAAATGAGCAAAGAAGTTTGGACTTTGCCAATGTGTTAAACCAGGTATGATATCCTTTTGCACATCTTGCAAAATAGTTTCTATGGGTTCAGGCTCATATGGAGCAATTTTTGGTAGGCATTTTCGGAGATAACCTGGTTCAACTTGGCTTCTAACTGGATATTTCTCAACATTTTGGTAGTAGTCTGCAAGGAAGTCTACAATCAAGTGGCCTTGCCTCCTGAATTCATCAGGGTCTAAAGGATTCATGGTGGTGTTGAGATGGTCATTTAGATCATGATTCACTCTGGCTGTACCCATTGGGATCAAGTTGAGGTTAGGTGATTTTCTTGGTCGGAAGTGGGCTGGTTTCTATGCAGCAACGAGATGTCCTTTGGAAGAAGAAAATGGAGAGGAATAGTGAAGTTTATGCAGTACTCAATTGACAATATAGCTGATATTTATAAGGAAACCAAGTTGAGTTCAAATTCAAAGCTCGGAATAAGCTGTTTTGAACTTACGATTAAATTTTTGGATGTAGTTTGAACCCACATGAGAGGTCGAAAACAACTGACATTAGGTAAGTAAGGAAACCAAGTTGCGTTAAAATTCAAAGTTCGGTACAACCTACTTTGAGCTGGAACTTAATATCCACCCATTTGGTATCCCCGTATGGCAATTAACAGTTGCTCCTAGGGTGGTCAAATAAGGCTTAGCTGATTGTACTACTATGAAGTTGTCTTGAACAATTAGAACTTGACCTGATTTTATGTGTGATCCATTTTTGGCTATCAATACATTTTCAAGAATAAATTGTTAAAGACCAGTTATTGTAGATGTCTCTTCACAATTATTGTGATGGAGCAAAATACCAATTCAAATTGAATGGATTCAAAATGAAATTATTGTGTGGATCTGGATTATGAGAAGGACAACCAAGGACCCATCTTTGTCATCTTTCAGCAAGAAGAACACCTGTATTAGTAGTGTCCACACATGTAAACACATACTGACATAGTCACCCAAATGGTTTGTTGATTCTGAATGGTGGAGCCGTCTACAGTATAGACATTTGGTTTTTCCGTATGGTACCAAAAAATTAGTGTGCACTGTCGATGTATCTAACAAATAAAATGAGTCGCTGACCAATGTGTCCTTTCATTTTTTTTTCCAAAGAGTAACCAATTACTTGCTATAACCATTTAATAGACAAGACAAAAAAGTGAAGTGACTTGTCAAATAGGACATCGTTATTAGTATTATTAGTTCGATTAAAATATACTATAATATTGTTACTATGATGAAGGGCTTCTTTACAACTTCAATGGATAAAATAGTAGAATTGGGGGATTATTGAAGATTTTTGTTTACAACATTTGTGGGTATTTTAGTATTAATTTGATCGATATTATGAGAATAGTGGATATTATAGAGTTACTATGCATTTAAAGGTAAATTTACAATGGAAATGGAATTTATTATAGTCGATTTTATAACATATGTGGAAATATTTACAAGTGGGTGAAGAACTTTTACCACTCTTTGTCAACAATTTTGATAATTGAGGATAAAATTACAACATAATTTAAATCGTTGTTCATCAGGTTACTAGTTTATAGGATAGTTTGACAGCATTTGTGAATAAATTAAAATCCTTTAAGGCAAATTTACCATATTTTTTATTAGGAGTGTGAGAGTTGTAAATGTTTTTACAAGTCAAGAGGAACATTTACTACCTGCGTAATGATTAGATTTGATAAAGATAAGGAAAATTTACATTGTTTGATGAAAATTTAACAACATTAATTTGTGAATAAAGTTATAAGTATTTGAGAAAGATTTACCAGTTTTGTTGTCCTAAATACCAGATTTGTGGCCCCAAATACTAGATTTGTGGATGAACTTACAATAAAGTAGAGTATTTACTACTTCTATAGTACATTTTACGACATTTGTGGGTAAGTTTATGACCCTTAAGGGCACTTTTATAAGGCAGGTGGGGTAAATTAAAACAAGAAGGATTTACCACAAAAGGGGATAACACTAAGATGGTTAAGGTACATTTTACTAGAGTTCTAGGGTTTGTTTCGATGGTTTTCGATAAGTTTACGAGTTATGCACCCAAATTTTAGGTTTAGATTGATTAATGTTACAACAAAAGTGGTGGATATTACAAAGGTATATGTACATATATAACATTTATGGGAGTTATTATAATAGTTTGTACTACGAATGTGGTGAAATGGGATATTCATAGTTTACAACCATAATGGCTAGATTTCATATAGGAAAGAAAAATTGATGTCATTTAAATTGTTACGACAGTTATGAATAATTTACAATTACTTAAAGAAGATTTACCAATTTTGTGGATAAACTAACAAATGTACTACTTCTATGGAATAGTTTACGATATTTGTGGGTAAGTTTATGACACTTAAGGGAACTTTACGAGCTAGGTGGGTTAATTAAAACTTATGAGGAAGGTTTTACCTCAAAAGGGGAAAACTATAAGATGGCAAATGAACAGTTTACTAGAGTTCAAGGTTTTGTTTCGATTGTTTTGAATAAGTTTACGAGTTCCTACAAAAATTTTATTTCTAGGTTGGTTAATGTTTTTTTTTTTTGGATAAATAAATAGGAAGCTGTATTGATAAAAAGTAAATGTACAGAGTTACATTCAACCCTTAAGGGAAAAGACCAAAACAAAGAAACATGGAGAAGACAACAACAGCCTATAGTCATTCCATCAAAAGCAGGCAGAGGAAATCTAGGAGGGCTGCATTTTGCGCTCCCCACAGACTACACAACCTGTAAACAATGTACAAAAAATACATCATGTGCAAAAACAAGAGCTTGGAAGTTGCCAAGGAGAAGTAGCCAGTCTATGAAGAGGAGTGTCCTTGATTTTGACTGAGAGGAGCCTACTTCTCACCATATTCAAGACAGTTAACTGGGTAATACCTGGATCTTTATACTCATTAGTGAAAATTCTATGATTTCTTTCACCCCATAAAAAATAAACAATGATAGCAAAGCAAAGTTTTCTAATGGAATTCTGCAGATTCTTGCCTTTCCATTGGGTGGACATAGCCTCAATGAGACTCTGCCAAGAAGAAGATTGCCATGGCCAATCACACATACTGATGACATTCCTTCAAACACTCTTTGAGTAAGAGCATTTAAAGAAAAGATGGGAGTGGGATTCTTGATCAGCTCTACAAAGCACACAGGTAGTTCCACTATTGGGTGTAAAACTATGGATTCTATCATTTGTGGCCAGCCTACACCTAATAGCAAGCCAAAGGATAAAGCTGGATCTAGGAATGCATAGATTGAACCAAATAAGATGGTACCATAGCACCTCTAGTTTGGTGGTCCTGATTAGATTCCAAGTTGCATTTATTTGGGGAAGCCATTTGAACTCATCCTTTGTATCCATTGTTGGGGAGTAATTGGGGATAATCAAGATGATCTCCTCAATAACTTTGGAGTTTCTAGGATTTACTGAAGGCCACCTCCACTGGTTACCTTGGATAATGGAGGCAATCTTGGCATTCTTAGGGATCCCAAAATCATAAATCACTCTAGGACCCCATTTAAGAAGGAGAGGACCGTTGGGATGCCAAAGTGGTTAATATTGCAAAGGTATAGGTAAATATATAACATCTATGAGATTCATTATAGCAGGTTTTATTACGAATGTGATGAAATTGGATATTCACATATTTACCACCATAATGGTTAGATTTCATATAGAAAAGAAAATTTTATGAATTTTTACGACATTTGTGAATAATTTACGATTATTTGAAGATTATTTACGAGTTTTGTGGATAAGCTTACAAGTATTGAGGAGTATTTACTACTTCTATAGTACATTTTATAACATTTGTAGGTACTTTATGACACTTAAGGTTCCGTTTACGAGACAGGTGAGGTAAATGAAAACATATGAGGAAGGACTTAACTAGAAAAGAGGATAACTTTATGAGGCTTAAGGAACATTTTACTGGAGTTCAAGGTTTTGTTCCAATTTGTTTGGATAAGGTTACGAGTTCCATTGGTAAATATATAACATCTACGGGAGTCATTATAGTATGTTTTATTACGAATGTGGTGAACAAAGATATTCATAATTTTAGTCAATGTGCATCCAAATGTGTTATTATGCTATACAATTGCCTGAGGACTTAGAGGAGATTCGAAGACGTAATGATACACGCAAGGCAACACAAGTTTCATCATCACGTCACAAAGTTAATGAGACTGTGTCGGACTTAAATTTTGGTGTTGTCGATCCCAAGACAGTGACAACTAAACCAAATTCGGGGCATTTAAGAAAGAACCTTTCAATAGCTCTGCAAAGATGTAGTAAATATTGGTTCACCGGACATGCTATTCGTAAGTGTCCGCAACTTACATGTCATGGGGATGGTCCACACTAAGACATACCCTTCTCACAACTTGGTGTCTCCCAACAGCCAATGTCACCAACTCAAGAAGACTATTAGAATGCTACTTAAAATTATAGTGTCCTCCAATACCAGGTTCATACACTATCACCTTTTAATTACTTTGAAAAATTCAATACATACCAACATGGTTTAGATATCCATTTTTTTTAACAGCAAGTGATCCCTGATTTTGATTCAAATGTGCATGAGCAGTACATTAATACTTGTTTAAACAATGTCAAGGTGAGCATGACTATATGTGCTTTTTCATTGCCTTATTTTATTTGGTACTAACTATTCACGATTTCATTAGCATATTGTACTCAATACTTCTTGCAGTGTTAACATGTACTCATTTGGGCATTGGACAAATCTAGGACAAATCTTAAGTTGCACGGAAGGTGCAACCTCACAACCTCTTTTTCCTGTATAGATGACAAGGGCAAAATGATTGAAGAAGTCTAAACACCTCAATATGTTGTTTCCTCCAAATCCCACCTAGTATAATTTATCTCCAGCATATACATTACTTAATTGTTAAAATCATATAAACATGAACGTATGCACAAAACTCACATTCAATGTACCAAACTCAAAAACCATAAAACCAAAACTTTTTTATAACTAGTAGCCAATATATTTAACAACGAGGCTTATAACATCCACAACACATTTGCCAAAAATATTCTTCTATTTTGCAACAAAAAAAAAAAAAAAGCAAAACAAAACCAATGTGTCATTTGTTGATGTATTCTTTAAAATTTTTATAAAAACAATCTAACTTTGTCTCCAGACGCTAGAAAAATCCCTTCGTTTCATCCTCAAACTTTTCAAATCGAGCCTCCAACATTTGAACCATATTATGAAGTTTTTGTCCAACCACACTAGTACCAACGACAAAAGCAACTTGACCACCCACAACCTTAGACACCGTTGATGGCTGCTTCACACACATACCACGTTTTGCACCTAAAATACCTCCCACACTTTTATTTAGTGTACCCATACGCATTGCATTCATGGGGTACATAAAACTATCATTCTACTGAAATTCAACTCTATAATGCTTCAAAATCTTGGAAATTAATATTGGAACTGGAAGACATGTTTTGCAACCTTCTACCTTAGATGCTTGAAGAACATGATTGAATATATAAAGGGACAGATAAATAAAAACCCCACGTTCGCCAGTATCATGTAATAGTTGTGTTGTATCGTATCCAATCTCAGCAGTATGTCCCTTCGAATGTATATTACAAGAAACAATGTGATTTAAGATCCTATACGTCGGTGTAAAGTCAATGTAAGCAATTTTGTTTTTCTCATTCTCCCAAGAGACACTACTAATACAAATACCTCGAATGACCGTCGTCATTTCGGGGAACTGCTCTTTAGTTGTGTATGAAAAGACAATAGAATTTTCAGGAATGTCTGATCTGTCAATTTTTAATATATTTGAAATAATATTATGCGAAACAATGATAGATTTTTTCCTAACCAATTAATTAAATCTCATCTCATTCTCTTTGTACTCGTGAATCTTTGCATAAAGTAACTTAACTAAATCAACATATGTTTTATCTTCCATATTCACATCAAACAAAGGATCTCATTTCCAAGCACGAAGTATTTCAGAGCAATCCACATTGCGTACTAGATCATCAAGGTAAACACCACACTCAAATAACAGAGAACGTTTAACAATGAATATACCATACCTCTTCTTAGGATGTTTGTCCACAAAGAGTTTTGCATTGCAAGAACTCCCCCTACTTTCCACCTTCTTATGTTTCTTCCTCTCTCCGTCCGCCATCAACAAAGCTACAAATTTGTATATAATGGAAATTTCACTCTTCTTTTATTTCGCTTAAGGAGATTTGGGGTCTTGGCAAACTCGAACGCATGAAGGAGATTTTGGGTGTAATGGAATTAGGTGATTTGGAATGGGTTTGGAATAAGCCATGATTTTGGACTAATTTGAAGGATTTGGGGATTCATTTGGGTATGCTGATAACTTGATTTCTGATAAAGGCCCCCATCACAATACTTTTATTACTTATTGTTTAAGATTTTATATTGATCGATCATAACCCCATAGTAGATAATTCTACAACTTCAAGTACTAAATTTGCAATTACTTGATCGACCAATCAATATTAGTGATCAATCACAAATCCGCAAAATATTTATGGTACTTCAACTAATACATCTGCAACTATATGATCGATCACTATATTTTTGTGATCGGTTGAATTCAATTACTTTTCTTTTTTTATTTTTGTACACTACACGTTACTTTTCGAGGACATTTCAACAAATTTACTAATTACTGATCTATTATATTTGTTCCTCAATCGATCCGACCTCCACAATACTTTTTACTTTTGATTCAAATTACCAACCTTAAAAAAATTGATTGATCACTAATAACAGTGTTCGATTATTTTATTATTATTATTATTTTTATGTTCAAAAATCCGTTTTCCTTACACTACACGTTACTTTTCGATGGCATTTAAGTAAATTACCATATAATGATCAATCCTAATTTACATAGATTGATCAAAATGTACAGTACTGGCCAGAAATATGTTGTCGTAAATTTACCCATTTTTGTTGTAAATATACCTTTAGTTTTGTAATTATTCTCATTACTGTTGTACATTTCTTACTGATGTAATTATCATATTACTGTTGTAGTTGTTTTCACTAATGTTCAAAATTTATCACTGTTGTTGTAATTATATTATTATTTTTTTACATGTATCCACAATGTTCAAAATTTCCTGTTGTTGTAATTATACCATTATTTTTGTATACGTACCTACTAATGTCGTTAATCTCGCAATTGTTTTGTAAGAATACCATTATCTTTGTAATTGTGATAAATACTATAAAAAATATTGTAAGTATACCATTATCTTTATAATTTTCCCATTGCTATTCCAAATCTCTCACCCATCATTGTTGTAATTTTGTACAATGTAAGTACCAGGTCAATCCAATTACCTTGCTTTTGCTTTACATGTGGCCTTTAGTGCATCTTTCTATAGCCAAAATTCAACCTTTTACTGGCAACAATTTTCAGTACCATATCAAAAAAACTCGTGGGATGTACCATAGTTTACTCCCCATCAAACATTTTTTCAGGCCTTTTGTCCAGTGTATTTTCTTGTTTGTCAGGAGATCAAAAAAAGAATAAAAGCTGAATTGTATTCCTTGCCCCATCAAGCATTTTTCCAGGCCTTTTATCCAGTGTATTTTCTTGTCTGTCAGGAGATCAAAAAAGAATAAAAGTTCCACTCATTGTACTGATATTTCATGTCTGCGCAGTATTCATTGATATCAAACGTCTTAACACAAAGCACGATTCTCATCACGACCAGCTAAAGAAGATATTCATTGCTTACATGTCATTAAGGTTGATAATAAAATTGAATTTTGCGATCTCGAATCGAATTTATTGAGCTCATTTTTTTAAATGAAGCTAAAAAATTATTTAAATTCGTCATATTTTAAAAATGAGCCAACTGAAAACGAGCAAAACCTACGCCGTGCTCGAGTAACTCGATTATTTTACATATAAACGAGGTAAATTTTTTGAGCTCGAACTAAGTCTTTTAATCTTATTTTTAAACGAGTCTAAAAAATTACTCAAGCTCGACCCATTTAGAACACAAGTCGAGTTTGACTCGAGTCCTATCTAAACGGAGCTCGATTAACTTGGCCCAATTACCAGTCCTACAAATAATTAGTGCCAGTCTCACGCGGTGTATATCTATACATAATATATAATAATGTAGTTCCTTGGGATGGGTTTTAAAACACCATTTCAATTTTCTTAATTTTTTTTTATTTTTTAAGTTGTTAAATTTGATTTGCTTTATGTCATTGACCTTTTTTGAATAACTTAATTTCTAATTAATAAGATAATTTCTAAAATTTCCGAACTGTTAAACCCCATCCAATTTTCTTAAATTTTGTATTTTTAAAATTGACAAATTTGATTTGGCTTTATGTCATTGACCCTTTTTAAATAACTTAATTATTAATTAATAGAATAATTCCTAAAATTCCTCAACTGTCCCATTTTTTTCTCTCATAATTTCTGTTTTACCCGTTTCTTTCTCCTACACATACTCTATTTCCTCTAAATATATATTTACTCCATACTATAACAATGAATTTAGAAGAGAGGATACTTAAGAAACTTTCTCTCAGCAAGTGAAATCCCGTCCCAATTTTCTTAAATTTTTTATTTTTTAAATTTATCAAATTTGATTTGATTTTATATCATTGATCTTTTTTGAATAACTTAATAGGATAATTCCTAAACTTTCTCAACTGTTCCAATTTTTTCTTTTATAATCTCTCGCTTTCCCGTCTCTTTCTCACACATATACTCTCTCTACTCTAAATCTATATTTACTACATAGTATAGCAATCGATTTAGAAGTGATGGTGCTTATGAAACTTTCCCTTGTCAAATACAAGATTTTTTAATTTTAAAATTATTTAATGCCAATGCGTTGATCCCATCAAATTGGATCATTTCATATGCTTTATGTAATTACTCCCACAAAACTATTTTATTTCATTCTCCTTAATTTAGCACAGAGTAATATTCCAAAAATACTAGGGTCAGGGTAGGTGTGGGCCGAGGGGTGGCAATAAGGGGTGAAGGTGAGGGTGGCAGTGGTGGAATTGTGATGGGAGAGATTAAAAATATTGTGCATCACACGGGGCTTCGCTAGTTATCCATAAAATGTTGTATATGTCCCATCAATTATTGCCACTTGTAAATTATCAGAACTTTTTTTTTAAATATATCAATTTATGTGACTGATGAACAAGTATTATACAAATTTTTCATTGAATTTAGACACCACATGATCAATTATGTATTGACTTCACAACTAAAGAAAAAGAAAAAATTTCTAACTTTCTGGACTCGAAACTCAACTTTGTAATAATAGCTACAAAGCATTTTAAGGCACAAAGTAAATGCACTTTATAGCATGTATTGTATACTCGGTTTTGTATTAAGCAACACTTCATAGGTGGGCTTAAGTGCAAATATAAGTCAGTATGCTTCACGCAGGGGCGGATTTAAGAAGGGTCAGGGCCCACCCTATGGATTTCATGTATAGTTCACAATTCATTTGCGATTGCATGTTTAGTCATTTTATGGTGTAAGGATTTTTTTATATTAACTTTGATTTCTACATATATGAGTTTTTTTTTTTTGTGTTTTAATTTGAAAGTAAAATTGTTAACAGTTGTCTTGCAATTAACCTATATTTTCTACGACTATCTATCTCCTTTCTATGCGACGGTTGATTGTTGTGTTTGTTGGGAAAAGGTTTGGTACGGAAAAAACTTTTTGACACAGTCATTTACCCAATAAATTGATTGTATATATGTACTGATTATTGTCTATGTCTGAAAGTATTACGTTATTTATAAAATTTTAACACACAAAGATAGAATATTTGAATAATTTTAACACATAGCGATTACATTGTTTTTGAACATTTTTTGTTGGTGCAATTGATATCTTTTTTTATTTTGTATTGGTCACTTATTTTTTTTTAATTGCTGATTAACTTGGAATTTGAATTTTTTTTTTAATTTTCTAAGAACTATAGATTTTCATACAGTAGTGATTTATTTTTCATACAGTAGTGATTTAAGTTACTTGATGATTTTATTTATGGATTATAAAGACAATTTAAACTTCATTGATTGATAAGAAATAAGAAGTAAACATCAACCATCGGTACTAAGATGCGTGATAAAAATATTTACTTGCAGTGTACTCTAGGTATGAATCAATTTTGTAATAAGAAGGATGAAAAATTATATAATAAGTATATAATGGTTTTTAATGAAATATTATACCAAAGGTTTTGAAAAAATCGATATACTAAATAACTTACATGTCCAAAAATGGTAACATTCTTCAAGCGGTTAGTGAAATCAAATATTAAACTGTCAAACTTTGAAAAAGAAGTACTAAACTTAGAGATATTATGTATTTTATGTGTGTTTAATATAAATATTTTTAATTTTATGTAAAATTTTATTGTAAAATTAGAAATTAAACAAAACAAACCTAAATTAAAGTACAAACATTACACTTTTAACATATAACATTTAACAACAATCAGTTAATAACAATACATCCACAACTAAACCACACGAACATTAATAATTAAAAACAATAAACTATTGTCAAAGCATACACCACTAAACCAACACAAAAAAAATCATCAATATTCATAACACACATAAATGTTAAACATTTGGTAACTGCACAATTATAAAAATTAAACATAAAATATTGATAACTACCCACATAATCAATTTGTCATCCTCCATAAAGCACACACCTGCAAAATTCCAACCAATAAGAATTGAGTATTGAAGCCTCACATGAGGCTAAACTCCACTTATACAATTTATGCTAGAAAGTAATAGAGAGAAAAGAATTGGTTATAAGCAATTGGTAATTCTAGCATTAGTTATAGATATAGGTCTCACACATGATCTAATAAATGTGTCAAAGATGCCTTAAAGTTATATGAAGAAGAAGAATTTTCAGAAAAGTTTTGGGGTTATAATATTAGTTTTGAAACTTAAGGAATAATAATGATATTTCTAAAAATTAAGGGGAAAAAATTTAAATACACTAAAATTATGGGTGTTTAAATGGAATTTGATATCGTCTTCCTTGCTTTCTTTTCCGAACGACGGGACGCCATTGTTGACAATTTTAAGATGTGCATTTTTTGTTTGATTTATCCACTTAGACTATTATTTTGAATTGTTATCACTAAAAATTCATTAATATAATTCAACTGTGGGTGAATGGGGGCAGTGGCGGTGGAGAGGAGCAGAGGCGGTGGCTTACATCGCTTGGGCTGTGGGCAATATCTATGCATAAATTTCACACCTATTATTATATCAGCCAAGTTGCTACACCATCAAACAAATTACTTAATGATTGGCCAGAACCAAATGGGGTGATTGTATTTTTTGTCACTATTTCTTCTTATTTTATTGATTTTTGCAAGACTGGTGGAACTTGAATGTTTGTTTCAATTGCATGGTAATTGTACCAGTGTCAATATATGCACATATTCACACTTACCAGAGATTGGAGAGATTACCAGCAAGAGTACTTCCGGAGGTCAGATCACTACCAATACAATTTGGATGGAAGATAGTGGATGGTCTGAGTAAGTAAATCTAGTAGGTCTCCAGATTATGTCATGCGTCGCTGAAGAAATTTGTCTATCGTTGGAGTCTGCGCAGAGAAATGAGAGATTGAGAAGGATGACAATGATTTTTTAGAAACTAAGCGAGGTGAGACGATTAATAGAGGAAAGAGAAAGAGTTTGAGTTGTATGTTAGACAACATGTGTAGCATGTGGGAGTAGTTAAATTGGGTGGGATTCAGGGGAGGAGCCACCATTCGACCAGGGTGGGCACGTGCCCCTCTCAATATATATTTTTTTTTTTGACATTAGATATATATTTTTTAAAATAAAATTTAGATATATTTAATTGTGCCCACCTTCAATTTTTTTTACAATAAATATATATTTTTTAAAATAAAATTTAGAAATATTTAATTGTGTCCGCCTTATTATTGTGATATCGATTAAGATAAAAGACTACTTAAATAATAATTAATTTTTAAATAATGTTATTAGAACTAATACATTATGATATTAAATCTAATAGTTAGTCATTACATTTAATAACGTCTACTATCTATCCAATGATCACAAACCATTGAGTTCCTACCAATTAAATTTTGATTTTTTTTTGGTCAAGATATAAAATTAAATTTTGAATTAGATTCAATTTCTATTATTCTTAAATTTTTAAACACAAACATGTCCGAATAATTTTTAGACAGATCGCGTTCATTTTTCTAAATTATATGATTATTTTATTATTGTATAGAAATGAGAGTCATAATGTAATAAATTACAGGGTAATAAATAAAAGATTGCTATTACCATTTTGTATAGAAAAAAAGTATTTATTGATATCATTGATTTGTAATTCTTTTAAATGATAAACAATAATCGTATTTAATTGTAAAATGATAATAATTAGTCTTATACGAAGTTTTAATTTAATTTATTTTATTTTTGTTTGTTCATTCCATGCAAATCATTTTTTAACATTTTATGTTTAATGAATTTTTATGCATAATTATAGTAAATATGAATTTATGAACTTCTATGGTCAATTGAAAAAAAAAATGAAAAATGCTATTTAGATCTAATTTGATGATATAATTCAATGCACCCCTTTGATTGAAAGTAGACTTCATCTAAAATTGAAATTTACAACTAAAATAAGAGTTACATTGAATTAAGTAATTGGTAACATTGATAAAAAAATAATTAAAATTTATTAATGTGTCTACCCTAAAGTATTTTTTTGGCTCCGCCCCTAATAAGATTTTATTTTTGTGTGGGATGTGTTGTGAGCCATTAGATTAAGTTTGATGAATTTAGATGAAATTTAAATCATTTAATTTAAAATGAATTCAATCTAAGTTGTTACTGTGCTTTTTCAAATTTAAGATAAAGACGTACGAGAGATAGGAGTGTAGAGTCTTACAATAAGAGGTTTCTTCATGGGCGGGAAAAGAAATTCAGGACTAATTGTAGACCGTTAGATCAAAATTTTTGATATGATCTGAACTGTCTTTTATGTTGGGATTACGTTGTCTGTTGAATATACTTTTGTTTTGTCTCAAAACGATCTAGATCTCTCTTTGTCTTTTAAATTCAAACTTCGTTCTACTTTATTATATAGACTAGTCATTGCACGTGCCTGAAAGCACTATGTTACTTATAAAATTTCAACACACAACGATAGGATATTTTAATAATTTCAATATATAGCGATTAGATTGGTTTTGAACATTTTTGTTAGTGCAATTGGTGTCTTATCTTTTTTGTATTGGTCACCTTCTTTTTTTTCAATTGCTGATTAACTTGGGTTTTAGATTTTTTTTAAAAAAATTTCTGAGAACTATAGGTTTTCATACAGTAGTGATTTATTTTTGAAATGAATAATTTTTGGAATGAATAATAAATTGATGATTTTATTTATGGATTATAAAGACAATTTAAATTTCATTGATTGATAAGAAATAAAAAATAAACATCAACCACCGTTACTAAGATACGTGATAAGAAGATCTACTTACGGTGTATTCTAGGTGTGAATCAGTTTATAATAAAAAGGATGAAAAATTAAATAGTAAGTATATAATGGTTTTTAATAAAATATTGTACCAAAGGTTTTAAAAAAATGATAAACCAAATAACTTACATGTCAAAAAATGGTGACATTGTCCATTTGGGTACTAATTTTTGTGTTGTAGTGATGGTGTGTATGAGGATATTGTGGTCAAACATAAATTGGCAAACCTTGAAAAAAAAAACACTAAACTTATAAATATTATGTATTTTATGTGTGTTTAATAGAAATATTTTTAATTTTATGAAAAATTTTATCGTAAAATTAGAAATCAAACAAAACCAACATAAATCAAGGATAACAATATATCTACAACTAAACCACATGAATATTAAATATTAAAAACAACAAACTATTGCCAAAGTATACACTACTAAACCAACTCGAAAAAATCATCAATATTCATAAGCACACATAAATGTTAATCATTTTCTAATTGCACAGTTATAAAAATTAAACAAAAAATATTTGATAACTACCCAGTTATAAAAATTGAACAAAAAAATAATTAACATGAAATAATGAGATGTTTTGCCATTAACAAAATTTGTAATAGATATTCTTTTAACTAATCATTTATGACAATCAACAATATGTTTTGTTTACTTACCGAAATAAAAACAATATGTTTTGTTCACTTTCAATAAAAATTAAAATATTGAGAACTATAAGTTTTCATGTAATTCTGAGCAAAGTGGTGATTAGGTATGAATAATAATTCGAAGGTTTTACTTATATATTGGATATTTGTATTTTTTGTTTGTCTGAAAATAGTGATGACGATTAGATTGATTTTGAATTTTTTTTGTACAATTGGTAATACATGTTATTTTTTATTTGTCACTTTTTTTTTTATTGGTGAATAGATTAGACTTTGTTTTTTTTTTCTTTTTTGAGAACTACAGGATTTCATATAGTAGTGATTTATTTTTGGTATGAATAATAACTTTATGATTTTATTTATGGATTGTATATTTATACTTTTTATTTGTGTGGAAATAGTTATGACGATTAGATTGGTTTTGAATCTAACTACTTTATTATATATATATATATGTATATATATATATATAGAGAGAGAGAGAGAGAGGAGATGATATAGTGTGTTTAAAATGTCTAAGAGGTAAGAGAGAGAAAGTTATATAAGAGATAGGAGTGTTAGAGTTAAGTTCAATTATAATCGTCGAATCATAATTTTTGAGATGATCTGAACCGTCTTTTATGTTGAAATTACATTATCCGTTAGATGTGTTTATGTTTTGTTTCAAAACGATCTGAACCTCTCTTTGTTTTTTGGATTCAAATTTTGTTCTTCTTTATTATATAGATATACTAGTCATTGCTTGTGCCTAAAGGCACAAAGTAATAAAAAATGATAAATAATAAATATATTTGTATTCATATCTAAAATTAATTCGCAAACATAGAGAAGAGATAAAAGAATTTAAACATCGATTTATAGTGGGGGTGAGAAATAGTGGGCAATAGTGGTGGTGGCAGCGATGGCGGTGGTGGGAGCAGCGGTGGTGGCAGCGATGGTGGTGGCGACGGTGGTGGTGGCAGTTATGGTGGTGGTGGTGACGGTGGTGGTGGCGACGGCAATGGTGGTGGAGATGGCGGTGGAGGTGGGGGTGGCGGTGACGGTGGTATTTGGCGATGGAGGTGGAGGTGGAGGTGGAGGTAGTGGTGGAGTGGTGCAAAACAATATATATTTTTTTAAAATCCTTATGAAAATTAATTCCTAGAAATACTTTTAAAAAATTACTCAAAACATACCCTTAGGAGCCTATTTTTTTCCATTAAATTTGAAGTTTTAATATTAATCGTTAAATTAACTTTAAAATAAAATTTACAGTGATCTCAACCGCGAATAATAAAAATTATTTTATTTATTTTTTGAGATTTAAATTGTGTGTTACTTTATTATATAGATTAATGTTTAGTGTCAACTATAAAAGGATTAATTGATCTCGATTTTGCAAAGGGGGAGAGAGAGAGAGAGGGGGGAGGGGATAAAGCTTTAGTATGGTTTTTTGGAAACATGTTGAACTGCATAAGAACTTTTTAAGGGGAAATTGAAGAATATATTAAAATATTTATAAGAATTTTTTTTTAAAGAAAATGCTGAGTAGGGGCAGCAGTATGTGGCGGAGTTGCAATGAAAAAAAATTGGATTAAAAACAGATATTAAGGCCGTGCAAAGAACATAGAAGCCCCCATACATGTACAGAGTCAAGAGAGCTACTACGGTACTCAAGGAGATAATGTATCAAAAGTTAAATTTTTTTAAAATGATGTTACAATGTTCTCGGGTGTAAGTTACAACTCTAAAACACATGATTGAGGACAAAACATTGTAATCAGTCATGAAAAATATAATTTTTAAAGATCAAATTAAAATTTTTAAATGTGAAATTATAATTGATTGAGGTAATTCATATTCGACTTTTAAATGTTATGATCAATCATGAATTAGTTGTGACTTAAACATTTAAAAGATAGTAGCAATGCACATGTAAATAAATTTAATTTAGAACATCCCAATGTTTTTAAATTTATATTTTGCAATTAGTACCATATTATGAGGAAAAACAACAAAAAAGAAATACTCTTTTTAAATTTAGAACAATAGTGTTGCCTTAACGTGTATGTTAAAGTAGTATACTAATTCAAAAAAATTTCAAACATATTGACATTGGCAAATTTTTATATTATTAGTTAATTATAATTTAAATTAATCAAAATATTATAATATATTTATATATATATATATATATATATAGAGAGAGAGAGAGAGAGAGAGAGAGAAAATATTTACAGAGATGAAATGAAGGTCTATTAATGTCTTTTGAGTTGTTTAAGATGGTAGTGGAAGGAATATTTAATTTTTTTGAGTTATTAAATGATAAAAATGTCAGTAGCAATTTCAGTAAGGTTACACTAATCAATCAAGAATTTTTCTTAGTGCTGTCAAATTGGTTTTGATATGGTGAAAGTTAGTAAGCTATTTTTCAGAGGTTACTTCATGTTAAGAATCTTCACTTGCCTCCTATATTTCTGCATGCTTAAGGAAAAAATGGATGCAATTAGGAGTAAATAACTGAAAAAGAAACAACTTTTATTGATTTAACCATTAAGGGTGTTTGGGCCAGATTACGCGCATCTCAACTAATATTCTTTCTGGTCCGATCAAAAGCAGGTCATTCACGCCACAACTAGAATTTAATGTGCAAAATTATTCCTAATATTGATGATGTAATTATTTGGATAACCAGAGATATTTTGTGAAATATTAATTCTTGGCATCCATAGTTGCTGGATTAGATAGTGATGAACTTGAATTTGACTAGGCCAAGCCCAAGTCAGAGGTTCGGGGTATGGGGCAAATGATGAACTTGAATTTAATTGGGTCAAGCCCAATTAAAATAAACCACAAAGCCCAAATAATCAGGACCCAAGAGAGAGCCCAAGGGGAGTCCAAGAAAGCATCAAAAGGCCAATGTCCAAGAGCCCAACGCCCAAGCACTTGGGGTGCTACCAATGGGTTCACCCAAGCCAGGCGTCGCGCAAGGCTGCCCCCCCTTGTCCTCCTATATCGTCTTGACTCCAATGCAAGCCCAAGTCCAATCCAGCTCAGGATCCTCCTCCCAACGGAATAGGAGCACGAGAGAGAGAATATCGAGATACGCATGGAGGTCTAATCCTACTATAATTATACTTACCAAAAAAATAGAGGTCGTCTCCCTCACATCACCGCCTCACCGTTTTACTAAGCCTATATAATGTAAGCTCTCTCACAAGGAGGCATCTACACACATTGACATCACCTCATTACCTTTTTGATGCCTTCATGACCTTGAGACCTCTAAAAGACTCCTACACATACTACACCACCCTACACACATTGTTTTTTCTCTATCTCTCTCTCTCCCTATAAGCATTGTAATACTCCTAGAGAATATTCTCTCTGGTGATTTCATTCATTAATAAAAGACTCAGTACACTACTGCCGTTCCCGAGAGTGGAGTAGGTCACCCAGACCGAATCACTATAAATCTCTGTGTTAACTCATTATTTATTATTTTGTTATTGATTGTCTATTTACTGCTCATTAATTGTATCTTTTGATATACTCGACTGTTGATTTTGCACAACACCGATTTGTGCATCATTAGTTTGGCACTGTCTATGGGAACGACTAGTTTTCCTACTCTTTCAATCCATGACAATCATTACTAAATCAATGAATCAACATCTGGGAGACAATGACCCGGCCCATCGAGAGAAGGCTCCCCTTCCCCTCACACCATCGGAACCATCTGCGACTGCGACTGCGACCTGGACGGGCAACAACAACTCTTACAGACTATGTAACTGTTGGTAAAGCAAAACCAACAAATCATTCAACTAATGCTCGCTTAGGGAGGCGTCGCCCTTCACCCTATTGGAGGAGCCTTACTCCCTCCAACAAGAGAAGAACAGTAACCTCTTCCTTCGGTGCGTTAGGCAGCTCCTCACCCTGGGGGCCCTCACCGGAATGCTCCAAGGCCACATCAGGGTGCCCCTCGCCCAGCTGTCCCTCCTCAGCACACAGGGAGCTCTTGTGTACCCCCACCGCACGTACCTACACAGAAAAACGAGGACAGAGAAAGCCAATTTGGGGACCATGAAAGCCAGAACCACCACCCGACTGAGGATGTCCCTAATCAGTGGGACGAGAAGATTAGAGAGGTGCAAAACCAACTTGGTGATGCCCTCAATGCCATTAAGGCACAGATGCCCAAGACCGTGGACTACCTGGTAAGACGTACTGATACGCCTTTTGTTGCTAATATTGTCAACTACCATTTGCCCTCAAAGTTCAAGATGCCCACCATCAAGAACTTCGACAGAACTAAAGACCCCCTCGACCATCTCAGCACATATAAATTCCTCATGCAACTCCACAACGTGCCTGAGGAGATTATGTGTAAAGTCTTCCTTACCACCTTGAAGGGGGTCTGCCACTAGTGGTTCTCCAAGATTAGACGTTCCTCCACTCGCTCTTTCGCAGAACTAAGCAGGTCCTTCGTCTCCCACTTCATTAGGGGACGCCAACATTAGAAATCAGTGACCCACCTGCTCACGCTCAAGCAAGGACAGGGATGAGAGCCTCAGAGACTATCTTGCCCGCTTCAATGAGGAAGTGCTCCAGATCGAGGAGCCAGATGATAAGATAGCTTTGACCGCCTTTATCGCTGGTCTTTACACCTCCAGTTTTATGTTCTTCATCCTCAAGAAGCCACCATCCAGTATGCTCGAGTTGTTGTCAAGGGCACAAAAGTATATGAACGCTGAAGATGTCACTAAGGCCAGACGAGGTGAGTCTCCTCCCATGGGGGCGAAAAGAGGAAGGATACCCACGAATACAGGCGAGAAGTAGAGAACAAAGAGGCATAGGACACAGAAAGTCTCTACCAAGGACCCCGTTGGTTCCCCACCTTTGAGAGAACGACAAGCCTTCACGCCGCTCAATGCTTCTGTCGAGCATATCCTGTTCCAAATATATGATGATCTCATACTCTGTTGGCCCGAAAAAATGAAGTCCACCCCAAACCGCAGAAATTCCAGCAGGTACTGTCGTTTCCAGTGCGACCACGACCATGATACGAACGACTACTTTAATCTTAAAAACAAATTAAGAAACTCATACAACGTGACCATTTGAGACAGTACGTTGCTGACAAAGGACAAGCCTCGCCACCTGGCTGGGACCAGGATGACAGAGAGCTCCAACAATCCCTCGAAGAAATTCAAACGATCTCCTATGGGCTAGGAAGAGAAGGTGATTTGAACTCTGCCAAGAAAGCCTCAGCCCACCTATGGGACACTAGGCACCTGAAGATTTATCTATCCTTTATTGTTTTAGCTTATTTATTTTGTTATTTATCATCTTATGAAATAAAATTTTTCCAAGATTATTGTGTCCAGAATTATCTTATTTTCCTAAAATTTACAAACAGCTTATAAAAGTCAGAACATGGCTTAACAACAAGGTATAAACAAAATGACAACAGTCATCATACTCCTGACGATCAGTCACTGCTCCGTGAACCACAACCATTATAATCAAGGCTCTCTCTGCCACCAACTACTACTGGTGTCTCATAGGGGACGAAGCTAGAGAAATCAACAGTGACCCACTCATCAAGCTCCCAGCTTCAGGTGTCGCCCAGGCCAGCACCCAGGTCGACAGCGCCCAGGCTGGCTGTCGCCCACCTTCTGCACATCAGTCAAGAAGGACCTCTCCGCTACTGGCACCAACGCCCCTCGGGGTCTATGCCCAGCAACGCCCATCACCCCTCGACTTTTGTACCTAGTGGCATCCGTGTCTAGAGCTCCTCGGCGTCCACGCCCAACACTAGGTGCCCATCCATCACTAGACGCTCATCACCTGGCGCCCCTCGACATCCGCCCCAAGTGGCGCCCAACAACTCTCGACGTTCGCGCTTTGTAGGAGGCGTTCAGCACCAGGTACCCAGCCTCGAAAGTCCAGCTCCTCATCTCCTTGGCGCCCTCCTCATTTCCTCTATCTTTATGAAGTGAGCCTCTGCCATAGTAGCTCTCTTAAGTGCTATTCGAAGGTCAACCTCAAAGTTGGGCAGCCCTCTCATACGCTAGCCTCAACTTCTCAGTGGTATCCTCTCGTGTCTGTCGCTCAAGCACCAACTGCTCTTCAGCAGCCCATATCTCCAACTTCGCACTCACTCGCGAGTCGCAAAGAAGCTCCGCCTTATTTAGCCTCTGCTACGACAGCCACATAACTCTGTTCTCGCACAAGTAGTCACCTTATAAGCCTCGGCAACGGCAGCCATCTCCCGAGTTATACGTAGCTCGGCCTATGACTCTGCTCTCGCGCAAGTAGTCACCTTGTAAGCCTCTGTTAGGCAGTCATCTCCCAAGTTATACATAGCTCGGTTAATGACTCTGCTCTCGAGAACACAAGTAGTCACCTTATAAGTCTTTGTCATGACAGTCATCCCCGAGACTATAAATAACTTGGCCTTAGCTCATGCGACCCCCTCACGGGACGTCCACAACTATGACTTTGCTCTCATGCAAACAACCTGTCTCTCTCTCCAGGTAATCATATTAGATATTTTAATGTCGAGATAATATTGTTTTTGCTAGGCACACTTTTGAAGCTTAGGTCGTCTACAACCAAGCCACTACTAGAAGCAGGGTGAAGCCACAAATTCCCGTAAAAGCCTGCATTAATGTCTCAACTCCTACAGCGGTACCAGGGCTAACACTGATACAAATAGAAGTCCCAGTTTGGGAAGGAATGGGGGCACCGCCGGATCCCGCTCCCAAGAAGCAACCTGGCCATCAGAGTAGACTTCGACTGAAAAGCACTGGGGGCAGCAAACCTGGCCCTCTTGGGAGGAGGAGAAGGCACCACCCTAAAAACACAAGAGAGTCTACACCATCGCTCTATCAACATGACGCCTATAATTAGAGACAAGGTCAGTTAGTGATCAAACACTAGAGAGGCATTGCCCATAGTAAGACTCAAGGCGTCACCCGAATAATGCCCAAGACAGTGCCTATAATTAGAGACAAGACAGTGCCTAAGACCTCCTGGCATCGCCCAAGGCGCCTGACCAACCTCCTAGTGCCCTACCAACCTCTTGGCATTGCCCAAGGTGCCTGCCACCCTCCAATGGTGCCCACAACAGCCTCCACCATCACCCAAGGCAAAAAAAAAAAAAAGAAAAGAAGAGGAGGATGTGGTATCCAAGCAAACCAAGAAAGAGAAAAAGAGAGAGAGAGTGTGGATAAGGAGCAAGCGGCCCCCAAGCAAACCAAGAAAAAAAAAGTAGTAGGAGGCAACACCCAAGCAGGCCAAGGAGAAGGGAAAAAAAGGGAATAAGGAGGCGGTGCCCAGGCAGGCCAAAGAGAAGAAAAAAGGAAAAAAAAAAAAAAAGAGAATAAGGAGGCGGAACCCTAGCAAGCCAAAGAAAGAAAATAAAAAAAAAGAAGAATAAACAAGGGGGAGGTGCCCAAGCAAGCATAAGAAAGGAAAAAAAACAAAAAACAAAAAAGGAGGAGAAGCAAAGTCCAGTGTCCAGACCAAAGAAAAAAAAGAAAAAAAAAGGAGAAGCAAGGGGCGGCGCCCAAGCAATCCAAAGGAAAAGAAAAAAAAAAGAGAAAGGGAGGCCCACATGGAAGAAAGAAAAAATAAAAAAAGAGAGAGCCAAGAGGTGGCACCCAGCCCAAAGGAAGCCAAGAAGTAATGAAAAAAAATGAAATGAGGGAGAGGAGGCCAAAGCCCGGCAAGAAGAAGAAAAAAAAAAAGCAAAGGCAAGGGGCCAACGCCCAAGGATGGAAGCCAAAGAAGGAATGGAAAAAAAAAGAAAAGAAAAGAGCCAGTGCCAAGGAATAAAAAAAAAGTATTGAAACATTTAGCGAGTCCTGATGAAAAGATACCGTGAGAAGTAAGGAAAATTCTAACTCAACCAGATGAAATGAAACACATGCCCTCGATCCCTTCCTCTCGAAAAAAGTCAGAGGCTTAGGACAAGAGGGCAAATGGCAAACCCGAATTTGACTGGGCCAAGCCCAAGTCAAAGGCTTAGGACCTGGGAGGCAAATGATGAACCCGAATTTGACTGGGCCAAGCTCAATTGAAATAAACCATGACATCCAAATAATCAAGATCCAAAAGAGAGCCCAAGGGGAGTCCAAGAAAGCATCAAGAGGCCAATGCCCAAGAGGCCAACGTCTAAGAGGCCAACGTCCAAGAGGTCAACGCCCAAGCACTTGGGGCACTGCTAAGGAGTTCACCCAAGCCAGGCATCGCCCAAGGGGGCGCCGCCCAAGGCTGCCCCCCTTGTCCTACTACGTCCTCTTGACTCCAATGCAAGCCCAAGACTACCCCGATTCACGTTCTAGGTCAAGACCAAGCCTAGTCTAGCTCAGGATCCTCCTCCCAACGGAATAGGAGCACGAGGGGGAGAATAGTGGGATACGCACGGAGGCCTAATCCTACCATAATTGTACTTGCCAAAAAAGTAGAGGTTGTCTCCTTCACGTCACCGCCTCACCGCCTGACTAAGCCTATATAATATAAGCTCTCTCACAATGAGAGATATCTACACACATTGACATAACCTCATCACCTTTTTGATGCCTTCATGACTTTGAGACCTCTACAAGACTCCTACACATACTACACCACCCTACACACATTGCTCTCTCTCTCTCTCTCTCTCCCTGTAAGCATTGTAATACTCTTGAAGAATACTCTATTCGGTGATTTCATTCATTAATAAAAGACTCATGCCACAACTGTCATTCCCGAGTGTAGAGTAGGTCACCTGGACCGAACCACTATAAATCTTTGTGTTGACTCATTATTTATTGTTTTGTCATTGATTGTCTATTTATTATTCATTAATTATATCTCTTGATATACTCGACTGTTGATTTTGCACAATACCGTTTTGTGCATCATCAGATAGAGGTATAAAGATTAAAGGAACATAGTAAAGAAGAGAGAGGATCACAAGTAACTCCAAGGAGTGTGGTAGACATAAAGTAAGAGGAGCTTAAAGCCACGTGTTAATTGGAGCGCCAGCCACCAAAAAAGCCCTTTGTTGCCCAAGCAGTCTGATGGGTATCAATGTACTCTGTTGCCTCTTTTGTTATTCAAATACTTAATAATGCCTCAATTTTTATTTCCCAATGCTACATAATGGCACATCATTCAACACTTGACTTACCAAAATTATGGATCTATATCCTAAAAAAGGGCTATAAGTCCAAAATATTCCCTACATGTTAAGTACATGGTCACGTGTTTCTCTCGGAAAGTAGGTGAAGGTAGAAAATATTTGTTATGTCAAAAAAAAAATGGCATGAAACCGAAATTAATTTAGATTCATAAATCTTGGTTTGATGTATATACATTCATTATTGTAAAAATAAATAAAGTAATATAAAACAATTAATCCATGTATTTCGCATCTCTCTCTCTCTCTCTAACGTCATTACCACCCCTACTTTCCATCTCACCGCCACCCTGCTGTGACGCTCATAAAATCAGGGGTTTTTTGTTAATCCGTTGATCACTCATCAACCCTCGAAAATACCCATGAATGCCACATAACCCGATACCACAGCACAACATCTCATTCACTGAGATCATAAAAACACAAAGTTTGGGCAGAGTCTCCCTTGTACTGACCACTCCCAAACGCACAACCTGTATGTCATTCAACCACATGACCCATCAGAGGTCCAATATACCACAATTCAAACTTCATTATTGTCCATTTACATCATTTGACTAAAAGGACTCAAAGCCCGAAAGCATAGTGCAAAACATTCTTAAAAATTGAGATTTTTGAAAAACCTACCAATAGATTTGTCATCGTTCTATTGGCAGGTTTTGCCTACTGAAAAAGTTCTACCGGTAGGTATGTCATCGTTTTACTGGTAGGTTTTGCCTATTTTCGCCCATTTTCATCATTTTTCAATTCCAATTCATTCCAACCAAGGTTCAAAGTATCGGCCGAGTTGGATACAACTCGGCCGAGTCGGATACAACTCGACCAAGTCGTATCCGCCTCGGCATGCAGTGATACGATAACGATACACGATACAAGACTATCACGAGTCTACCATGAATTGGTTCTGACTCGGGCCAACTCGGATCGTTGACTCGGACAAACTCGGCCCAACTCGGCCGATTCACTTTCAAATCGACCTAATACGCACAACAAAGAAAATGCCAAAAAAAAAAGGCAAAAAAGAAGAGGAATTGAACCCTAAATCAGACCTCTTTCACCATAATAAAAACAAAAGAAGAACGAATAGATCACAGACCTGAAAATTTGTGGTAAATTTCCCCAATTAGAGACCCTTTTACACTAATTGTTCTTACTTTCCTTCTTCTTTGAAGTAGTAAAGGACCCAAGTACAGAAACCACGGATCAACGATCAACATCGTGAATCAATTGCAGAAACCCTTCGAACTACTCGAGTAGCAAGAGATACAGCTTCAACGACGATGAGTCTCGAGTAACAGAGACCCATCGTCTCTATGCTCCCCCTCTCTCTCTTTGCGTTGGTCAAAGTCCGACTGTCAGAAAGTCGGTGGGTTGAGGCTTTGCCGTGTGGGACCCAAAAATTTAATTCCCTCCCCCTTTCTTTTGTTTTTTTTGGTTTTAGCCCAAACTTTTTAATTATATAACTTATAGTATTTATCATACAATTTAATGAGAACTTAACTTCTTAAGTTTGTTTTTGTATATGTATTGATGATTTAATAATTAAATGTACATAATGGAGAAAATACATATAATCATCATACATAAAATACATATACGTATAATTGATCTAATCAGATACATTATAAATAATTAAATGAAGAATTATACACTTATATTTTTTTTATAATTTTTAAAAATTACAAATTAAATTATATTAACCTTGAATATATATGATAATAAATATTTTTCGGTAGCATCCTTATTATTCTTTTTTGAAATAATTAATGTGTTAAATAATGTCTTTTAGGGATATGATGCATTGATGATGATGTTTACATTTATTACAATTTTTTGTATTTTTTTCAAATTTTTTTAAGCCTTTTATAAAGTGTTTTGCGCTTATCGGCTGATACTGCGCCGCGACTGATATGTCTCAGTGGCTTCCGAGTCAAAGGCCGATACCGCGACCTTGAACCATGATTCCAACCCACTCCATATCAACTCAACACATGTATAATGAAATTTTTCATATAAAACATAATCCATACAAGTTCTATTATAATTATTTCCATAGATTTGCATGCCCAAAATCAAATTTCATAAATATTTTACAAATATGGTTTAAAAGCCACAAATCGATTTTTCTTCATCTTTGAGGCCCCAAGTGAAAGCCTTCTACCAGTGTATAGTTCGCACTTAAAATATTTTCCCATAAAAGGGTGAGTTACGCTTAATAGGGTATCTCCTAAAGAGGCTACTTCCTAACCTAAATGCATATAAAATGTTTACATGCAACATTTAATAAGCAACAATCATTTCAATCAAGAATATGCAATTCAATGTTTAAAATCATTGTGTCATGTCATGAAATGAGATAAGACTCACTCATGCACTTCAACCTGAGCATTACCG
Source organism: Ilex paraguariensis (assembly GCA_963454935.2). Classification (NCBI taxonomy): domain Eukaryota; kingdom Viridiplantae; phylum Streptophyta; class Magnoliopsida; order Aquifoliales; family Aquifoliaceae; genus Ilex; species Ilex paraguariensis. The sequence goes on from CAUOFW020000547.1 coordinate 42,517, forward strand.
ACTCTCATAATACATGCAATATCATGTTTTTAAAATCAGGCATTCTAAACTCCCACCATAGATGTTGCACATCCAATGACCATTTTAAAATCTTTGGGTCTTTCTTGGAGTGAATATTTATAGACTTACACTAATGGGCACCCAACCGAGATGGAATTCATGGACTTCTACCAATGGTTTCACATACACCGACACACTTTATAGGCTAAACTAAGAGAGTGTGTATCCTAATCACCGAGTTTTGCACTCAAGGGACAATCTAGCTCTTTTTGCTAATCCTAACCAAATTTTCAATGCAAATCGCCTGACTCAGTCTGATATGCGATCCAATTTTTCCAAACCCACCTATCATTCACCAAGTGTGGTGTTTGATGATAACCATGCACACACACCCCCACTCATGTCCAGTGTCCAAGAATGTAATACCTCCGTGTATATACAATGTAATGAACAATTGAAATATTAATATCATGTCGAATATGTAATGAATGTCATATGAACTATTTCAACTACAGTTCAACACATTTTATGACTAATTATATCCAAAACATATAATTTTTATAAATCATCGCAATGTCAATACATCATTTAGCATAAATCACCATTTCATCCAACAACTTAATTGTCTGGTATTGAACCTCCAATTGTGGTGTCATTACCAGGGTTACCACTGAATTTCTTCAATTGACAATATCTGGAGTTACTGGTGAAGCCAATTGGTAGGGTGTTAGCTTATGACCAGTCTACATTATCCTTATCTCGTCCAGGGGTAGCAAGAGAATGCGTTGAAGTAAATTTACTAGCTAGCAATCCTTCAAGAATTTGGTTAGACATGGAAGACGAGGGAGCAAGATGGCAGAAAATTATCTACGAGAAGACTAAAAAATTCTACAAGGTTTGTCAGAAGCAAGGCCATGGCGATGAAGATTGCAGGAAGATGAAAGCTCCAATTCAGAAAATGGACGCAGAATGAAAGGATCTAGATTTACAAGAAGATATTCCATATATTAGGGCAGCGGAAAAAAGAAATGCAGTACAATCCTCGTAGATTATCAATCCAGTCAAAGGCAATAGAGGGAAGAATGCAAAGAAGTCGAATATGGAGTCAGTAAATCAAGCAAACTTGATTCAGAAACCTCAAAAAATTTGGAAACAAAACGTTGGAGGATCCTCAGTAAATCCCAAAATTCGGCAATACAATCAACGGTGAATGTGAATTTGGAAAGTCCAAGGCAAGCGGTAGATTCCCCTTCTCAAGCAGCAATGTAGATTATGGAAATAGGGGAACATTATGGGAAAGATGTTTTATCTCCCAATCTTAATGTGCTGGAAGAAAACCAATCTTCTCCTAATTTGCAAGTAGAAAACCCTCCACCGAATATTCATCAAGGGATTCAGTCTGTTCCTCAATTGCATGCAGGTAATCCTCCCTCTAATATACATAAAGATATTCCTGTTCAACAAAATCAGGAAAAAATGAAAGGAATTTGAAAGATGCTGCTCAAAATCTGTTAGATTCAACTTTTTTGATCAATCATAATTATGCATGTCTACAAAATTCTAGAACTACATTGGATGATGATAGGGGACTACAAATTACTAAGGAACCTCCAGATAAAGGTTTTCACTCAAAAGGAGAATTTTCAGGAAGTCGAGAGGGTATGGAAATTGATTCTCATGACTCTGATGTCGAGGTGAGCTATGATCTAAATTCCATTCCACGATTGGGTGTCGTTACTAGATCTCGGTCTAGCAAACCAAATTTCTCTAATTAAGAAAATGATTAATAAAATTACGTGGAATGTCAGAGGTGCAAACCAAGAAGCTTCAAGGCTCAGGTTGTTTAAATTAATTAGAATGCATGATATCTGTTTAGTTTCTATTTTAGAGCCTAAACTTAAGTCATCGAGGTTACCCCAATTGTGTAGAAATATGGGTTTTTCATCCTACTATGCTAATCCATTAGCTGAGAAATTCATCTGGATTCTTTAAGATCATCGACTGTCAGTTAATATTGTAGCAGTTCATGAACAAGCACTAACAGTGGAAGCTTCTTTTCTAGGCTCTGAACCTTTCTTTCTCACTATTGTTTATGCAAAATGTGATCACATATTGAGAAGGGAGTTGTGGAAGCATCTGGTGGACCTACCTGTTAATTTGAAACCATGGATTGTAGTTGGTGATTTTAATACTATAGTTTCTTCTGCAGAAAGAAAAGGGGTTGTTGTTCCTAGTATATCAATTATGAATGAGTACATATCAATAATTAACTCTCTAGCTTTGCAAGACTTTGGATTTACGGGTACATCTTTCACATGGTGCAATAACCATCATGGAATGACAAGAATGTGGCAACAATTGAATAAAGCCTTGGTTAATGTGGAATGGGGAGAAAGATTCTAGAGTACTATAGTGGAGCATGTTGGCAGAGGACAGTCTGATCACTGTCCATTAGTGGTAAAGTTTGTTGAAGCTGTTTCTACGCCAAGAATTTCATACTTTAAATTCCAAAATATGTGGGTGGAACATCCTGGTTTTCTGCAGCTAGTGAATAGCAGCTGGTCAAGGCAGTATTCTGCTAACCCTATTGAGAATTTCTTTTTGAAGTTAAAGTATTTGAAGTTTCACTTGAGAAGATGGAACAAGGAAACGTTTTTGAGAATATTAAAGCCTTGGAGAACAGACTGGTTAGAGCAGAAGAGGAATTTGAGAGGGATGATTCAATGAACAATTCTCAAGTTCTAATGGATGTAAAAGCTGAGTTGGAAAAGGCCCTGAAAATAGAGGAGATTTTCTGGAGGTAGAGAGCTAATGTGAAGTGGACAATAGAGGGAGAGAGAAACACTAAATTATTCCATGCTCTTGCTAAGAGTAAAGCTGTAATGAATAGACTGTTCAGAATTAAAAACTCAGACAATCAATGGGTGGAAGATGAGCAAGGAATTGCAGAATGTGGGGTAGGATTTTTTAAGGATTTGTATGCTTTTGAACCTCATATGTTGGAGGAGGAATTGTTTTCTTGTATTCCCAAGCTAGTGACAGCTGAGGATAACCTTATGCTTACTTCTCCAGTTACACTAGGGGAGTTGAAGGAGGTGATTTTTTCAATGTCTGTTTACAGTGCACCTGGACCTGATGGTTTTTCTGGCCAATTTTTCCAATCTGCCTGGGATATTATTAAGTCTGATCTGTTGAAGGCTACTAATTTTTTCATTGAAGGAGGAGAAGTTCCTAAGTCTATTAATGCCACTTTATTGGTTCTTATTCCTAAAACTGAGAAACCCACAACCTTTGCATAGTTCAGGCCTATAAGCTTATGTAATTTTCTTTACAAAGCTTTTACAAAGATTCTGTCCTCCAGGTTAAGTATATTGCTCCCCACAATCAATTCTGATGAACAACAGGGTTTTGTCAAAGGTAGAAACATTGGTGATAGCATAACCCTTGCTCAATAGATGGTGAATGAAATTGATATAAAGGTTGAGGCTGGAAATGCTATTGTGAAGCTTGATATGATGAAGGCCTTTGACATACTGGAATGGGATTTCTTAAAAAATACTTTAAGTTGCTTTGGGTTTTCAGAAAGGTTTTTGAGTGTTGTTTCTAATTGCCTCCAGAATCAATTTGTGTCCTTGGCTATTAATGGGGTAAGACATGGCTTTTTCCCAAAGTCTAGAGGGCTTAGATAAGGAGATCCATTATCTCCAAACCTGTTTATTATTGCAGAGGAGGTCTTGAGTAGAGGTTTAAAGAGGATTTTTGAACACAAGTTAGTAAAGTACTACCATACTGGTAGAGGTTCTTTCCCCTTATTACATCTATTATTTGCAAATGACACCCTCATTTTTTTGAGTGGTCATAAGAGTTCAATGATTAATCTTTTGAAGTTTGTGAAAAGATATGAGGCCTCATCTGGGCAGCTAGTGAATAAACAGAAGAGTTCTTTGATTTGTTCTAATAAAATACCCCTGCATAGAAGGAATCAATTGACCCAAGTAGCACAGATCCCACTTAAGTCTTGCCCAATCACTTACTTGGGTTGTTCAATTATAAGGGGCAGTATTGGACTTATTTACTTTGAGGAATTGTTGAGGAAAGTGCAAGCAAAACTGCAGGGTTGGTATGGGAAGATGCTTTCTAATGCTGGAAGATTAGTTTTGATTCAATCAGTTTTGAACTTAATGCCTATTCATTTATTAGCTTCATTGAATTTACCTAAGGGGATTATTGGTAAACTTACTTCTGCAATATCTGGTTTTTCTGGTCTGGTAAGCAGAATGTTAAAAGAAGACATTGGTGTTCTTGGAAAACTATTACTATGCCCAAAGAGGAGGGAGGTTTCGGAATAAGAAGATTTGAGGATGTGCAAACGGCCTTCAGAATGAAGCAGGTGTGGCACTTGATGCATAGAACTACCCTATGGTCCAGGATTTTTGTTGTAAAATTTGTGGGGAATAGGCATTTACTAGCTTCTACTGCTCAAATCCATGGTAGAGGATATAGAGAATTGGCCCCCTAGATTGAATTGGTGGTGACACATACTCTAATGCTAGTGGGTTCAGGATGTACAGTTGACTTCTGGTGTGATAACTTGACTGGGTTGGGGCCGTTAATTCTTAGAAATTCTGTCAAGCCATCAGTCTTTCCAAAACTAGCTCAATTATATGTGAATGGACACTGGGAACTGGCAGAGATCCAGTACATATTGGACCCTCATTTGCTCCAGGAGATTACTGCTATTCAGTTACACCTGAACTCAGGACAGGACAGACTAATTTGGAAAAATTCCTCTCTAGGATATTTCACTGTGAAATCTGCATGGCAGATTGTAAGAATGGAGGGCATTGTCAATACTCCAGCTGCTACAGTTTGGAGACAACATGTGCCTCCAAGTGCTCAGCTATTGGGATGGAGAATATTACAGCACTCTTTACCTATGGATGATACTTTCCAACATATAGGGGTGGCTCTAGCCAGAAAATGTGTTCTCTGCAATCAGGAATGTGAAACAAGAGCTCATGTTTTTATCCAGTGCAGGTTTTCCAATTTTATATGGAGTGCCCTCTCTGCCCAATTGGGATTTCATTTAATTGCACAGGAGGAACCTTTTACAAGATTCATGAGGCTGGTGAGAGCTTTTTAACCTTTCTACAGATAGGAGTTCTTGTGTCTATGAATCTACGGGAGACCTTCCAGTCTATACTAGTCTACTTATGCAACAGGATACAAGAAACATACAATGTTTAAGGAAGCGTTTCAATTTTTTTTTTTTATACCTCTTATGCTCTTCTTCTAGCAAGGACAGACCTTCATCTTTCTGCAAGGAAGTCAGAAACGATCTTCTCCTCTGCCTTGATTTAAAGGATCCCTGTTACTGTTTCATCATCTTTACATGGATCTACTTCCTTCTTTGCTTTGACCGTTGGCCTTCCTGCTCCGACTGGTTTTCATTGGATCCTATCCATGGTTCATTACCCCTATTTAATCAGGAAAGCCTTGGTCCTGCTCTTGGTGATTGGATCTATCTCCTTCTCTGTTCTTCATTTCTGCAGGTCTTTGTGACAGTCTGGTTCCTTAGACATGGCCAGGACTGTCTATTTTCCTACCAAGCTCTTCATGATCAAGATCTATATTTTTCTGGAAGCTAGCTGGATCTTCTTCACATGCGGAGGATGCCCTCTGTCTTGGAACACATGCGCATCAATTTTATTGGTCTCCCCATCGAATCTGGAAAGCTAGATATTCACCTTCTACTTAGTATAATTGAGAAGGACTATGGGTGTTCTTCAACTCAGTTCTCTCAATCTTCATGGGTACTGGCATCGCTGCAATTTCTCTCAATGGCTCTCTATTTTCTCTCATTTGTTCAGTGCATTGGGTTCACTGACAAGGAGTCCATTCATCTGACTTACCAAAAAGGCTATACAACCTTTCAATCGTTGAACCAAGCTATTCAGTCCCCCTATCTTGTAGGCTTATCAGTTTCCTTGTCTTATTAGCTGTCCTTTCATTTGCCTGAAACTCTGATAGCTTCTCAGAGATATCAAATGCCACACCAACTGCCTAATTGTCTCTCAGCTCATGTTGGATGCTACTATTGCAGCTCATATGTGCTGATCAGCTACCATCTTTTAGCTCATTTCGGTTGCTGTCTTGAAGCTCATATGTGCTGTAATCATCACTCATTTTGGGCAGCATGCTCTCAGCTCATGCTATCAACGCATCCATTCTCACAGCCCATGCTATCGGCTGCCTCAGCAACATACTGCAGCCAATAATTAGAATGCATTTTTCAGCTGATTAGTCTACCTTAGGAGCAGCATGATTAGGTCTCATTTTATTATGTACCAAGCATGCATATTGCATTCTCTTTCTTTTAATTATTCTACGTAATTAGATTGCATCGAGCGACAATCCCTCCTAAAAAAAACAAATAAAAAAACAAAAAGTGGTACGAACCAATGTCTCAAAGTGTTTTCGAGGACAATACAATTTTTTGTTTGGAAAAAAAAATGTTATACATAGTCTATGCAATAACATACTTAATTTCACATAGGTACAATATAAACATATAGCATGTCTACATAACACCATTCTCAAAAAAATTACAAGTTAGTAATTTCCACGTACCAATTCAAACTAGAATTAATTTTACCCAATTTCAATACTCATTTCACCAATTTTACAACAACAATAGGCAAATGCTAAAGATATCTAACAACCTACCTATTTCATATCACAACCCTAAGTTGGGAATAAACATAGTTAGGATAAAAACTTAATCTCTTGAAGCGTAAGATAATGCTAGGAAGCTATAAGAACCCAAATCTCACCCAAAACCCTTGATTTCTTCAATCTCGTTTTTGAAATTTCGGTAAAATCCATCCTTTTGGTATGGTTTTTTAGTCCTCGCGGCGTAGAACAATCTTTGTTTTTGGCTCGAATCGATTCGAGCAACGAATCTCTATAAATCACAGAGAGAAGGTGGAGCTTTTCACTTTTTCCCTCTCTTCCTCTCTCCAACGTTAAGCCCAGCTGAGAATGGGAAGAAAAATCAGATTTTCTTCCTTATTTATACCTTTTAATTGCTTGGTCCACATCGCACCACACGTCCTCCTTTTCCGAGTTCTTTTTTCGAGTTTGATTTCGTCTCAAAACGATTAAATTTTATCTCGGTTCAAGTTCAAAATATTTTTATATGAACTTTATTTAAATTATTTTTTATTTTTCAAAATTTAAGTCCCGGGTTTATTTTTGAGGTTACTCGACATCCGATTGTCTCGTAAAACATAAAAAATTCGATTGTCTCAAAATTCGATGAAAATGGACACAATAACTATATTTCGTAAGAGAAATCCAACGGTGAGATCAGTCTCATCATTCGAGCTCTAGAAAAATACGAGTTTTTTACTTGCAGCGAAGTGACAAATTACTTTTTTGCCATTTTTCACAAAAATTCAAATTTTCTTGGATTTTTACACCTACCCCCACTCCATGCTAACATTATTAAAAATTTATTTATGAATGCGTTAAAGTGATATTATATACAGAATTTAAATATAAAGTAGTTACTAAAGATAATGAAAAAATTAAAATGTAATGTACTTATCAAAAGTGTAGAATTATGGAATGCATACCCTTCATGGGTAATGTTCTATAGTATTTATAATCAGAGTACATGGTTACATTGGCTAAAATAGCCTTGAAAAATATATAAAAAGAATAAATGCAAAAATACTCTAATATGCTCCCGCAAACTATGCGGAGGGTGGAAGCACGCATAGATTGACCGCAATTCTTTGAATTTGGCCGCAGGCAAACTCTCTATGAAAATATTAGCCAATTGGTCATGTGTCAAAATATAATGAACAAAAAGTAATCCCCAACCCACGCGTTCTCAAACAAAATGAACATACACCTTGATATGCTTTGTGCGAGCATGTTGAACATAATTGATAGGTAAATAAGTGGCACTGGAATTGTCATAATAAACAATAGTGGGCCATTTGAGAGGGACATGCAAGTCAGATAGAAGAAAGAAGTGATCGGAGCCAACAAGTGTCAACAATAACATAAGCAACAACACAGTATTCAGCCTCTGCGCTAAAGCAAGACACTGTTGGTTGTTTCTTGGCACTCAAGGAGACGATATTGTAACCAAGGAAAACACAGTATCCAGTTTTAGAACGAAGAGTGTTAGAACAGCCCACCCAGTCCGTGTTAGAATAGCAACAATTTGATCAAAGGGTCCCTTGTAAAGTTGAAGACCAAAGTTGACAGTAACATTAAGATATTGGAAAATTCATTTGACAGCGATGAAATGAGACTCACATGGGATATGCATGTGTTGACAGAATAATTGCACCGCAAAGAGAATGTATGAGCACTTAAAAGTCAAATAATGCAAAGCCCCAACAAGACTACAGTAATGCGATGGATCCGAATAAGGCGGATCAGACGATATGGAAGACAATGACTTACTCGCAAGGGGAGTGCTAACCGGTTTGGCATGAAGCAAATTAATTCTGGCGAAGAGGTATGTAGCATATTTGGACTAAGACATAAAATACCCATCAAATTAGTAGTAACCGTAATGCCAAGAAAGTGATGAAGAGATCCCAAGTCAGTCATAGAGAATTCATGTTTGAGCGCCACAATGATAGAATTTAAAAGATTTGCCAAGGAAGCAGTGAGCAAAATCTCATCCACGTATAATAACAAGATAGCCATATAAAGCAGAAGCTGAGCGATAAATGAACATGGATGAATCAAAATTGCTACAATGAAACCTTGACGATCCAAGAACCTAGTAAAGTGATGAAGAGATGCCAAGAAAATGATGAAGAGATCCCAACTCAGTCATACATAATTCATGTTTAAGCGCCACAATGATAGAATTTAAAAGATTTGTCGAGGAAGCAGTGAGCAAAATCTCATCCACATATAATAACAAGATAGACATATATAGCAGAAGCTGACCTATAAATGAACATGGATGAATCAAACTTGCTACAATGAAAACCTTGAAGATCCAAGAACCCAGTAAAGTGATGAAGAGATCCCAAGTCAGTCATAGAGAATTCATGTTTGAGCGCCACAATGATAGAAATTAAAAGATTTGTCGAGGAAGCAGTGAGCAATATTTCATCCACATATAATAACAAGATAGCCACATATGGCAGAAGCTGAGCGATAAGTGAACATGGATGAATCAAACTTGCTACAATCAAAACCTTGACTATCCAAGAACCCAGTAAATCACTAAAACAAAGCACGAGGTGCATGTTTTAAACCGTAGATAGCTTTATGTAGGCGGCATACATAATCTGGGAAATCAGGATGAATGAATCCTTTAGGCTATCACCTGTAAACCACCTCTATGAGATTGTCATGCAAGAAAACATTTTTTACATCAAGCTGATGGACCGACCAATTGTGAGATGATGCAAGGGAAAGATCTATCCAAATTGTTGTGGGACTAACCACAGGACTGTATGTTTCTTTATAATCAACACCATGTTGCTAATTAAAATCTTGAGTAACAAGTCGTGCCTTAAAGAATTCCAATGAGCCATCAGAGTGGCGTTTAATTTTAAAAACCCAATTTGATCCAATGATGTTAGAAGATGGCAGCAAAAGAATTAGGGGTATCCATGGGTCGGGTTAGACTTGGGTAGTGTAGGTCCAAATCCTTATCCAAGTGAGTTATCAGGTAGGCCAGACCTGACTTCGGGTAGGGGTAGGCTACTTGCAACCCAACTCCCAAGCCTATTAGGCGGGCCTGTTCGCAAGCTTTTTTATATACAATTTCATTTAAAAATAATAAATATTTTTGTAATTTAATATTTGTGTAAATTATATTTTTGAATCAAAAATAGAGTCAAAATGGATAAAAATAAAATAATAAATAATTTTATTTTTAATTAGGGGATGAACTGCATCTAATAGAATAAATACATCAAAACTAGGTTGAAACTTGCTCACTTATCTATCATTTTCATTACTCTACCATTTAAAACTTATATGCTTAATACATGGAAAATAAAATAATACATTATTTATAGTATCTAAATTTTTAAAATTTCAAATTCCAACATTCAGAGACTTATTTTAAAGTTTTAAATTTAATAATTTAAAAGTATAACTTTTTTCCAAATGAAGGGTAGGCGGGCTTCGATCTGGGTAATGGATTTGGGGGCAAGCACAAGTCCTCTTTTTAAAGATATTGAGCTCGGACTCGGGCGGGCCAACTATCGAGTCTATCAAGTTTTAGACCAAGTAACAGAATCCATGGATAACCTGGCCCATGGACACCCCTAAAAGGAACCAATGACCAAGTATGGTCGGCAAGCAAAACATTATATTCATCGTGCATTGCACGACACCAGAGAAAGGATTTAGAATCTTCGGTAAATGTCCGAGGTTCATTGGGAATGTCTGAAGGACAAAATTGAGTGATCATAAAGGGTAAAATGCAAGGCTTACATGAACCATCCGTGGTTCGGGTGAGCATAGGATGATGATTGGCATTGGGATCAGACGGTAGAGGAGGGATTGGATTTGGATTTGGATTGGTTGGACCAAGAAATTCTGGTAGAGGAGATAGAGGATGGTAGGAAGATTGTGCAGTGGGTGAAGGTTTGGGATAAGTAGCAACCAAAGGGATAAGGGGGTGAGTTGGTGACTATCATTCGGATGAGATAAAGGAGAAGGTATAGGAGATAAAGATTACGTAAGGGGTAAGGGAGCAGGATAAGTATGAACCAAAAGGATAAGAGGGGTGGGTGGATGTGGATTATCGGTTAAGGTGCTGAACACGCAGAAGAATGAGGAGGCTGCTTGATTGGAGATAAAGTAAGATGAGTGGGATGTGGTTGTTAAGATTGAGATAGAGGAGAATAGATGTGAGGGAGATCTATGGTTGACGAGGTGCAGGACTCCTATCGGATAAAGAAAGAGATAAACTAGGAGGATTTGGATGAGGACTTGGAGAATGGATAGAAGCTAGAATTCGGAGGACGAAGGTGATAAAGATTATGAGAAAGATGATCATATGTATGGGTAAAGGATAAGGTGTGAAAATTATGGTTTGAGGGAGAAGATTGACTGAGTGCCGTTTGAAATAAGTGATAACGGAAATTGTTCTCATCAAATATGTTTACTAAGCCGGTACCAGTGTTCAAGTTCAAGTATTGTTTGGACTTGATTGATGTTTGCGCTATTTGACTGTACCCTTCGGAGTATTTAACGAAAGCAGCAGTCAAATTCACATATGGTTGGATGGCTTGATGGAATACAAGTCAAGGTGGTGATTTGTTGTGATGACTTGTATTCTAAGTCAACTGTTTTTTATTTTGACTATAATTGAAAATATGAGTTTTTCATTGGAGGCCTTGATAGACAAGTTTGGCTTTAATTGAGATTATGTTGATTTCATTATTTTAATAGAATTTAGTCTAACATGGACTTTTGTTGTTTAAACTCCAAACCTTCAAAGAGTTGTTTTTTGTTTTTTGTCCAACACGTGAGACCTCCTCACCATGAAGACATTGTGAAGGAATCAAATTCCTTAGTCCAAAAGCTTGATAAAAAGGACTTCTTCGCCGGTGAGTTGTGTGTTGCCATCGATGATGGTACAAGAGTTCTGTTTGTGTGTGATAAATTTGTATTGCTCTATTTTGTTAAATCCAATAAATATTGTATTATTAGAATAGAGTAGATATCTAGTTCTCTCATTGATTTTCTTTTGAGAACGTTGTAATCTCCAATTCTTTAATAGTGAAATTTTGTTGTTGTGTTTCGTTTGTGGACGTAGGCTTGCGTGTTGAGTCGAATCACGTAAATCTTTGTTTTCTAATTTTCTATTTCATTGTGTTATTATTTTGTTTGTGGTCTTTGTTCATAAAAAACTAGTATCAGAGCTATTGATTTTGGGATGACTATAGTAAAATTCGAGATAGAAAAATTTTATGGTCAGAAAAATTTTAGTTTATGACAGAGCAAGATGAAAGCATTACTTCATTAGCAGGGTTTGACAATGGCCATTGATGGAATTTTATCTAAGGAGACAAATCAGACTAAAGTTGCTGATATTGAAGAAAAAGACACAGGGCAATTCAGATGTCTCTTGCTGATGAAGTTCTTCGTGAGGTTATCGATGAAGACAAAGCAGAAGGGCTATGAAAAAAATTGGAGAATTTATATATGAAGAAGTCTCTCGCCAATCGCTTGTATCTGAAGCAACAGATGTGCACACTCAATATGAAGGATGGTACACCCATTAATGAACATCTTGATGAATTTAACAAAATTATTATTGACTTGAAAAATATTGATATTAATATTGGGGATGAAGATCAAGCCCTGTTGTGTTATGCTCGCTGCCTAATTCGTTTGATAAACCATGAAACATTGGATAACTGAAAACCAAAGTAGAAGAATTAGAAAGCCTAAGAAAAGGAGTGCAGGACTCCGTTGATGCAACAATAAGGAGTGGAGAATAATTCGGGATGACTTGAAACTTTGGATGGCCAAAGTTTAAGAATTCAAGCAAGCAGCAGCACAGTTCCTGGAGAATGATATTAAGATGAACACGAGGTGCTTCAATGGTGTTATTCCAAGAGGAAACCTGATATGAATCTTCCCTCGTGATTATACATGTGGAGACCAGGACATCATAGAGGGGGGTGCTTGTCTGCCGCAAACTCTATTTTATTTGTTATCCAATGATGTATGTTCGACCCTATTCAAAATGTTGTAATGTATTTTCCAAGCGTCAGAAAGTTGTGCAATGTAGTAACTTAGAAATCTGAGATCGCCTCATCACGGAACAAAGGCAATTCGATTGGTGATGTGTGTGCAACAAATAGTAAAAATCCTTGGATTTGTAGAAAAATGTAGGAATTAATTCTAGTGTATTAAAATCAAGAAAAAAACAATCGGCTAATCCTCAGGAATCAACTCACCATAATCAAACATTTGGGTTCTCGATTTTAACCCATTCCAGGTTGTATTCAAACTTGCTCGAACAAAAAATATTCAATAAAAATCAAGTTTATATAATATGTAGCTTTAAAGATAAGGAATGAAAACTAGAGTGATAAGTATTCAGATGTATAAATAATTTTCAAGCATTATTCGTGCCAGGCAAATCGTCGTCATCGACGAAAAATCAAAGTGGTCACTTAACAACTAATTTTCAAAGTTGGTTCGTTCCTTCTACAAAACATTCAGTTGGCTAGAAATTAGTAGAGATTCATTATGGATTGATTACGGATGAACCAGTACTATGTGATGATGCACAAAAATGGTTTTGCACACCACCTGTCAAGTATAGATAATAAATGCAATGAAATCAACGAAAAAATTAAAGAAGACACAATTTATAGTGGTTCGGTCAATTCGACCTACGTCCACTCTTCAATGGCTTCAGTTGCTGGGTATTTTATTGATTCAAAGATATGGAGAATGGAGATACAAGCTTTGAGAGAGAGAATGGAGAATCAAAGAAAATAGTAATCTCCGGTAGTCGGTTCGTCTTCTGTAAGTCTCTGATGGAGCATGTGTCCCTTTCTCTCACAGATTAGAGCCATTTTATAGTAGATAAGAGATCATTCTTGTGGAGATCATGACATATCCTCAAGGCTTCTTTATCGCAGCTTAGAGATTATCTTTGGTGGAGATCACGACTTATCCTCAACGGAAGGACGAGGTTGGGGAACTCTTGAAGGAAACGTGGTCAAAGATTGGACCGTTTCCTTCCTTCGGTGGTGCGGATAAGCTTCCCGTGCTCTCTTCTTGGTGACGTGCTAAGCAAGAAGTCTAACCGGCCTTGGGCTCCTTAAGGCGGTGCAGATAAACTTCCCGTGCTCTCCTCTTGGTGACGTGCTAAGCAAGAAGTCTAACCGGCCTTGGTCTGTCTTGGATTTGGTGGATTCACGATGAGGTTGGGCTCCTCAACCGGGGTTGGGCTTTAATACATAAATTGGACTACTTGGGCTTAACCCATCATTTGCCCCCCAATGCCCCATGTCCAAGGAGACTTGGAAAAGGAGGCATTGATTACATTTTTTTTTTAACCCTTCTCTATTTCTTGCAGCGAGTAAGAGGGTGGTGGTGTCCCGTTTTTCTAGCAGGAGCCCTCCTTCTTCCAAAGTGATAAGGACAGATGATGCCCCCCATGTGGCTTCCATGGTGGCTCCTTCTCAACTGGCAACTTCTCCAACTGCTGCTCCAGAATCTTCTTCTCCCAAAGTGATAAGGACAGATGATGCCCCCCATGTGGCTTCCACGGTGGCCCCTTCTCAACTGGCAACTTCTCCAACTGCTGCTTCAGAATCTTCCTTGCCAGGCACATCTGTTCCACCTTTATCCTCTCCTCGTGCTACCCCTCCTTTGTCTCCTCCTTGTTCAGGAACTTCTACCCAAGTGCCGATTTGGGCTGGTGCTATGATGGGGAGACCAGCAGCTATCAGGGCAAGGCTTGGGAGGTTTGTGTTTGGGCCAGAAGTTTCTGAGCTTAGCGCTTCGGGCACTGATAATATTGTCAACACGTATTTGGAAGGTCTGGCTCAGGTAAGGGTCTGTTATTTCCCTTTCTCCAGTCGTTTCCTGTGTTTTTGACTTCTTTTTTTTTTTTTTAGGTTTCGACTTCCTCCATCTGCTTGCTTTCGAGGGCCTATAATCAAGACAAGCTGAAGCTGGATCTTAGCCTTGTGCAGAGGGTGCTTATTACTGCTCGGGAGAGGATTGTCGAGCTTGATTCTGAGCTTTTGGTGACTCGTGAGAGGGACGTGCTCCGGGAAGGTGAGCTTGTGGCAGCACATGAAAGGTTTTCTAATTTAGAGTCTGAGCTTCTGGCGGCCCACGAGAGGGACGCGCTCAGGGATGGTGAGCTTGCTGCAGCCCATGAGAGGGCCACTAAGCTAGAGGCTGAGCTTTTGGCAGTCCACGAGAGGAGCGCGCTCAGGGATGGTGAGCTTGTTGCAGCCCATGAGAGGGCCACTAAGCTAGAGGCTGAGCTTTTGGCAGTCCACGAGAGGAGCGCGCTCAGGGATGGTGAGCTTGTTGCAGCCCATGAGAGGGCCACTAAGCTAGAGGCTAAGCTTTTGGCAGTCCACGAGAGGAGCACGCTCAGAGAGGCTGAGCTTGTAGAGGCCTATGGGAGGGCCATGCTCAGAGAGGCAGTTGTTGCAGAGGCAAAGCTGACGGCTGCTAGGGAGAGAGTTTCCCGTGCTGAGGAAGACTTGGAGAACGGTCTTGCAGATGCTTTTATTGATGGTTTCGAGGATCTCCGAGGGAAAGTTTCTACCGCTTTCCCTAATATTGACTTCTCACCTTTCGTGCCCACTGACGACAGTGATGAGGGGGGATCTGATGCTGTTGACGACAATGAGGAGGAGGTGGGGGGACGACCATGAGAGCAGTTAGAGTATTTAGGACTTTTGATTTTTTTATTTTTTTTTGAAAAGGCGGTATCTGGCCTTATGTTTGTACCGATACTCCTTTGAAATGAAATACAGGAAATCTTTTTGGAGTAAATGGCATAGAAAATTTTATTAATTTATTGCTTATAAAAAGCGATATTGGGCAATAATTCCCAAAAAAATAAAAAATAAGAAATACATTGAAATCTTGGGTAATACCGCTAAAAAATCAAATCAAGTCCCAATTTCTACTGCTTTGATGCTCTCAAGGTGTCATTGGTAATACCTTTTCAAATGCTCTGCATTCCATGGATGGAGTAAAACTTTTCCCTCAGAATCTTGGATTTTGTAGGTGCCTGGTCTCACTACTTCTGTTACGCGGTAGGGCCCTTCCCAATTTGGTCCCAGCTTCCCTTCGCGTGCATCTTTTGTAGCGATGATTACTTTTTTGAGGACCAAATCCCCAGGTTGGAAAGAACAGGGCTTCACCCTCGAATTGTAGTACCTTGTCATGCGCCGTTTATATTCCGCGTTGCGGACTACAGCCATCTCCCTTGCTTCCTCCACCAAGTCGAGGTTGCTACGGAGTCCTTCCTCGTTGGTGATGGGATCGTGGTGTTGGACCCTTAGGGAGTGTACCCCTATTTCCACAGGGATGATCGCCTCGGTTCCGAAGGCGAGGGAAAAAGGAGTCTCCCCAGTAGGGGTTCTTGGTGTGGTTCGATAAGCCCACAGTACACCTGGCAGCTCCTCTACCCAAAGGCCCTTTGCTTTTTCGAGCCTTGTTTTTAAATTGCGTAGCACGGTTCTTACCATGACCTCTGCTTGTCCATTTGCTTGTGGATGCGCCGGGCTGGAGTGAGGTTGTTTTATTTGAAGGTCAGAACAGAAAGAGTTCAGCAGCTTGTTGTCAAACTGCTTGGCGTTGTCGCTGACAATGGCATGGGGAATCCCGAAACGACAGACCAAGTTTTTCCAGATAAAGTCTTTGACCTTTGCGTCTGTGATTTTTGCTAAAGGTTCTGCTTCTGACCACTTGGTGAAGTAGTCGACTGCCACCACCACGAACTTGCACTGCCCTTTACTAAGAGGCAAGGGGCCTAGGATATCGATGCCCCACTTAGAGAAAGGCCATGGGCTCGAAATGGTTGTTAGCTCCTCGGGTGGTTGCCTTGGCACAGTGGCAAAGCGTTGGCACTTGTCGCACTTTTTGGAGAACTCCTGAGCGTCCCTCATCATGGTAGGCCAGAAGTAGCCCTGTCTGAGCGCCTTGTGGGCAAGGGAACGCCCTCCAGAATGATTCCCGCAGATCCCTTCGTGGATTTCTCGCAAGGCATAGTGGGCTTCTTCAGGTGAAAGACATCGTAACCATGGTAAGGAATAGCCTCTCTTGTATAGAGTGTCCTGCAAGATGGCAAACTTGGAGGCCCTTATCCTTAGCTTCCTGGCCTCTAGGGGATCATCAGGCTGCACACCCTCTTGGAGGTATGCCTTGATTTGGGTCATCCAGTCTGATTCGGTAGATACACAGTCAACATTATTGGCCTCCATGTCCATCCTGCTGGGCTCGCACTGGTGACCAATTAGTACTGGTTCCCCTGATGAGGCTTCCATGGATGAAGCGAGCTTTGCGAGTGCGTCGGCGGCCATATTATCCTCTCTAGGGATGTGATTTATCTGGAAGTAGTGGAATTTTGTGATCATGTTTCTGGCCATGCTGAGATATTCTTGCATTTTGGCTCCTTTGGCCTCGAACTCACCCCTCACTTGATTGACTATCAGCTGAGAGTCGCTGTAGGTGGCAAGGTGTTGAACCTCCATTTCCATTGCTAACCTTAATCCAGAAAGGAGGGCTTCGTATTCCGCCTCATTATTGGAAGCATAAAAGTGGAGCTTCATCGCATATCTGAGAGTGGTGCCATCAGGGCTGATCAAAATTAAGCCCGCTCCTCCTCCTTCACTAGTCGAGGAGCCATCTACATAGAGTTTCCAAAGCAGATGAATGGAGAATTTGGAATTTGAAGTGGAAGACCGGGGAGGTGAAGCCTGTGATGCCTGGGCATGCGGAGGTGCAGCTTGTGGTGCCTGGGCATCCAAAGGTGCAGCCTGTGGTAGAGGTGCAGCTTGTGGTGCCTGGGTATCCTGAGGTGCAGCTTGTGGTGCCTGGGCATCCAGAGGTGTAGTCTGTGGTGCCTGGGCATCCTGAGGTGCAGCTTGTGGTGCCTGGGCCTCCAGAGGTGCAGCCTGTGGTGCAGGAACTAGAGGTGCAGCATGTGGCGCCTGGGCATCCTGAGGTGCAGCTTGTGGTGCCTGGGCATCCAGAGGTGCAGCCTGTGGTGCAGGGGCTGGAGAAAAAGTTGTTTGGGCTCCTAGGGAGGAGACTTGGGCGCTTGCTTGAGGGTCTTTGTTAGGCTTTTTGATGTCTCCGTTGGGCATTTGGGGATCCTCACTGTTGCCATCATCTGTTGGTGTGAGTTCAGCTACGAAATCTGCTAAGGCTTGTGCTTTGATGGCCGTCCTAGGTTGGTACTGAATGTCGAATTCTCTGAGTTCTACTGCCCATTTAAGAAGTCTTCCAGACACGTCCGGCTTTCCCAAGATTCTTTTAAGTGGTTGGTCGGTGATGACCACCATACGATGGCCCTGGAAGTAGTGTCGCAGGCGTCTTGCTGTCGTGACCAGAGCGAGTGCCAGTTTTTCTAGTGCTGAATATCTGACCTCTGCCCCCCGATATGCCCTGCTCACGTAATAAACCGGTTTCTGCACTCCATTGTCGTTTCTAACGAGCACTAAGCTTACCGCTGATGGGGAAGCAGACAGGTATAGATGGAGAGTCTCTCCAGGAGCAGCATGTGACAGGAGGGGAGGTGCTACTAGGTAGGCTTTAAGCTTTTGAAAAGCCTCCTCTGCCTCAGGTTTCCACTCAAAGGCTTTTCGGAGAGTTTTGAAAAAGGGGAGACATTTATCTGCAGATTTGGAGACAAACCTATTTAATGCTGCGATCCTTCCATTGAGGCGCTGGAGCTCCTTGGTTGAAGAGGGTGACTTCATGTCAAGAATGGCCTTGATCTTGTCAGGGTTCGCCTCAATTCCCCTCTGATTGACCATAAAGCCCAGGAATTTACCAGACCCCACACCAAAGGCGCACTTCTCAGGGTTGAGCTTCATGTGATAGGACCTCAGGACGTTGAAAGTTTTTTGGAGGTGATCAATGTGGTCTACTGCTGCAAGGCTCTTTACCAGCATGTCATCCACGTACACCTCCATTGTTTGCCCGATCTGAGACTGGAACATCTTGTTCACCAGCCGTTGGTAGGTTGCTCCAGCGTTCTTTAGCCCAAAGGGCATGACCCTGTAGCAGTATGTCCCCTTTGGCGTGATGAATGATGTCTTCTCTTGGTCTGGGGGATGCATGCTAATCTGGTTGTACCCCGAGTATGCATCCAGGAAAGTGAGCAACTCATGCCCAGCGGTGGCGTCGATGAGGAGGTCAATCCGCGGCAGTGGATAACTATCTTTTGGGCATGCCTTGTTCAGTTCTGTGAAGTCGACACAGAGACGCCACTTCCCATTAGCCTTAGTAACCATTACTACGTTGGAGAGCCACTCTGGATACGCCACTTCCCTGACTGCTCCGTTATCAACCAGCTTTCTAATCTCCTTGTCCATGGCTTAGGCCCTTTCAGTGGAGGCTCCCCTTAACTTTTGGCGAACAGGCTTGTACAGTGGATCGACATTGAGGTGATGGGTAGCTACTTTCGGGTCGATGCCCTCAAGGTCCTCATGCGACCAAGCAAAGATGTCCATATTACGCTTCAAAAATTCAATCAACAGGGGAGCCAGCTCTTCAGAAAGGGAAGAGCCAATGTAAATTCTTCTGTCTGGGTGCTCCTTTTCTAAGACCACAGGGATGAGTTCCTCGACTGGTTCTCCTCTTTCTGTTGCGGAGTCATCCCTTGGTCAAGGACCTCAACTTGCAATGCTTCTTGGGGCTTCCTAGCCTTCATAGAGGATACATAGCACTCTCTGGCTGTTATTTGGTCCCCTTTGACCTCTCCGACTCCATTTAAGGTTGGAAAGCGGAGAACGAGATGGTAGGTAGAGGGCACAGCTCTTAATGTGTTAAGAGCTGGTCGCCCTAATATGATGTTGTAGGCTGACGGGCATTCTATTACCAGGAAATTGACCATGACTGTGGAGCTTCGGGGTGTTACTCCGGCGGTGACGGGAAGTGTGATGGATCCAAGGGGATACACTTTTTCCCCTGAGAATCCAATGAGGGGTGACCTGATTGGCTGTAGCCTCTCCCTGCCCAGGTTGAGCTTGTCATAGGCCTCTGCAAATAGGATATCTGCAGAGCTGCCACTATCTACCAGGATCCTGTGCACATGAAAGTTGGCCACCGTCATGGTGAGCACCAAGGGGTCATCATGGGGGTGTTGGATTTTCTCCAGGTCCTTGTTTGAAAAAGATATGACCTCGTCGCTTTCCTGCTTCGGCACCTTAGATGGGCGCATCTCGTAGACATGTCTTGCCTTCCTGGCATGGGCCTTCATCGCGGAAAGTGATTCTCCTCCACCTGCTAGTCCCCCTGAGATAGTGTGGATTTCCCCCACAGGCTGCTGATCTTCCTGGTTGTGAGGTTGTGGTACACGTTCCCTTCCAGCAACGTACTGACGCAAGTGACCACGCTGGATGAGCTCCTCAATTTGCCTCTTGAGGTCGTAGCAATCGTCGGTGTCATGCCCGTGGTCACGATGGAAGCGGCAATACTTGTTAGGATTTCTGCGATTTGGAGGAGACTTCATTTTTCCAGGCCACTTTATCGCGGGGTCATCCTGGATCTGGAATAGGATGTGTTCCACGGAAGCATTGAGGGGAGTGAAAGGTTGACGGTTCCTCTGAGGAGCAGGACCTAGCCGGTCCTTGACAGGGACTTTCTCTGTCCTGCCATATTTGTTGCTGGTTTCCTTCTTATCGTCCTTCTCTCTTTCCTTCCTTTTCTCACCCGCTCTGGAAGACTCACCCCGCCTGGCCCTTGTGATGTCTTCTGCGTTTATGTACTTTTGGGCCTTGGCTAGCAGCTCTGGCATGCTCTTCGGTGGGCGCTTCAGAACTGAGAAAAGGAAACTTGATGAACGGAGGCCACCCAAGAAAGCGGTCATCGTCACCTTGTCGTCAGGTTCATCAACTTGGAGTACCTCCTCGTTAAAACGAGTGAGGTAACCCCTCAGGCTCTCCTCGCGGTCCTGCTTTATACTAAGCAGGTGCGTAACTGGTTTCTGGTGGCGACGCCCTCCTATGAAGTGTGAGACGAATGATCTGCTAAGCTCGGCGAAAGAGGCAATAGAGGCGGGGGAGAGCTTAGCAAACCACTGTCGGGCAGACCCCTTTAATGTGGTTGGGAATGCCCTGCACATGATTTCGTCTGGTACGTTGTGCAATTGCATCAAGGTCTTGTAAGTGTCGAGGTGGTCCAGTGGATCCTTTGTTCCATCAAAGGTCTCCACAGATGGCATTTTGAACTTCTGAGGGAGGGGGTAGTTGGCTACATCAGATTTGAAAGGGGTATCAGTACGCCTTACCAGGTGGTCAACAGTCTCGGGTCCCTGTGCCTTCATGGCGTTGAAGACATCACCGAGTTGATTTTGTACCTCCTTTATCTTCTCGTCCCAATGATTGGGGGCTCCTCTGGAATGATCATGGAAGTGGCTTCCATGCCCCATGCTTTGGTTTTCACCCTCATCCTCCTGGAGATAAGGGTCCTCTCCCTGGAAAGCAAGGGGAGGGGGAGGTGCAGCTCCCTCATGTTGGGCTTCCTGAAGTGGGGCGCCCAATGGGGCACCCGGGCGTGGAGCAACAGGGCGTGGTGCTCCAGGATGTGGAGCTCCTTGGGGTGCTCTATGCTGTGCACCTCTGTGGGGCCCTCCATGTTGTGCACCTCCATGTGGTGCTCCACGTTGTGCACCTCCGTGTGGTGCTTCACCTTGGGGTCCTCCATGTTGTGCACCTCCGTATGGTGCTCCTCCTTGTCCAGCAAGTATGAGTTGCAGTAACTGTTGGTTTTGAGCAACCAGTTGCTGCATGGTCTCCAATATTTGTTGGGGATTCGGGGCTAAAGTATCCGGAACAGGGTTGATAGGCGGGGGAGCAACCTCCTCCTCTCGTGGAGGATTGTCTTCGTGTTGGTTCATGGATCGAGTTGTGACCGCCATTAGTGAATGGACGTAATGTTCAGGAGTGAGAATTTTGTCGTTTCCCACAGACGGCGCCAAACTGATGATGCACAAAAATGGTTTTGCACACCACCTGTCAAGTATAGATAATAAATGCAATGAAATCAACGAAAAAATTAAAGAAGACACAATTTATAGTGGTTCGGTCAATTCGACCTACGTCCACTCTTCAATGGCTTCAGTTGCTGGGTATTTTATTGATTCAAAGATATGGAGAATGGAGATACAAGCTTTGAGAGAGATAATGGAGAATCAAAGAAAATAGTAATCTCCGGTAGTCGGTTCGTCTTCTGTAAGTCTCTGATGGAGCATGTGTCCCTTTCTCTCACAGATTAGAGCCATTTTATAGTAGATAAGAGATCATTCTTGTGGAGATCATGACATATCCTCAAGGCTTCTTTATCGCAGCTTAGAGATTATCTTTGGTGGAGATCACGACTTATCCTCAACGAAAGGACGAGGTTGGGGAACTCTTGAAGGAAACGTGGTCAAAGATTGGACCGTTTCATTCCTTCGGTGGTGCGGATAAGCTTCCCGTGCTCTCTTCTTGATGACGTGCTAAGCAAGAAGTCTAACCGGCCTTGGGCTCCTTAAGGCGGTGCAGATAAACTTCCCGTGCTCTCCTCTTGGTGACGTGCTAAACAAGAAGTCTAACCGGCCTTGGTCTGTCTTGGACTTGGTGGATTCACGATGAGGTTGGGCTCCTCAACCGGGGTTGGGCTTTAATACATAAATTGGACTACTTGGGCTTAACCCATCACTATGGATTGATTATAGATGAACCAGTAGAGAATCACTCGAAAATCCCTCGAATTGTGCTGAAACTTAGCCACAAGTAACCCATCAAATCAAAATCAGCGATAAACCACATGTAAAACTAATGAAAATGAACAAGAAGTTGGAAAGAAGTTCTCTCCACTAGATTAGCTTCAAAGAACTACACGATCAAATGCAAAAACAAACCATACAAATAGAGCTTTTTAAAATTAAATTAAAATCCTACCGGTTGTCTTCTCTGTAACCCGACAAAACTCTTACAATGTAAAAGCTTAAGAAAAACTAAAAACTAGAAATCAAAACTAAGGCTCCCTCCTGAATATGTGTAGGAGTATGTATATATAGTGGCATCTCCATCCTTCCTACTCATTGGCTAAGGTGAGTGGCATGGGTGGTGAATGTTTTTTTAAAGAATTTCGTCCTCCAGTGTCGTCCAATGGAAGCGCTCACATGAATGTTGGGAGGTACATTTATCCAATCAAAAGCCTTGTCTAGAAAGTAGGAGTCGCCCCTCAAGTTGTGCATGGAAGTAGCTTCTCGGCGAAGGACTAAAAACCTGGGATTCGATGAACCGACGCTACAAGAAAAAGAGTTTTTACGGCGGTAAAGTGCTGTCATAAAAAGTCTATTTGTTGTTACAAATACTTTTTGTGTCGGCGTTGTGGCAGTATTGTCTTGCCATAATAAGTGTGGTCTCAAAAGATTTTTACGGCAGCAATGGTCTGTCTCAAATCGTAAATAAGTTGTCACAAAAAATTCGACACTTTTGTTTTTATCACGGCGGCAAAAGTGCTGCCTCAAATACTCTATTTGGCTGTCGTTAAAAATATAAAATATGTTTATGACGGCAACGATGCTGTCACAAAAAAAATAAATTTTTTTTTTAATTATTATGGACCGTTCGTAATCAATATTATATATCCTGTGCATATATACACTTCATACAAATTTTTTTTTTTTTTTTGGTGGGAGAGGGGGGAATGGAACTTGAACCCTTGACCTCAAGAAGACAAAGTTTTTACAATGTAAGGAGTACCATTAGACCAAAGACTCATTCGTATCCATATAACTACCCAATTTAATATATAGATAAACACAAAAGTAAATAAAATCAACATTTCCAAAAATATAGTAATATTTTCATATAAAAAAAAACAATCTCACGGGTTAAACAAAATGTAAAATATGTACTTTTATAAAACATAATGATCTATGAGTACAAGAAATTAATGCAAAAAAATTAAACATCTTTTTCGAACCATTTACTCTATCAGTGACATCTGAAAAAATTATAAAATTATTATTACAATACTGAAATAATATTTATATATATATATACAAGAAATAACTAAAAGAAGTTAGAATATACATCAACAGAGAGTCGCACAATATTTTTCTGAACGGCTTGTCCAATTATGTAAATAGTATATAAACAAGTTATATCGTATACATTTCTTCTAACTTGTTTCACCAATACTTGATTCGTTTATAATCGTATTTTGATAGATCCACTCCTTTACTAAACAAGTGGCTTAAGGAAGATTCAAACCCACTAATTTTATGTCGTTTAACGGGTCATGTCATATTTTGGCACCCCTAGTTTTGCTATAAAAACTTGACTTTGTATAGTTTAATTTTTTTTTTCTTTGAACTAGAAATTATCGTTTGATGTTAAACTACGTAATTTTATAAAATATTACTTGTAACTTGAAAAATAGTTGTGGTCAATATATATTTTTTTTTAGAGTTTTTCTTCTTTAAACTATAAAATATTTTTTATTCTAAAACAATATTTTAATATTTTATGAAATATTATATATGACGGGAAAAATAGCTTCCATAAATATAAATTTTTTTTTTTGAATTTATAAAACATTATTTGAGACAGGAAAAATAGCTGTCTCAAATACAAAAATTTCTTTTGAATTTATGACATTATTTACGGCAGAAAAAGTAACTGTCACAAATATTAACACAAACACGTTTTTTGTGACGACAAACACAGTCGTCTTAAAAATGTCTCAAATACTTTTTTTTGTGACGGCAAACACAGCCGTCATAAAAAATTTGTCACAAAAGTCCCTTATTCTTGTAGTGTGACTTAGTGTGAAGGATCGGATCCAAGCTTTCTGGTGGTCATAAAACCAATACCACCATGGTAAAACTGGTTCCAAGCTCCCTGGACATCGTAGAACTAATACTAGCACGGTAGAAATAGTTCTTGCTTTTCGTCTCCGGATTCCAATCCTATTCTTCTCTTTGCTTTCCATGATCTTCTAACTCAATTCCAACAGCTATTCTTCATTTCCTTTGCACCTACAAACACAAATACAACAATTAATTCAAACTTAGCATAATTCAAATACTTAACATCGTACAACAATACCAAATGGATGAACTATCCTATTGAATATGAAATATTACACTCTCAACATACCCCCCCCCCCCCCCCCCAACTTGAACTTTGCTGGTGCCTAGCAAACCCAACATAGAAAGCATGTATCCAACCAACCATCTATCCATCTCATACAGAATTACATTAAACAAACATATCAAACACACAACAAAATTTAAAACACCCAGTGTAATCTAACAAAGCCTATATATATAAATTGACAGTGGGTACAAAAGATGAAAACGTAACAACTTTAGAATGAAACTGAAGGTTTTCTATTTTAAGTCGTTACAACTCAACAAGACAAGAAATTCAATCAAAACACTAACACACCTAAACACCACTTTCATATGATACACGATTGCATTTAACAAATGTAACAAGTTTTTAATTTCCTGTCATTTTTATTTTCCATATCTATTTGACTTCTGAATTCTTTTAAACTCTTTCATTAATAGTTTTTAACTTCTAATAAAGACTTCTAAATTCTATATTCAAATTTTATTCCCTATACCTATTTGACTTCTAAGCACTTTTAGATTCTTTTATTAATCATATCTGATTTTTAATTTCTTTTAGACTCATTTATTATATTTTTTTGGACTAATTTATTAGTAGTTCACTTACATACAGATTTCTATATTTATATCAAGAAATAAAGTCCAATCTATATTCTATTACTCTATAGTCCAATATATGTCATAGTTGATTTTTTGGTATATACCAATATCATATTATCAACCTGAAAATATCGATTTTTTCATCCTTCAGCAGAATACCCCCACCGACTGCCTAGCCACCGACTACCTTCACCGATTGCCCAGACCAACTAAAAAACTGCCCAGTCCATATCACTGCCCAACACTGACAAACAACCCTGCATCCATATCAACTCCACCGACCATGGTGGTGGGGATTGAATATTAGCTCTCTGTGCCTTCAATCGATGAGTTTTTTCTTCTTGCGATTGCTGATTTTCTTTGGACTTAAGACGAACTGGAAAAGAATTGTTAGCGTAGAAAATTGGATTTTGAATTGGTTTTATGTATTTAACCCTAACCTTAGCCCCTCCTCCACGTTGCAACCACTAACCCCCAGCCACCGTCACTGCTGGGTTGAGGCAATTCTACTGCCCAACCCAGCAACCACCCACCGCCTAAACTGCCAGCAGCAATACCAGCCTGCCCACCCCACCGACTGCCCACTCCAATATCAACAAACATCAAACCGACATCAAACTGAACCCAACCAGTGAACAACCTCAATCCATCTAGGACATCAATCTAGAGCATCGGACACCGAACAGACACACCGACAAACCCACTACCACCAGTCCACCAACGTGCCTCATCCAAACTCCCATGGCCAATTTGGCTGCCGGTGATGACCCAACCGCCGGCTTAAACCCACCACCCCACCCTCCCCCTCCGAAGGTATCTGGCGAAGTTATCTACCACCCCACTGCCGGTGACTTACATCACCTTGACCCCGTGAGTTACACTTCTAAGCAAACTCGGCCCATATTTGTCCATCCCATCATCAAACCCGGCCCACTTCCCATAACTCGCCAACCTCCTCAAGCTAAACACCAACCTGGCCGAAACCCAACACAACCTGGTGCTCCCAACCCAGCCTTACCGACCACCCATAATTCTTGGACTCGATCCTCCGGTTCTGCCCTGGACCTGACGTGACTATACAAGTCATTCATAGATGTTTTGAGGGATCCGCCACCTTTGGCTTCGACACCCCCACTCATCGAGTTCCTCGTCCCGTCACATAGTACAGAGGTGCCCCGACAGTTGACTTTTCTGATGAGGAGATTGAGAGTCTCGCAGCTCTTTTCAGGTTGGCCTTGACAGGAAAGTTTATTCGAAGCCGACCTCCGATGGAAATGATCAAGAGATTCTTTCAGCTAATTGGACTGAGAGGGCAGGTTAGTGCCTCTTTGTTAGATAGCCAACACGTGCTACTGATGTGCGACCTTGAGGAGGATTACACCCATCTCTGGGTGAAGCAAGCTTGGTCGGTTTATGGTAGAGAGATGCGCATGTTCAAGTGGACTCCGCAGTTTCGTTGTACCAAGGATTCACCCATAGTTCCTATCTGGGTTTCATTCTCATATTTACCAGTCCACTTTGTGGAGTCCCAAGATGCATTATTCTAGATAGCCTCAGTGATTGGAATGCCTTTACGGTTTGATCAAGTCACAACGAGTTTGAGTCAACCTTTAGTTACTAGGGTGCTGGTTGAGCATGATGTCACATGGCGGCGGGTGCCGAGGATTAGAATAGGCAGACATGAGATCGAATTTTGATAGGATGTGATTTACGAGGATGTACCGCAGTATTATACTGAGTGTCAGCATTTAGGCCATTCAATGGAGACCTGCATTACACACTCCCATCCCCGAGAGGAGGTCAGTGGAAATCGGTCATAGCATGGTCGAGCTGATAGCCAGTAGAGGACTAGACCACAAGAGGGTGTACCCATTCAGACAGCCCCTACTGTTCCTCCCAAGAGTACTGAACAGGTTAGAATATCCTATAGGGGAATGACAAATGTTACTGTTGTCCCTCCCTTAGGGCGAGAGTTGCTCCTGCGGTGGAGTCCACTTCAGTTGCTCATGTCTAGCTTGTTGTTGAGTCGCGTACTGTGGGTGAGCCCGTGGTTGTGGTCAGTTCAGATAATATCCCTTTTAGTGTTGTGCTAGAGCAGAATTTATGCCCTGATCCTTCAATTGACACAGTTTTTGAGGTAGTCCATGATGGACCTGTGACTACCCCCGGCCATTCGTCCAACTATTCATGAGCTTTGAGGGGTTCAAAGTCCCCCAGTTCTGTCAGTTTCTGAGGATGCTAGTTTGAGACATAGAGATAAGGGTGTTGGGGATTATACCACCTCGACTGATATTCCTCTCAACCTTGGATTGTCTGGTGGGGTTGAGAGTCACTATACTGGAGATATATCATCAGATGAGTCCTTGGGTGGTGAAGTTGGATCCTTTTCTGACCCGCAGAAGGGCCTTTCTCAGCCTAGAGGAGCTTTAGTGCCTTATGATGCTTCACAGTCTGGTCGGCAGGTCTCGTTGTGTAGATCTCAGTGTATTGGTAGGGGAGATCGAGAAGGCAGAGTAGGTAGAGGTGGTAGGCCTAGTCGAGGGACGTTTAGTGTGGTTCTTCCACTCCTTTTTGATAATTAGTACGCTTATATAGAATATTAGAGGGATCAACCATACCTTTTCAATTAGAAGGCTCAGGAAGCTGATCCGCTCACACCATTTATCGATGTTCTATATTTTGGAGCCTTTTGTTGACCGGGATGGGGTGAAGTCTTTTCGGATTCGTTTGCACATAGAGCACAGTTTTTGTTCTATTCTGGGGAAGATTTAGATCTTTTGGTCTTCCCCTTTTTGGTTGGAGGTTCTTCAGGATGATGGTCAGCTGGTTCATTGCCAAGTGTAGCATTCTTCCTTACCAGATCCAATTTTTGTTTCTTTTGTGTATGCCAGTTGCGTAGCTTCTGTTCGGTAGGGTTTGTGGGATGCCTTGACACAATTTGGGAGTATTCATAATGGTCCGTGGATGGTTGATGGGGATTTCAACATTGTTGAGTCCCATTTTGAGATCCAGGGGGGTCATACATAATCTCAGTCTACTTTTGATGCCTTTTTCACTAGCTTTGTTGTCCAATGGTTTGGAGGATGCTGGGTTTAAGGGTACTCTGTTCACATAGACGATTGGACGTACTTGGACGAGATTGGATAGAGTAGTGGAGAATGCTCAATGGAGTTCTTATTTTTTCGTGTTTCGGGTTGCTCACCTAAATCGGACTTGTTCAGATCATTCACCACTGTTGATTTCTAGAGATCAACATCAGAGCAGAGGGCCGAGCTGGTTCAAGTTTCTTCACACTTGGCCCAGGCACAGAGATTTTTTGGAGGTTGTGCGGTAGATCTAGAGCCTTCTTGTGTTCGTTTCGGGGATGTCTGCATTTCAATTGAAGCTTATTCGATTGAAACAAACCCTGAAGTTCTAGAACAAGGAAGTGTTCGACAATGTGTTTCAACGAGTTTAGGAGGCCAAGGCTGAAGTTAGTAGGAGAGAGGTGGCATATGATCAGTCAGGGTCTCCTTCTAATCAGGCTGCCCTTCATCAGGCCAGGGCTAAGTTACAACAAGCTTTACAGTGTGAGGAGTCCCTTTTGAGACAGAAGTCCCATGTCCACTGGCTCAAGAGGGGAATTCAAACACCTACTTCTTTCATGCTTCAGTGCGAAAGAAGTGGCATGTTCTTTTAGTCCATCGGATCCAGGGTGATGATGCAGAGTGGATTATTGAGCTTGGGGCTATTGTTGCTTCGACAGTTTCCTTTTTTCAGGAATTGTTTTGTGTGGGGGCTAATCAGGTTGAGATTGTAGATTTTTTGGCTATTCCAGCTATTATGACTGATGTAGATGATGTTAGGTTGTGTGCTATGCTGACTTTGGAGGATGTGAGACAGGCCATGTTCTTTATTGATTCTGATAGTGCACCGGGGCCGGATGAATTTTGTTGTCATTTTTATTAGTTTTGTTGGGACATTGTGGAAGCAGATTTTCTAGTTGTAGTTCAGGATTACTTCTGGGGTTCTCCTATACCTCAAGGATCCATGAGTACGTTGGTGGTGATTTTCCCAAGAAGGAGTCACTTTCTACTTGAGCAGATTTTCAGCCGATTAATTTATGCAATGTGAGCAACAAGGCGCTGACAAAGATCCTAGTTTCTCGTCTTTCGTCCTTGTTGCCACGTATCATATCACCAACGCAAAGTGGGTTTGTGCCAAGCTGAATGTTGTAGGACAGTGTTCTTTTGGCTCGGGAGTTGGTTCATAATTTGGGGAGAGTTTCCTGGGGTGGGAACGTCATGTTGAACCTTGATATGGCTAAGGCATATGACAGAATATCTTGGACATTCATCCTCCAGATGTTACAGGGATTTTGGGTTCTCTAAGAACTAGATCTCTTTGGTTCGGCAGGCTATCTGGGGGCAGTGATTTTCTGTGATGGTGAATGGGGTTAGTTAGGGCTTTTTCTAGTCGTAGGGGGGCTGCAGTAGTGTGACCCCCTTTCTCCTTGTTTGTTCATCATTACTACAGAGTATCTCTCTCGAGGCTTGGACTTTTTGTATGCTCGATTTCTGGGGGTAACTTATAGTACTGGAGTTGGGGTTTCGGTTTCCCATTTGGCTTTTGCTGATGACATTATTATTTTTGCTAATGGGTGCCGGTCGAGCATGCAACGAGTTATGGATTTCCTTCATCACTATGAGGCTGCCTCTGATTAGTTAGTTAGTCAGTCCAAGAGCAGTTTCTATATTAATTCTCGTGCCTCGCATTCTAGAGAAGTGATTGCATGGCAGACCACTGGTTTTCAGAGGCTTTACCTTTCGTTTATTTATCTGGGGTGCCCTATCTACTTGTGTCCTCTCCTGATTTTGTACTTTGATGAAATGATTTAGAAGGTGCATGAGAGGATTTCTGGATGGGTGAATCGTTTGCTTTCCTTTGGAGGTAAGCTCACCTTGATTCGTCATGTGCTTGAGTCGATGCCTATTCACTTGTTTAACGTGCTGAGGCTTCATGTGAATGTTTTTCACCAGTTAGAGAGGATGTTCACTCGTTTCTTGTGGGCTCAGGTATGTTACCATGTAGAGGAGGGCGGCTTAGGGGTGCGTTATTTTTCTGACTTAGCCGAGGCTTGTGAGGTGAAGCTGTGGTGGTGTTTTCATGCTCAACAGTTACTTTGGTCCACTTTTATGAGGGCCAAGTATTGTAGGTTCACCCATCTTGGTCTGATTGAGTTTCATTACCCAGCTTCACCTCTTTGGAGGCGGTTGTGTGGGATTTGATCCGTGGCTGAGCTGAGGATCAGATAGTTAGTACAGTCCGGTGATGTCAGTTTCTGGTATGATTGTTGATTGGGGGATTACTCGTTGGCTTTAGTGTGTCCGAGGGTAGCTTCTAGGGTTCCTGTTTCTCCTTGCTAGGTGGGTTGACAGTGGGATAGAGGCCGATTGTTGGGGGTTTTGCTTTTTTCAGTTGTTGAGCAGATTGTGCAAATTCCAACTTTGGATCAGGAGGCTGATTAGATGAGGTGAAGTTTGTCTTTGGATGACGATTTTTCTTTGAGGACTGCTTGGACTGATATTCGGGGTGTGGCTCCAGTTCGGGCTGGGTTTTCTTGTGTCTGGCAGAGGTATATTCCAACTCAGGTCTCCTTCTTTATGTGGTGGTTGTTTCATGATTTTCTGGCCACAAATGATGGATTAGAAAGATGGGTTTCCATGTAGTATCCCGGTGTGTGTGTGGTGGGGCTTTAGAGACTCTTAGGCATCTTTTTCTGGATTGTCCGCTTGCAGTTCAAGTGTGAGATCATTTTTATCGGATGTTTGGGATCAGTTGTTGGCCATTTTAATCTCCTTATGCTTTGATGCTTCATTGGCAGCGTTGCACTCCTTCTATAGGTCACGTGCGGGTTCTACTACTGTGCTTCATTCTGTGGCACTTATGGAAGGCGCGTAATGCTTTTAGGTTTGATGGACGGGCCTTTTAGGTGCTCGTTGTGGTTCAGAGGGTTATGATCGATATGTATTTGGTTGGGCTTGCTTTTGGGTTTGCTCCGAGTCAGTTGCATAGGGATGAGTCGGTTGAGTTTGTGGTTTCTCTTAGGGTCTTGGTCCCTCGGCCTCGGTCTCCTCGTTTGGTTGCTTGGACTCGTTCTGTAGCGGGTTGCCTAAAGATCAGTGTTGACGGATGTTCTAAAGGCAATCTGGGGCTGTTTGCGGCATGAGGTGTTATTTGGGACCACCAGGGCCGGGTTCTTAGGGCTTTTGACTTGTTTCTAAGGCATCAGCCTATTCTGTATGCGGAGCTGCAGACTGTTTGTGCTGGGTTGGAGTTGGCCACAGATTTGGGAACTCTAGAGTTGGTAGTGGAGTTAGATTCTACTATAGTGATTTCTTGGATTTATTCTCAGGGTACTGGGTTTATTCTTACCTTCTTGCTCAGATTCAGCGTTGTGTGCTTCTCTCTCGACTCGCGTTTACCATGTCTTGCGGGAGCTGAATTAAGCTACAGATTTTATGGCTAATTGGGCTTGCTCTCAATAGCTCAACCAACGATTTTCTGATTTGTCATCCCTTCCTTCTGGGATTGCTGGCATTCTCGCCTTGGACGCTCGACAGACTCCTCACGTTCGTCGATAAGTTTTATTTTCATTTATGTTTTCACTTACTTTCTGTTTATTTATTTTTTATGTTTTTGATGGTGAGTCACTACCTACTTTGAGTTTCATCCTCCCATTTTGTACTTCTGGAAGCTTGGCTCTATGTCCTCCTCCCTTGTACTTTTTTTCTTTTAGTTATATATACAGGTAGGGGTCCTGCCAAACCCCCCACCCACACTAGGTGGCTTAAAAAAATATCATATTAGCATAATACAACCAATAGCATTGCAATTTAATCAATTTCTTTGATAAAAAATGTTATTAAATTATAATTTAATTAGATGTACAAATACTCAATAATGACAACCTTACAATAAAGATTCATTATAAACAAAATAGGAAATATCTAAGAGGTCGGAAAGATACCTAAACTAATAACAAGATTGAATACTTGAAGAGAGGTAGAATAGATCAATAATGAGATTTTATAATAATTAAAATAAAATTAATTAAAATTACATAAATACATATAATTTAATTTTTTATATTAAATTATTATTTAAATATATTCATGTGTAATGCACGTCGTGCATTGCTAGTTATATACAAATTGAATAAAATTTTTGTATGATAGTAATTTGATGAAAGATAGGATTATGAAATTAGGGCTCTTTGAAATTGAATGAAAATTAAGATTCTGAAATGAAATATTTTTAAAATTTTAGTAGTCATTGTTTGTTAGAGCATAAATGCTTATAATGAATGTGTGAGGTATATCTGGTATTTTTTTTATTCGATGTTATCATGATATTAATTGTTAGAATTAAGAAAAGAATGAATTGGATGATTATATATATATATAACCCGTTCTTGAAGGCACGGTGCAATGTAAACCAACTAGGTAATTCCCTAAAAAAATTAATCTAATTTGCTTTAATTTAAGAAATTGAAATTAATATAGTCCCCAAATATTTTTTGGAGACTATTTCGGCAGAGTTTGCTCTAAAATTAATAGCCCATAAAAATCTCAATCTGTGTACAAAACTCTGAGTCTCTTGAATGCACAATACAATCAAATCAAAGTTAAAAATTCCACTTGGTTTCCTTTGAAAATAGAAGACCGTGGAATGCTAACCTATATACAGAACTGAAAAACAAATGAAACAATCCCCTAACATTAGCGATCCATACCCAACCACAAAAATAATAAGCAATTTCATATCAAGTCAAACATATCCCCATTATCGTGAAATTGGTTCGCCATACTAAACTCAGGTGTAAACAACAAACCACACAAATCTAATTAAGTTGATATAGTAATTGTCTGTGCATAGAGGCACGAAGTGAAGAAAACTGGAATTAGAACTTGAAGAATATTATTGTGCCTAAAGGCCCTTTGCAACTTAAAATACACTGTTAATTTGAAATAATTTTTATAGCATTTGTTAATTAAATAAATTAAAATCAATCAAGCCCCCACTAATATTTCAAAAACAAATTGGCAAAATTTCCTCTAAAAATAGGAGCTCAAGAAGATTTCAACCTATTTATAAAAATCACAATCATACAGAATAATCATAATAATGCCTTGTACCACCACAATTCAATTCTATTTCCACCACAATCATCATGCATCACAACTTAATTTCATTCTCAACTATCAATTCACATCAAAACCAAATATATCCTCATAACCATGTATAATTAGTTCATCGTACTAAACACGAAATAAACAAAACACATGCAAAGTGCACACACAACACACATGTGTACAAAGACAAAAAGAACTTCCTTCAACATCATCTTCTTTGGAGCTGGGTGTTACTACCACACAAATGTCTGATTGGAATGAACTTTAACTCGTATCTGAAAGCACAAATGTAATTCAAAAAAAGTGAACATTGATCTTGAAGATTATGAAAGAAGAAAAATAAATGCCTTATATCATCATTGATTCTTAATGTAATTGGTCAGTTGTAAACATCAAGGAGAGCATGCACAAATTCATATGTGAGTAGTGGCGTCTAAGTATTTCTAATTTCTAACTAATTCAATTTAGGTTGTGTCCTTATTATTATAGATAGCTATAACCTATGTTTAAAGGTACCATACAATTCATAAAAAAAAAAAAATTGAGCATTGATTGTGGACTCAAAAAAAAAAATCAAACACTAAACATGGACATGAACTAAACTCAAAACCTAAATTGCATTCTTAACACACCCACACATTGCATACATGCTCAACCAAATATTACTAGTAAGAATATTATCATAAAGGCATTATACTAAACTAAAAAATAGCCAAAATTTAATCAAAACATTTTTTTGTTCTTTTACACAATTTTGACAAAGTTTGAAATTTTCTCCTAAAAATAGGACCTCAAGAAATATAGACAACCTATAAAATGCTAATTACACATGTTGTGTGGGTGTGTGCACCATTGGGAATAGAAGATCAGTGACTCAACTTCTATTCACCACACCACCTGGGGTGACCGACTTGAAGAAATGTAGACAACCTATAAAATTAATGATTGAAGTTTTGAAATCGAAGCAATATAAATTGCGAATTTAGTTTCACCCTTTATCAAACACGAACAAAAAATAGTAAGTTAGAACTCAAACTATAAATCAAGGAAATCAATAATTCAATTTATGAAGGTCAAATTTCACTTGAAATGGTAACACCCAAGGCCATGCTTGACCCTATGCTTATGTTCCCATCAGAGCAATTCTGAATTTCAAGATCATGACTTTGCCCATGAAAACAAATCATTAACATCAAGGTAAAATAAAAAACTTGCCCAAGTTTTTTTTTTTCGGAAGGTAAAACTTGCCCAAGCTTTACTCTCAGTTGCAATGAATCCTTTAACCTAAAAAAAGTAAATTTGATGAGCCAAAATTTAATTGGGTCAGGCTCAATTAATGAGATAAGCCAAAATCAGCTAAAATGCAGGTCAAGTCCAGCTCATGAATTCGGCTCAGACCAAAATTCAAGGGATCCAAGAATATTAGTGCACGTGGGAAGTAATTATCGGGATAACAACTGTCCAAGATCAAAACTATCTTTAATTGTACATATCCTAGTTGTATCTATCCTGTCCTATAAGCTAGTAACCTACCCATCACGTCACTGTCTCAACTAAGGCTCGATGCCTATAAATTGTAAGCTTTTTCCACACGAGAGGGGGATCTCTCTACACGCCCTTTACACAACTATTTATCTCATAGCTGCCCAACCTCTCATAGAGCTTACCTTTGCTCTCCCATTACTTTATTACTAAAAGTCTCTGGCCACCGTTGCCACCTTCGGAGTGGAGTAGCTCACCTTGACCGAACTACTATACTTTTGTGTGTTGACCTAATCTTTACCTTATGTTATTAATTGCTTTATTAATTACTTAGCATCGTACACTCGACCGGTGGTGCATAAATCCACTTTTGTGCATCATCAAAATCTAATGGCAAAACTCAGTTATGTGTCTTCAGATTAGTAGCGTTCCAATCTTTTCTTAGCCAAGTGAAATTCAAATTTTCTTTTTTTACTGCAGGTTTAATCGAAAGGAAACAAACATAATCACCAAAACTTCAGCAAATAACAGCAATAAAGAACCTAAAACTGAATCAAATGCAAAAATACATGCAACAATTTGATTAGATAACTATAAACTACATATTTAGTTTTACACAAACTTAAACTAAACCCGAAAAGACAAAAAAAAAAATTTTAAAAAAAAACTTGACCTAAACAAACCCCAACTAAAATGAAGAAAACCACCATAAATATCCTATGGTGGTGGTGGACATGGCGGTGTGAGATAGAAGAACTAATGCATTCTTTAATCAAATGCCACTCATAAATTTATCCCCAAATCAATCAAAAATAATTCTAAGACTACAAAAATAATATAAATTTCAAACTCAATTTGAGTTATGCACGTGAGTCGTGAGAGAGAAAGAGAGTGTGTGTGTTTCAAAGTGGTAAAAGTAGCTTCAAATTGAACCTCATTATAGTCAGTGTGTTTCAAAGTGGTAAAAGTAGCTTCAAATTGAACCTCATTATAGTCAGAAACAATTGGAATTGACAACAAAAATTCACTGAACTTGCTAGAGGTTTAATAAACGTGGATTAGTGAGTGTAGCAGATGGAACCACAAACTTTGTGAAGGGGAGTTGTTACCAATAGTCAATTAACAACTGGAAGATGCTTGACAAAATTGTCGGTGTAATTTGAAGAGCTGTGTTGCAAAGAATGGAAAGCAAATTGACCAATTAGTTATAGTGAACACAAATCCATATTCTGAACAAAAGAAAGGAAAGAGAAATTTAGGCGACCTGATCTAGGCATTTGAACAAAAATCAAATTGACAAAGTTGGGTCTGAACTGAAACTCACAAAAGATAATTAAAAGAAATTTCAAAAGTAAAGTTAGAAGAACTGGAAGTCTCCTTCAACTTGGACTGTGAAACTACTATCCTATCTTAGCCTTTTTTGCTTCAAACACAAACCAAACTTCCTTAAATCCAATCCTTGGGCGTCTCCGTTCCCCAATGAAAGCTGTGGTGAATTAAATTCCTTACTTAGCATTGAAAATTGATGTATTTTCACATACCCACTCCAAATTTAATCCACAAAAAAACCAACTGATGTATTCACAAACAACCATTCGTAATACAAAATCAAAATGTAAAATAGATGGGCAATTCATTTAAAGATGCAAAATAAAAATTTGACAGAACATATAAGCACAAAACCAAGAGGTAAAAATATGCTACTTGTGTGTGTGTGTGTCGTGAGACATATAGGGTGTGAGAGAGAGAGGGGGCATCTGGGCGATGGTAGAGAGAGGGAGAAATGTAAACCCCACACTTTTATCTTTATATATATATATAAAGCAAATAATTATTTCTTTTGAAATGTTAATATGGTAAAACTCGAGTAAATAGTAGTTAAAACTTAGTTTTAGCTTGTAAATATAGGAAATCGTTTGCAATAGAACTTATACCAACTATGTTTTGATGTACAAATGTATATTATGGAAGTTTGGGTTGGCTTTGCAAGGGTTAGAAATGGATTGGAAATGAAAAAAATGTGAAAAAGGCAAAAATTGGACAAGCGTACCGGTACGTCGAACTCCAGTAGCTTATATGTACTGGTACGTGTACCCGTACTCCCATTAAAAAAATCTGATTTCTTCAGATTACGAACAGTCGGCCCTCTTTCCACTATAAATACTTAAGGACGCCTCCTTTAACCCCATTACAACACCTCTAACCCTAGAAAACCTTAGAGAGGAAGAAAAGAAGAGAAAAACACAAGATAAAAAGGGATTTACACTTTAAAGAAGATCAAAACTTCAAGTTTTCAAGAACACCCTTCTCCACCCATTTTCTTCTATTCTTTCACTTCACTCTCACTCAAACCTCTTAGAACCCTAGGAGAAGATAAGAAGGGAACAAGAAAAGGGAGGAAGAAAGTCACTAGAGCTTGGGTTAGCTTGGAAATTCAGATTCAAGGTAGAGATTTCTTCCTATTCTCTTACATTGAGGCTAGGGCTTATATATATATGTACTTTTTGACTCTAAATCATACATGTATGCTATAAAATCTTTGATTCTTGCTATTCTTGCAATTATTACCATGTTTTAAACAATGTTATGGTTGGGTAACCATTAAAAGCTCTTTTTCTCATCTTCAAACCCAAGTTTTCAAGAGAAATGAGTTTTTCTCTTGTTCTTAATTTCAAAACTTTAGTGCTTTGTAATGAACAATAAAAATGGATTGTTAATGATCTCTTGCTTATTTTCTTAAATTGTTGTCTTGTAATACAAATTGTGAAATTTGAGAATTTTGGATTTCCTTGTGATTTGAGAAAATGTTTGTTATTACATCTCTTGTATGGTTGTTATGATGGACTTGAATTGCATTCGAGCACTGCCGTAGAGTGTTAGAGGTTAGTCTATCATAGTGGGAGTGAGATGGTTTCCTAACACTTATAGTGGTTTATTGTTTGTGAGAGCAACCACTATTATTCACGTAGGTTCGAGGCTGAGAGATGATATACTTTTCCTGTGAAGGATTCGTCAATACCGTGAGAGACGGTATACGCCCTTCCTAAAATATTTGAGATTGCGTGATGATGGTGGGTGAACGAGGTAGAATCATGGTGTAGATTTATGGGAAGCAACCAACATACATGAGAATATGGGATGACATTATTGAATAATTATTTGATTTCTACCACTCTGACATGCTTATTCCTTTCATTTAAATTATTGCTATTGAGTTAACTTGAGATCAAATAAATTGTCACTATTTTATTTCAAGTTATAAATGCTATTTTGAAAAGTGAGACCGAACTGTTTTATATATTTTTTTCTAAACCTTGTTCGAGTTTGGGAGGATGTTGCTACAGAGCTTAGTGCTCACCCCCCTACAAATAATATATTTTTCAGATTCTGTACAAGAGGAGGAGCTCGGAGTCGATGAGTCGGTACATTGGGAAGTTCCACTAGATGGGTACATGGATCCCGAGGTGGATGCTTAGGACTATACTCTCCTACGTGATAGACTAGGAAATTCTTTTTGAGATTATGTAAAGTCTAACCTTTTGTTATTCCGCTGCAAAGTTTAAATTTGATTTTGTTAGATGTAATTGTCATAGTTCAACATATTTTTTTGGATGTAATGGCCATGATGTGACATAATCTTTTGTAATGATGTTATAGATATTATGTATGAGAATGAAATTATCTTTAATTATGGATCTTATTAGTTGCTCTCGTGATGTGAATGATTTTTAGATTGTAATGCCGTCCAATGTAGATTTTGGGTGTTACAAGAAATGGCAGAGGCTCGATCTGCTACTTGTGTGTGTTCGACTATGTGTGTGTGAGTCGAGAAAGTGAGAGAGAGAAAGAGAGAGAGACATGTCAAAGAGTTCTGCAAGAGTTAGGTTGTCGGAGAAGTGGTTGTGCGTCATCGAAGTAAGGCAGGTGGGTAGCGATGTCTCTGGGGCGGTGGTGGAGTCGATGGAGATGGCTTAACAGAGAGAGATAAAGAGAGTGAAAGAAGGTGTTTGACATTGAGTGAGGGTGGGAGACAAAATTGGATGTGATAGAAATATTAAGGGATAAAATGTTAATTTTGTAGTCGTTCGATTAATGTATTTGAGACCGTAAAATGGCTTGTTAAAGCTTTCTTGTTTTATATTATAGATCTTCAAAACTTAAGATACAATATGTAGGTACTGAGCAAAATAAAAGGCAAATTTAGCATAAATAAGTTCAGAATCCATGGAACAAATAATAACACACCCACAATCCGTTGATCAACTCCCATAAGCCAATAATAACTCACCCATATGGAATTAAAGAACAAAAGAAATTTGGCAATAAGTCAATAACTCAATTTCTGAAAATTACAAAGAAACAATCTCCATAATAAGTTAATAACATCAATCACTATGGCATTCCAAAAGGCTAATAACCCAAAATAGAAGTTCAATTACAAACTGACCTTATAGTTCAATAGAAGAATGCATGTGGGCTTGAAATAGAATCAAGAGTGGTCGATTACAAAAAATAAAATAAAATAAGAACCTAGAATTTGAAGTAATTAGAGAAAAACCTATTGCATCTAAATTTTATTCACCAACTTAAGTACTTTAAGAACAAAAAATAGAAAAACATAAGTAATGCTAGTAGCATTTCAAGTAAGCCACATGTGTTTCTCAGGAAAATAAAAATAGAAAAATTCATTCCAAGTAAGCCACATTACCATAATTGCTTTCACCCGTCCTAGCGGCAAAGTAAGAACTTTGTGTTTTCATTTGGCCAGCCATGCTTATCTAGAAAATCATTGTTTTCAAAACTTTTAACTAAAATTGAAATGAAACAAGGAAAGAAAAAAGAAAAGCCTTAGAAAAAGTGATGGCAAAAATCAGACCATTATACAAATCACTGATTTACCATGCATAATGAAAAGATATCTTACTATGTCACTGTTACAGGTGACTAACATAGCCAGCTAGTAGATAAGCATAACATCAAAAAATAAAACAATTATGCATCTAATACCGCACCACACAAAGAACTCTCAACAATCTAAATACGAATATTAGACACTCTTCTATAAACACTAACCAAGTCAAATACCAAAAGTGACATTATTCATTTCATTAAAAACCCCCAAGAATTCGTATAGAAAATAATCATCAAACAATCCAAACTTAAAAAAAAAAAATTAGCAAAACCAAAAAAAAACAAATCAAATTTCAATGAACAATGTACATACCAGAAAAAAAAAAATCAATGAACAATATATCATTCTCTAAATTACTCTTTTTATTAAGTCCTTCCCTCACAAATAATTACTCATTTTATCACTTTGTACAACAAAAAAAAACTAATTTCTTCTCTCGTTAACACTAAAGCAAAAAAAAATTGACTAAAACAAAAAATGTGCAAACATAAAAGTGGGTGCATGGGCAAGTGACCAAGACATATATAGACTGTGGAATCATGTAAGTTTGAAAAATATGCCACTACCACTATGACATGCCAACAATATCCAAATTATTGAGCTCATTAAACCATCCATTAAATAAAAATAAAGAATTATAATATCTAAATCACATATATTCAAACTGAAATTGTAAAATAATAAAATCCATGATAATTAAAGTCATTTCACGTACATGAAATGTATAAGATATCATTCACTTAGTAAATGTCCAAGTACTATGAATTAAAAAACTTAGTAATCAACTACTGAGTTGCGGAAAACTCAAGCCCATGCATAAAAGTTAGGATGCTAACAACGACAAAGAGGAGCAAAACGTGCTTTCTTCGTAATGGGCAATTAAAAATCTCGCAAAACAATAGAAGATTCAGAGTCATAATTATCCTTAAGCTGAAGTTTTAATGAATAAAGTCACTGAAGGAAATTTCTCCATAGAACTAAAGGAAAATTTTAATATAGTTTAAATTCTTAAATTGTGTCACTATAATTTAAATTGATGGATAGTTTCAAGTGTACCACATATTCTACCGCTACATAAGTCATAAGATGTGAGTGTGAAAAATAATAATGAGCCCTTCACCTAATTATTTGGAATCAAAAGATACACAATGTAATTATTCACACCTAAAGTGATGCAATTACCAATTCAATTCAAACAGAGGAAAGGCAATTAACAATCCCAAAATTCGAATTGAATCTATAGAACTACAAAGTTCGCACCAAAATCAAACATAAAGTAATTACAAAATTCATTGAATCGTATAAAATCAAATTCAAATTACATCTAACCAAACCAAGTTCACCTAAATTAATTGTAAAATTTGCATTTTGTAATTACTTCATTATTACATTTTTCTAAGCATCTTTACCAAAAGCTATCGACTTATGGAGTTATGGGTTTTCTTTAAAATTTTCTAGATACCATTTCTCCCTTTTTTGTGTGTGGGTGTGGATTGTGCAAAATCTCTAGAAATATTGAACAACATAAAACATTACCCATGAAGAATTGGTCTATTCAACCACAACCATTTCAAACATTCAAATTTAGAACAAAATATCCGTTCAAAAACCCATGAAATACAACATAAATTGTAAAAAAAACATAAAAGCTAATTTTCTTTGTAGATTATAGTCCTCAAAGAAGTATGGATCGAGAAGGCCTCAATGATCAACTATGAGAGAAAGAGAGTTATGAGTGGATGGAAAACAAAAATCAAAAGTTGTGGGTGGCGGAAAACAAAGGGTTTGGGGTAAGGGAGTGTGTGTTCTGTGGGTATTGTTGGGGGGGGGGGGGTTTGTGTAGGGGGTAAGAGGGAGGGCTTCTATGAGAGAGAGTGTGTGTGTGTGTTCTGACACCAAATTAACATCAAATCAACACTTCCACAAGCATTCACTCCGTGTAATGCAAGTTTATCCTAAAAAAAAAAGGAAATAAGCATTGGGTTTAATATACAAACAAATGAATTAATAAAAAAAAACATAAATTACTATAAGTAGCATGACACATTTGTTCACCGAGTATATAGCAAACTATGAACAGTTATGAAAACTCAACAAATAGGAATATTAGTACCCTATAGATCATCATATAAGCATGAAATCAAATGACCAACATAAAAAGTCAAACATAACAAAATAAAAAAGTACAACTTGAGTAGTAAGATAATGACAGAGAACCTTTTTTGGTCTATGACAACACCAATTAACATAATTTCAAAATTCTAAAGGCACGGTGTAACGTAAATCAACTAATTAATTCTTCAAAAAATTTAAATGACTAAATTCATTGAACACCATGGTGGATATGCTATTAGTACAAACCATTGCTTATCATGGTGGTTCTCATTTCTTATATTTCCACCAAATATGCCATTTATTTGATAAGTAAATGTGGTATGTTGGACAGGCGTTTTTATTTTGCAAATAACTGGTTGTAAATGTCCGAATTAATTTTGATGCATTGACCCTTTTCCATTTTTCATGGTGCTAGGCAATGGAAATGTTTTGGGACTATAGATGTATATTAGATACCCATATACTACACTTTGTATAACTGTCAGGCTAGGTGTCCCTGTGCAAAACACATTTTTTTTTATCTTAGTTAAAAGATTAAATATAAATAAACTTAATTATTGTGTTAAAACATTAACGTGATTGTGCGATAAAATTAATTTTATCATAATTAATTCAATTAGTTTTTCATGTTAAATTAATTAATTATTGAAGTGCGATGTTTCCACGAACCACTACTAGGGGAAAATCTAAGATAATTTTTTTTAAAAAAAAAATAGGAACCAATTTACAAAATAAACCAAATTTAAAAGACTCGAGCAATCAAAGAGAAATACCTAGAAATATTTGTGATAAGAAAATACAGTTAATTTAGCCTGAAGAATACAATGCTACAATAACCAAAAAAAAAAAAAAAAATTTGGGTATTGTATCGCCATATACAACTTCTTAGAGTTTTTATAAAACTTTAATTTTTCTAGTTTTTACGATCGATCAGTTACAAACCCTCCAAAAATTATAACTTCAATTTTAAAAGTTGTAACATGATCCTAAAAATCATAGTTAGTCCACAAACTCTATTTTTGGTTTTAATTTAGCCGTTGAATTTTCAATTATCTCAATTTAATCACTCAACTATTAATTTTGTTTCAATAAAGTCATTTCGTCTATTTCACCGTTAAACCAAAAACAAAAGTATTAAATGGAGCTACTCTTCAATTAATCTAAGATGAAATTGAAAATTTGGCAACAAATTAAAACCAAAGGCAAACTCCAAAGATCAATTGGGTAAAAAAGCCCAATTTGGGTAAAACTCAAACTTAAATTTGGGTAAAAAAAACTCAAAACCCTCTCCAATCCTTGACTCAAACTCATTCCAAATAAAGGAAACTCTTTTTTTGACTCGAATCGAGGGAGACCCAAATTCAAACTCAAACTCAATTTTTTTTGTTCGGCAAAATATTTGAACAAAACTAAATTCTACTGTTAAATGAATAAATTTCAAGTTCAGAATCATTATTGTTCTACTGTGCGTTTGATGTAAACATTACATCATTGTAGTTAGTCTTATAGATGAAAGTGGAATATGTTGCAGCAAATGATTTTATTCTAGAACTATGCATGAGCTACCTTGCGAGGAACTTTGTAAGTGCTTAACTTTTTAAACATTACATCACGTATGATCCAAATAAATAGCATAAATGGAAGAGAGAGAGTAGAGAAATAAATATCTCACTAAGACCCAGCTTACAAAGACATAAATAAGAGAGGGGTTTAGGGAAGAAGGCTTTTTTTTTTTGGGGGGGGGTGGGGCTCGTTAAATGCGTGTGTGACAGAGAGAAAGAGTGAGAGAGCAGAGAAGAGGTGGGGGTTGGGTGGGGTGGTGTTGCGTAGAAAGGGCAGAGAAGAGGGGTTAGTGTGTGTGAGAGAGAGAGAAAGAGAGAGAGATAAGGGGCACCTGGGAAGGGTTAACAGTGGCGCGCGGTCATAGTGTTGTTGATGACGAAGTGGCAATGGCGCTAGTAGTGTCGTTGGGGCGTAACAAAAAGAGAGAGTGAGAGAGGAGGTAAGGACTGACTGGGGGGAAAAAAATA
This sequence comes from Ilex paraguariensis, assembly GCA_963454935.2. Taxonomy (NCBI): domain Eukaryota; kingdom Viridiplantae; phylum Streptophyta; class Magnoliopsida; order Aquifoliales; family Aquifoliaceae; genus Ilex; species Ilex paraguariensis. The sequence goes on from CAUOFW020000547.1 coordinate 86,683, forward strand.
AGAAACATAAGATAAAGAGAGGCATGTTTGTCTGACAGAATTGAGAAAAAAAATTAAAAAAGAAGAGACGGAGGAGAGCCAGCATGTCTAACTGGTGAGGTGACTGGTTGATTGAGAGGTCTGATTTTAAAAAAATATGTGAATGAGAAGGGAAGAATTTGGGGGGCAATGAGAGGAATAATGATAGTCGTAACATGAATTAATTTGAGATCATACGATGAATTTGTTGAAGTCGTCTTATTTTATATTATAGATAGATTATATATATCTATAATATATAGTGAGTCCCCCTCACATGTCTGTGTTCTACTTTGTTAAAAAATAGCATGTTAGCGTGTTCGCGTCGTGTTGTTTTCGTCTCCTGTGTCCCATGTCCGTGGCCATGTTCGTGCCTGTGTCCGTGTTCATACTTATTAGTGCATCATGCATATTACTTTATTGCAACTCCTGTGGACAAGGTAGAACTAACCTAGTGCATGTTTTCTAAATAATAGTTGAGCGTGGGAGATTTCAAACATTATATATGAAAGAGTAACAATGATTTAATTTATTATTGAACCCACTGCAAATCTAGTCGTAATAATGCATTTAATCTACATATTAGGTCCCAATAACATTGTTCTACATGGAATAGAGCTGTAAGGGTTGTATTGTGATACCGTAAACTTATTTTTCTATAATATAACTTTTTTTGAATCAATTCAAATATGACAAATGAAAAATAATCTTATATTTTATTATTTTCACTAAAAGTGAGAACTGCAATTTGAAAATTAGCCTTTAGTATGGCATCCAAAAATTAACTTTTAGTACCATAAATAAACTACCAATGCATCTCTTGTATTCTTTTCTTACAGAGCTTTTTCATTCTCACCTTTCTCTTTTATGATTACTAGTTGTAGCACACGTGCCTTTGCACGTGGATCATTTTGAGTTATGATTTTTATTTTTGTAACTTTTTAACCAAAATATATGATGACAAATGATGTCTGAGACAAATGTTTGTTTATCTTTGCAAAGTCACCAACCATATCTACCAATTTTTTTTTACGTCATAAAATGTGAAGAAATAATCTTCTTGTTGATGTATACATACATTGTAGGTGACATATTTTGAGCATTTCACAAATTATCTGACACCCTACATTGCATTTGTGGTTGCACAACTTGAAAGTCCATTATTCTACTATATATTTTTGCATGCAGCAAATAAGAACTCAAAAGATTGAAAATAACTAAGTTCATTGAATTAATGATCAATTGCAATGTATTCATTATGAGCACAATAGGCACAAAAGAGATGTTCCTATACTCCATCCCTTTCAAAAATTTCGGGTTGCCATCCTTAATTACTAACAGACTTGAAGTGTGCCACTGCTTGTGGACATACATTTAGTCATTCAACCCAACATTACAATCAATCATTTTCTAGCAAAAAAAAAATATTCATAGTACTTTCATGAGCACTAAAAACATTCTAAATGTATGGGATTATTAGTTACAATGGTTGGAAATACCCCAGAAACTAAGCCACTAAGTTGTTGCGCATGTCAATATAAAAGAAGGAAACAAAAATGAGAATCACCAATCATGGTGGGTTTTTATAATCTTTCAAAGTATTAGAACCTGAATCACCTAAAGATCAAATTTTGTCTTGAATAAACTTGATCAAGTTGTTCAATCACTCCATGTTAGGTTTCTTCTGTTGGTCTACCTAAAATGCTTCACATTGACAGAAAGAAAGAAAGAAAGGCCGTCAGTAAAGAGCCATCAAATGGAGTCATGAAACACTTAATGGGACTTTGTGTGCTTAATCTATGCAGCATCTAGGCCACACATCAACTGCATTGGAGTAATTTTTGGCGTCAATGAGGAGTTGAGATACCTTATGCCACCAATTCACAGCTCAGGAAGGAATTACCCATAATATGAGAACAATAGTCAAAAGGGGAGCGAGTGACACAACTACAGTGTCATTTGGATGTGGTGCTAAAACATTGTCATAACATCTAAACAAATAATACCCATTTTAATCACCCTTAATGAGAGGGGAAGAATAAACCAGGTATAAAGCTAATCCTTCGCATAATTTCCATAAAGCGATGACCTTTATATTTGAACACAGAATTTTAAGGTAACTTAGTCAAATTTCAACTATTAAACCAAAGACCCATGTTATAAGCATACTTAATGCGAGAGACTCTCGTCACTGCAAGACATACAAAGAGATTGATTTTTTGGTAAATTGTTTAGGACTTTAGAAATTAATGCCCAAAACTCGGGCATTCTATAAGGAGCTTCTTCTGCATCCAACAGAGTATATAAAATTGCATCAATATCACCGCATAGTACATGTCTGAGGCAACTGAAATCAATACCCACAACCACCAAAATGAGGTAAATGGCATTTAAAACAATAAGTATTTGAAAAGAAGAAATGTCATACTACTCTTGTCATTGTTCGGCTAAAACAACAAATGAGCAGAAGGTGCCGAAAGTAATGTTTGAAGTAAAGAACAAAAGCTGGTGGGAAAAGTTAGGAAAAAAATAAAAATGAAAAAAAGCAATTCGTACATCACTATCATCCGCCACCAAACTTAATGCATGTGATTATTCGTTATATATGTATACATGCACTATGGAGGGCTGTTGTTTCCATATGTACAATTCCTAAACTGTAATCATAGTTAGATTATACCACTAAACTTACCTGAAACAATTAATTGTGTTATTTTAATTTAGTAAGATCTATAATATCCAAATCCGATGGGAACCAACCAAGAGAATAAAAAACTAATTAAGGGAAATTAGAATACTGAGACCATATTGAACTATGTAATCCACCTTCAGGTAGTAAACTACAATGAACTTGGTCTATTATATAAACACCATAATCTAAAATAAAATCGACCACATTGAGTCATATAAATGCAATACTGAAGGTGTATATTATTGCGAAAGTGCATTAGTTTGAAAAGTTTTCATTCCATGACAATTCAACATTCTTAGAAGTGCCCTAGTAAAAAATGCTGGCCTTTCAAGAAAGCAAAATGTTGGCCAAAGATAACAGAGATATAGGAGTCAATGAACTAACACACGTCAGTTCGAAAAATATTGAATTTGAATTAAACAACTCAACAAAAAAAAATATAACCACCATGATAATAGCTTAAAATTGCTAAACAAATCCATCAGCTTCAATGACAAAACGCAAATGGAAAGACTATTGTATCAACACACCATAGCTTGAGGGCGTAATACACTAAACAACACACCTCCTTCGTCAGAGAGCATTTGATCCACCCATTATTGTTCTGAAGCGGCACAGTTTTTTCTTCACAATTAGAGTGAGATAAAAAGATCCATCTTTTTTGAGGGGCAATAATATCAAACATAAGGTTCACCACCAATCAAGAACAATAACTCATTAGAGATGCCACATTGGATCAATAGAAAAAAGTAAAAACATCAAGCTGAAACAAACTGGAAAACAATGCCACATTAGAATATTAGGTACATGATAAATCTTTCAAACAATATAAATAAAAACTAAGCGAGCTTACCCACGTATTTAGAGATCTACTGATTGCTAGTCATAAGAGAGAAACTTGTAGTGCCCACAAAGGTGTTTTTAACGATTAACACCTCCAAGAAAAAATCGGGTCAATAATCACAGTTTATACCATTAAGGAAACATAAGTAATTGATTTTTTGAGTATTTAGATTTTTTAATCCAAAAATGGGAAAATGCATTACTCAAATTAAGATCACTCAAATTCCCAGAAGAAGATTGTTGCTTATGTATATAACCATATAAAACTAAGAGTTCGCTGCATCAAGTTCACGGAGGTTGTGAGTCACTACGGTTTCTTAGTAGTGGTGGAAAATAAAAGATGTCTTCAAATTATACTATAACTGATTTTCAATTACGTGTTAAAAAAACTTAAAAATACTCAATCTATGGATCCCATTTGCAGAAAAGAAGTATAAAAATGAACAATAAAAAGTTGCAGCTGTAAGATTATGTGTACCACACGTCTGTTAAAGGGTGAGAGATCCATTAAATTAACTAAGTCGTGTTATGATTGACTAAATCAATTGAGCCCACCACTAAAATTTCACTAAATCCGAGAATTCAATTTAATGTAACTTTTAACTCAAGACAAAAAAGAAAAGAACAAACATAACGGTTGGTGGAAAATATATCAACCATAACGAAAACACCAGCGGTGGATCTTAGTTTTCTAACTATTCAAAGTACACATTCCAAGTCTTAATGAATTCAATTCCGTGATGAGCAGGAGTTTTTTCATTCGCTTCTGAACATAAACCCTAAAAATTTTTCTCATGAAATTTGACCATCTTCATAACATGAAAATTTCAAATACCACGAAATCTTATTTTTGCCGAATGTGTAAACAGGGCAGCATATGCATATTAACGAAGAGCAAAAAGCATAAGAATTTAAAAGTAACTATTCAAATGCATCATCATCATCTGGAAATTACTACTCAAACAGATCACACCATCATCATCAGGAAGCAAACAAAATGTTGATGGTATTATAGTGGTACCTATCTTTCAAGGGGAGATCGGATGCATCGGCTTTGGATCAGAGTCAATTAGAGGCTCCATTGAAACGATTTCTCTAACTTGGCAGGCGCCATTGAGGTAGCAGATAGAGTGAAGGATATGTGGGGAGCTGATCGGTCAGAAGCTTTATTTATTTATTAATTTATTTTTGTAACTGATATGGAATGCGCAGTGAACATATTGAATGTAAAATATTCTGTATTCAGTGTACTGTGTTCACATTAATAAATAAGGACAAAAATGACTTTAACAGATTAAATAGGGGTAAAACAAGAAAATAAAAGTTTTTCAAGTTTACTCACATTTTATAGTAAATATAGATATAGATTAAAAATAAAGATCAATAATAACTAATCGCATCTCATCTTAGATTCTCGTGGCTGCCGATCAAGTTGATCCCTTTTGTAATCATATCATCTCATCCTTTTTGTAATCAAATCATCTCACATCAGGTCTATATAAGACCAATTACTGTAACGTACATGCGTGGTGAGACATAAGAACTTTGATTCTCGTATGGTACCGGAGCACAATTCCCGATCAACTTCTTCAATAACGAGTGCATCTTCAACCAATCCAGAAACACCTTCCAACAGTCCCCTCTTTTCTCTTTTTACGTCCTCTAAATCGCCCACAACAGCACTCTCACAACAAAGATTGAAGAAACCAACTACTCGATCTACGTATCTCAAATTTTGTCACACCTCCGAGGCCATGAAGTTATCGGATATGTCGACAGCACCACCCCTTGTCCTCCTCAGTACCTCACGTATGGTTCAACCAAGATCCTTAATCCTGAATTCGTTGCTTGGCAACGGCAGGACCAACTACTATTGGGATGGCTCATTTCATCACTAACAAATGATGTCCATGCCCAAATCATTGGGCTCCCCACGTCCCACGCCGTGTGGACAGCGCTTCAAGCATCATATGTGGCTCACTCTCGAGCTCGCACTCTTCAACTATGGAGTTATAGTCTATGAAGAAAAGGTCAGACTACATCCACAAATGCTTCTATCGAGCAAAGAAGATTGCTCACCAGCTCGCCATTGCCGAGCGTCCCATATCAGATGATAACCTCATTCTTTAAATTCTTGGAGGCTTACCCTCCACATACGATCACCATTTCACCTTGGGCAGATTCTTTATCCCTATCCGATTTATTTTGGGTCACCTCCATCTCTCAAGATGTCATTCCTTCGCAAATCTCCCCGGCACATGATCTCGATGATGATTGCAATAGTGGAGATTGAGAGGACCCAGTTGGCCGAAGCACGGGTGGAGGGGGTAACCAAACCGTCAAAGGTTTGGGCAGTTAAGGTGGTTGCAACCGTGAAGCTGTAAAAGGAAATGAAGATTCGTCAAATGACATTTCGCGTTGTATATAGCTTTCAATTGAGTAGATCAAAGCAGAGATAGCCATGATGTTGAGCGCCATATCCAAGAAATACACAAGGCGTTGAGTGAAACTTAAACTTGTCATGGTGATACGGTCGAAGGCAAGGGCAGCATGGACATCCAAAGAACTTAAGAAACTTATAATCTGGTGTCTTGTGGAAGAGTTTGTGGAATGGAGTATCATGACTGACAATCTTGAGTTTGTGGAATGGAGTATCATGACTGACGATCTTGAAGACGAGGCAGTTGATCAAATATGTAATGTTAGATTGACCAAATTTATTGATCAAATATTCATCCCAAATGAAATGGCAGAATATTATTTAAAATTTTTATTGGAGCTCAAATGACATGACACCAAATAAATAAGCTCAAATTAGTTATCATGTCATTTGGGATGAATATTTGGTCTTCAAATTTGATCAATCTAGCATTAATTGTTGTTGTTTGCCTGTTTGAAATACAAAGTCGCAAAATTCAAAACGGAATAAATGCTTGAGCCAATAGGGCAAGACCGGTTTCCACAATGTGTTGGTGCTTCCATTCAGAGGCACTATTTTGTTGGTGGGTGTGTGGACAAGAGGCACAGTGACAAATTCCATGTTGTTTTAGATAAGAGGAAATGATATGGTATTCATCACCCCAATCACTATGCAAATCTTTGATCCGTCGGGAGAATAGATTGTCAACTAACGGAAGTTAATAAAGCATTGCAGCACATTAATCTCCTCTTCACCAAGAAGCCGCTACAGTACCTCCTATGATGCCCCAAAACTCAAGACCCGATTCTCTTCACCGGGATCATAACTACAATAAAATTTGGCAGAGTCTCTTTTATCCTAGAGCACAACCAACACATAACCTATTCACGCATTAACCGTATGACTATTTTAAGGTCCAATTTTTATTAATTTGTACTTAATATTTAACCAATTTCATATTTCAAAGTAGAAAACTCGATATCTGAAGGTTTGACAATGTTGTATTTAAATTTTCAAATTTTGGAAGAGGTATCGGTACCACTTACACCTGGTACTGGTACCTTTGTCTTCTCGTTACCAAGTATGCTAAGTACTAGTACCTAAAAAACATGGTACCGATACCTAGGCTTTCTATTTTCTAGGTACCGACACCTATGTTCCTCAGGTTTACCGGTACCTCTGTGCCTAAGTACTGGAACCTAATCCCACTAGAATCCAGGTACCGATACCTACAAGGCCTGGGTACCAATACATGCGTTATTTGACTACGTGGTACCGGTACCTAAAAGCTTAAGTACTGGTACCTAAGTCCAGATTTTTCCTAAATCTCAACTTTTAACATCAAAACTCATACCAAGCCTCGTCCATTCATTCATATACTTACCCAAAGGCATTGTTTAACAAAATTCCACTACATTCCTTGGTTAAAGAACAAGTCTTGTACAATTCCAAACAAAAACTATATAGTTTTACAAGTTTGTACAATTCCCAAAATCAAACCACCAGTATGATTACAAAATGCAATACACGAGCCACAACCCGGCTTGGTCGTCAACATGGGTCGAATGAGGGCCGTCCACTGGCGCCTGTCTAATACCTAAAATGTAGTTTTCATAAAGGATAAAACTATGCTCAATAGGGTATCTCATAAGGAGGCTACTCCCAAATCCAGATTCATATGAAATATTACATATAATTCATCAAACAAGCATTCACATAAATCATAATTGAATGATATTATGTCATGTCATGTCATGAGGTGGAACTCAAACATGCAATGCAACCTGGGCTCTCCACCGGCTCCCATAATGCATGTCATTCATGCCTATGCATTCGAGCATTCGAAGCACATTCCATTGACGTTAGACATCCAATTACCATTTTATAAAAACCTTGTGTCATTCTTGGGATCGGTATTTATGGACTCCCACCAATAGGTACCCAACCGACATGATAAATGTGGACTTCCTCCAATAGCTCCGTGTACGCTGACACACTTTATGAACTTTATACAAGCGGAAGTGCATATTCGAGATTTTCAGGTCTTGCACCCAAGGGAGAATCTAGCACATCTTGCTAATCTTGACACATATTTTCAATGTAACTCGTGTGACTCCGTCGAACTTAGGTCCAACGTTCCCGAGCCCACGTATCAATCCACCAAAAATAGTGTTTGATTTAAAAACATACATGCATCGATGTCAAATGCTCATGAACGCTATGCTACACATGCATATGCAAATGTAATGTTCAATTGCATTCCACCATATCAGGTTCTTCATATTATGAGCATATGTGAACATATTCATTTTCTTCTAATGTCAATTATATCAAAAAACATATAATCATATTTCATAAGTCACCAAGCATGTTACAGCATATTCAACACAAATAACACACTTATACTCATAAGCATTTTATTACATGCTTATTAGGCAAAATTGTGTAAGCAAATAACATGCACAAAACAACACCTTTCTCATGAAATTCCAATCAAGCAATTTCATCAAAACCCAATCATGCAAAATTGGTTCAAACATGTTCTTATACCCATTTTTCATACTCACACTAGGTGAATGCTAAACAAGAGATTTCTTCTCTAATCAGCCTATCCATTTCATACACAACCCTAGGTTGAAAATAAATCTAGTTAGAAAAAGAATTCTACATCTTGAAGCGTATTCCTGCATAGAAAAAACTCCAAAAGACCCAAATCTAACTTCTAAGCCTTGATCTCAAAAATTCCATTTTGAGATTATGGTGAAACTCGTGATCTTTGATATGTACGCGTAGCTCTAGCCGCATAGAACAACTTTTGTTTTTGGCCCAAAACAATCTAACTATCGGATTGTCGTATATCGGAGAAGGAAGCTTGGAGAAATCTCTCTCCCCCCCTCTCTCTATCTAGAAATGGCTGGTATAAATGGGTAGAAAATATGATTTTTCTTCCCTATTTATAATCTTCTTTGCTTGGCTCTAATTAAGCCACACGTCCTGTCTTTTTCTGATTCGATTTTATCGCGAATCAATTAAATCTCATCTTATGTTAAGTTCAATATATTTTATTTGAATTAAATTTAATTTATTTCTTGGGTTTCATGAAAAAATTTTGATCGCATTATATTAGTCGTGCGAAGCCTGATTTTATCGTAAAATGTGAAAATTCAGACTATCTCAGAATTTGACAAAAAATGATTGGGCAACTAGATTTTGCGAGACAAATACAACAGTGAAGTTCGTTTCATCATCCGAGTTGTAGAAAAATTTGAGTTCTCAACCCGTACCGTAGCGACAAATTACCATTTTTCCCTTTTTCATAAAAATTAAGTTTTCCCGATTTTTACACCTTATGCGAGCCACATCTATTCCATGGCCATAAGAACTCAAGATGGCACCCAAAGTCCAAAGCTTATCAATCTGGCCACAAAGTACCCACTCCCACAATGCTATTCAGCGCAATCTTCCATAGATGATGTTCCAACATGTGTCACCGTTGCATCTCATGACCACAATTAGCGTACTGTTATGGCTTCTAAGTTAAATGCCTTGGTTCAAAATGGCTCTTGGACACTTCAACAACCTCCCCCAAACGCAAATATAGTTGGTTACAAGTGAATTTTTCATATCAAATGTAAAGCCGATAGCACACTTGAACGGTATAAATCTCGTCTTGCTGCATAAGGCTTTAACTAGCAAGAAGGTAGACTACACAGGCACATTCAACCCCATCGTCAAACCAACCACAATTCGCATAATCTTGAGCTTGGCAATCAGTCATAAGTGGCTGATTCGACAACTCGACATCAACACTGCCAGTCTTCATGGTAATCTTGCTGAAGAGGTGTATATGAAGCTACATCCCAGATTCATTGACCCTCGTTACCCTCACCATGTGTGTCAATTACGAAAATTTCTTTACGGACTTAAACAAGCATCTCATGCTTAGTTTTGCACGCTTGGGCACTTTTCTCCTCAATCAAGGATTTGAGGCATCCAAAACAGATCCCTCTTTGTTCATTAATTTTACCATAGGCCTCCCATCTTTACATACTGGTGTACGGTGATGATCTCATCATTATCGGAAGCTCCTTGGACTTGGTTTCTTCCATCATCGATTGGCTTGGCATTGAGTTTGTAATAAAGGATCTAGGTCAAATCAATTTATTTTTTTGCATTTAAGTTCTTCATACTGCCATTGGTTTATTACTCAACCAACGCCAGTACATCATCGGCATCCTGAAGCGGGCAGCTATGGACAATGCCAAACCCATCTCTAATCCATTTTCCCCAACAACAAAACTCTGATGGACTGATGATGTACTATTCACTTATGCCACATTATATCGGAGTGTTGTCGAAGCTCTCCAATATGCCCATGATCACTTGGCCTGATCTATCATATTTAATGAATAAAGTTTCTCAATTTATGCAGCAGCCTACACTTGCTCATTTAAATTTCATGACGCGAATACTTCTTTATCTAAAGGTCACTCTCAATGTTTGTTTACCCATCACTTGACATCCATCCTCTATTATCTTTGCATTTTTTCAATGATGATTGGGCTGGATGCCTTGACGATCTTAAATCCACTAGCCGGTATGCCATATTTGTTGGCCCCAATCTCGTCCCCTGGTCCTCTCGCAAACAAAAATTTGTTGTGCGTTCAAGCACTGAAGCCAAATACAGGGCTCTTGCGGATGCCACAACCGAGATTTGTTGGCTTCAATTACTTTTCCAAGAACTTCATATTCTACCCGTCAAACCTTTGGTGTGATGATGTCATTGCCACATTCCTTACGACAACACAAATTTTCCATAACCGCATGGAAACACATTGAGATTGCTTTTCATTTTGTCCGGGATAATGTGGCAAAATAGAATCTTTGGGTGCAATATATGTCAACCAAAGATCAAACTGTGGATATTCTAACCAAGCCTCTTTCAACACCGCATTTTTAGCTTTTTCGTGACAAGCTTTGTCTTATTCAAGGAATACTTCACTTGCGAGGGCGTATTAGAGATAAAGATTAGATAACAACTAGTCTTATCTCATCTTGGATTCTCTTGGCTATTAATCATGTTGATCCTTTTTGTAACGATATTATCTCATATTTTTCTGTATTCAAATCATCTCACAACAGGTCTATATAAGACCAATTACTATAACGTACATGTGTGGTGAAGTATAGGAACATTGATTCTCATAATGATTTTTTTGTCATGTAGCATATGAAAGCTTCTTCAAGATTATGTTTACTTTAATGAGGTTGTTCTATTGTATGAACAATCTTTTAATCTTTTTCTTGTTTTATAATATTTAGTTGGCTTCGTAGTACTGAAAGTGCTATTCTAACTAAGTTTCATTTTTATCTATTAGTTAAAGAAAATATGAGGGAATAAAGAAAAGTATCCCACATGTAGTTGTGCATCTACCCTTTTGTTGGGTAATATGCATTTGTTTCCAAATTATTTGACCTTGTTCAGGCTCCTTTTAGAACATTAATAGTCTATAATTAAAAATTATGCAATTTTTCTTAAATCTTATAATTGATTGAAATTAAGCTTGTTCTATAGTTTATTAAATCAATTTGAATTAAAGATCAAAATTTTATTTCGGTTAGCTTCATAAGTCAACAATAAAGACAATTGAAAAACTGGTTGAAATATAACAAAATATCATAAAATACTTGAAAGCATATCAGAACACCTTCAAATACCTCAAAATATTCAATCATTAAGTCATCTAAGTTTTTATAGAAATTGGAAAGACAAGTTTTTGTTGGAAACAACAAAAGTTTGATTGTTCATTTGAATGTTACTTTGATCCATAAAGCTAGCAAAAATAACTCCAATTGTTTCCTTTTATATTTGACATGTTTTGCAGAGAGGTATATGTATCTGAATGAAATTGGGAGGTATGTTAATTCTCCAACTCCAACAAATTTTTCATATCTTTTTGTGCTTTCCATCCAACTTTAAATTTCCAAATGATTTTAAAGGTTGGAATAAAGTAAAACAAACGAAAAGTATAGGCCTCATGTAGATTTTTTACTTTAGAAAAAAAATGATTTAAAATTGTGCCAAAGTTCATCAAACCAAGGAAATAATGTATTCCTCTCTTAATGAAGGGATATGGTAGTTTCCATCACACCTCCATTGTGAATTCTTGTCTTTGGTGTTGTTGTTCTTCCTCAAGACTTTTGAAAAGAAAGAGAGGTGTGTTAGAAAATTCTTCTTGACCTTGTTTATTATATGATTGTAGTCATATAATATATAAAGTATCATTAGTGGCCTCTCTCTTGTTACTATGTCCATAATTCAATGTTATTTAATTTTTTCATGAGCTAAGTGAAAAGTGTGCATCTGGATGATGACCACATAGTCAACGTCGTTATGGAAAATGACAACATAGTCAATTGAAGAATTCAAGCTGGCAGCAACATAGTTCTTGGAAAATGATGTTAAGGTGGACATGAGGTGCTTCAGTGGGTGGTTTCTCAATTTGATCACACTTTATCGATTAGGTAAAAAGCTAAAAAGTGAACACCAAAGGTCACAAAGTTACAATAAGATGACAAGTTCAATATTATCACCAACCCTACACCTCCTTTGGCGATATTGGCCATGTCCTCCGAATGTTTTATGGCCTATGAGACCAAGAAATCGACAATGATGAAGGTTATGGAGGCACTGAAGGAAGCCAACATCCAACTTATAGTGTTACATGACATGAGTGGTGTGGGTAATACCTTTTTAGTTAAGGAACATAGAAAAAAAGCTAAAGAAAGATAAGCTTTTTGATGAAGTTATAATGGTCATGGTATCTCAAAACATAGACATGTTAAAAATAGAAGACCAACTAGCAAACATGTTGCACCTGAAATTTACCAAACAATGTGTTACTTGGAGAGTAAGTCAATTACACAATAGACTGAGGAATTTGAATAAGATTTTAGTAATCTTGGACGACGTTTGGGGCTAGGTTTGATGTGGCAGACATAGGCATTCCTTTTGGCAATGATGATCATAATGTTTGTAAAGTTCTTATTACAACACGACATTGGGAAGTATGTAGTACACAAGCCATGGGAACGTGAAACCATGTAGAAAATGTGATTCCCCTTCATGTCTTATCTAAACAACAATCTTGGGACTTGTTTTGGATGAATTATGGTGTTGTTGTTGACTCCCCCAACTTGAATGTAGTGGCGAGGAATGTTGCCGATGAATGTCGAGGTTTGCCAATAGCACTTGCTACAGTTGGAAGGGCAATGAGAGACAAAAATGGATCTTGAAGAATGGGAAAAGACACTCCTAAAAATAGAAAATCAGCACTGATAAACATTGAAGATATTGATCAAAACATTTTCAGAAGTCTCAACCTGAGCTATGATTACCTACAGAATGATGAAGTCAAGGTTTGCTTCTAGCTTTGTTCTCTGTTTCCTAAGGATGATAATATATTGTTGGAAGATTTGGTACGTTATGGAATAGGATTACAAATATTTAAGAATGTTGATAACTTGCAAGAAGCTAGACTTAGAGAAAAGTCAGTGTCAACAGGCTTAAAGCTTCATGTTTGGTAGAAAGAATTTATGTAATAGGGTGCTTCAAAATGCATGATGTTGTGCAGGATGTTGTCATATCAATCAGATCTGATAAGTATTTCATAAGAGCAAGTTTTAAATTAAAGTAGTGCCCCAATGTAGAAAGTTTGGAACATTACACTAGCATTTCACTAATGAGTAATGGCATCCATAAACACCCGTTTTGTCTAGAAAAGCCAAAGTCTCTAGATATTGCTTTTGCAATATAATCCAAATTACTCTGTTCTACTGAATTCTTTAGTGGGGTGAAACAACTTAAAGTATTGGATCTAAGTCATACTAATTGTGATCTTTCTCAAGTTCTTGGCAACAATTACCCAGCTGCTTCCCAAATATTGATCCTAGACCATATGAACATTTCTTGGACATATTACACTCTTCAAGTTCTTAGCTTAAAATTTGTAGGTTACGTAGTTCTCCATTGGAACTGATGAAACTAAGCAATCTAAGGTTACTAGATATGAGAGATACTCGGCATAAACTCACTCATTCCAACCCATGTGATGTTAGGCCTATCACGATTGGAAGAGTTGTACATGTTTAACACTCTCATTAATCAGATACTTAAACCTGTAGTAGAACTAGCTGCAATAAAATGTTTGCCTCACCTATTTGGCCTAGATATTTGCATAACATATGGTAAAATTGTGCCCAAAAACATTATTTTCCCCAAGTTAGAAAGTTTTAATATTTACAATGGTTTGCATGGTAATGTTGTATTTATAAGCCCAAATACTTTGGGGCGGCATGATTGGAACGAAGTCATGCCCTGGTGGCAAAAAAACGTGAAACACCTATTGAAGAGAACAAATAGGTTGGTATTAGAACGTATAACTGGCACAAAGAACATTTTACCCAACTTATAATTTGATGGGGATGATTTGAACTTCATAGAGCATCTTAGGGTTCAGAATTGTAGAGAGTTGGAGATTCCATTACATGTGGAGCAACATCGACAATTGTTCTCTAACCATGATAAACTGTTCCTTTTTTGTTTGAAAAACTTCAAAGGGATATGCCATGGTGCATTACCTTCAAGTTAGGAGATCTTTGGTGAACTGAAATTCTTTTGCATTGTTTCATGTAATCAAATGTCCTGTCTTGGTTTTTCTGCCAAGTTGCTTCAAAGGCTAAAATGTCTACAGGTGCTTATGTTTTGTCATTGCTCTACTTTAGAGCATGTATTTGAGTGCCAAAGTGAACTGAGTGCGATAATAGAAATGAATTGAGCCTACGTGCGATATTTCTAAGAGGCTTGCCTAGATTAGATCGATTATGTCACTTCCCGCCAGGATTTGTACGCCACTAGAACCTAAGCTTCTTAAGATTGAAACATGCAAAAGGCTGAAAACTCTCTTCCAATCTTCTATTGCACAAACTCTTCAGCAATTGGAAAACTAGAAATACATCAATGCCAATAGATAGTGGAAATTGTTGATAAGGAAAGTGAAGAACAGAAAGTGGAGAAGATTGTACTCCAGAGTCTAAAAACAATGAAACTTGAAAACCTTACAAACCTCATGTTTCTGTATGGGAAGTTTTCTATTCGAATGGCCATCATTGGAAGAAATAATTGTGAAAGAATTTCCCATTATGAAGACTTTTGATGCATCTGCTGCTACTACTTATGAGTCAAAGCACGCCAAAACTAAAGGCAATTGATGTGGATGGTTTTTGTTAGATCACATTTTGTAATTGCCTAATTTTGTGGAGTCCATTGTAAATCTCAACTATTTTTATGGTCATAATACTAATAAGTTTAAGATCCCAAAACATCATTGAAGGGAGGAGATCAAGCATCAAATAACATTATTTTGACCTCCGTATGCACCTTCATGTTTAGGATAAATGTAATGATCTAAATACGTAATATGGACTCTCAATTATTTTAACTTATAGTGATTAGGATAAAAATGAAATTGGAAGCAATCTGTGTATGTCTCTTTACGTGTTTTGAAAATAAATTTTTTTTTAAACAATTTGGATTTTAAAAACATAGTTTGAGCCAATAATAAACCCCTCTTGAGAAACACCTTTAATGATCAAGAGGACAAATTTTTTTTATTTGATTTTATGCTTAAAAACTTGTAGAGACCAATCTATGCTCGTTATCCTTCAGTAGAACAGTCTATTTATGACTTAGAGATTAAAATGAGAAAATGCCACAGAGGAGCGCATAGGGCTCTTCTATGAGCTCGCTCGAGCGATGCTTCAAGGTCACTCGACTGGTGCTCATGGTTGCTCAAGTGGTGTTGCTCCTGAACAGGTTTGAAACGTGATTTTCATTCTAGTGTTAATTGTCTTCTCATCGATTGAGCAGTTGTTTGCGAATCTGAGTTTTCTTATTTGCTAAGACTACCCTTATTTTGAACCTATAAATAGAGAGAGCCTTTCTCACAACTAGGTTAAGCCTCCTGTGATATTTTTGAGAAAAAAAATACTTCTTCTATTTTGAAAACTTTCACTACTAACCTAGATTTCTAAATAGGCAGAGTCTTTCTCACAACTAGGTTAAGCCTATTGTTATTTATTATTTATTGTATACACTTGTGATTGTTTGCACGCATGCACACTATGTGTTTGTTAAAATGATTATTTGATATTCAATCAACCATAGTTGTACAAATTGGGTTTGGATTTTGGGATCGCAGTAAAATTGATTGTGATTGAATTAATTTAAGATTAATTAAAATCACTCGTCATGGTTAAATTGTTCTGTAGTTACTAAAGAGGTTCTCACGTTAATTGTTATATATTTGTGGGAACAAGTAATTATTGTGGTTTTAGATAATCAATTGAGCTAAAATTGAAAAAACTATTCCCCTTCTAGGTAAAGTGTCAATAGCTCCACGTGTATAATCGTAAGAGAAGATCTACATCGGATTCTCTCTCCCAGGACAATAGTTTTGAGATAACGCTAGAAGGTGTGGACTTGAATATAGCTATGAAGAACCACTTCATTGCAACAGTACCTTTTCCCTCTATTTATTTCTGGTTCCGTTCTTAACAAAAGTAGAAGTTCATGATACGAGTCATATGATCCAATATAAGAAACAAATATCCAATTTAGCATATTATTCTAAACCACTAGTATTTTATTGTTACGTTAACATTACAATTTCTAATCAGGAAATAGAAACTACTTCTGAAGACATGATGGATGAATTCTACTTCCCGCAAACTGTCAAAGTAGAGTCCACTTCTAAGCTGGATTATTTCAAACTGTTTTAGATAGAGGAAGAAGAAAGGGAAATGATACCTGAATTGGAGTCATTGAAAATACCATTGTTTTGTAAAGATCAAGAAAGTGCTACAAGATAAGTGGACAAATCATGGCAATGATACCTGAATTGGAGTCATTGAAAATACCATTGTTTTGTAAAGATCAAGAAAGTGCTACAAGATAAGTGGACAAATCATGGCAATGTCCATTAAGGCTATACTAAAAATTTATGTTCTATCTTTTGTTGGTTAATCTAACAAAATGTGGTACGTTTTTGTTTCATATTGTGTACATAATGAGCTAATTGTAAGGTTTTATTTGGCTTGACATAGAATTGAATAAGATAAGTAGGCCTGAAATAGGCCTATAGGGGTTTAGAAATTTGATTGTGTTTTTGTTTGATTTAGATTGAGTGCTTAGTCAAATTTATTCAGTTTTGATTAGATTGGATCATTATTAAATTAATGGTTCAGCTACCTATTAATTACACGGACAATCCAATTAAATTTTAAATGTAGGCCAATCATTGACAGACTTTTATTGGTAACATTGTTGATGCTCCAATTAAAAAATTTATCAATTTTGGTCAGATTTAATCATCAGCCAACAAATTCATTAGGTACCCCCATTGGATTCATATGGGTTCCTCAAGGATACTGTGGGGTCTATTGAATTTAACAATGGATGATTAAACATGACTGAATTGAGAAAATGTTAGGTTAATAGGATCCAAACCCCTTCGGTATTACTATTTTCTTATTTGAATCGCACGTTATGCACAATCTTTCTTCTTTTTTTTTTGTGCATTTATCCTCTTTGAAAATGGAGTATATAGGAAGACTAATAATTGCTTGTACGATGGCATGAAGAAGTAATAAAAAAATATTGAAATATAAATAAATTTGTATTCACACTCAATATCAAATCACAAATATAGATGAGAGAGAAAGAAATTTAAGTATCAGATGTAGTGGGGGTGAGCGATGGTAGTGATGGTGGAAGATGGTGATGGCTGTGGTGGGCGACGATGATCGTGGTAGCCATGGGTGGCAACGGTGATGGTGGTGGTGAATTTTGGGTGACAATGGTGCTAGTGGCAGTCATGGGTGACAGCAATGGTCGGTGTGGGTGTGCATGGTGGTGAGCAACAGTGATGGTGGTTAATACCAGTGGTGGCGGGTTATGGTGGGGGGTAGTGACGATGGTGGTGGTGGACAACGATAGGTGCTTATGGGCGATAATGGTGATGGGTGGTGGTGAGTGGCGGTGGTGGTAAGGGTGGGTGTCAATGGTGGTGGGCGATGACGCGTAATGGTGGTAGGTGTGGTGGGAGTGGGTGACAGTAGCTGACAACAATGGTGGGCGACAGTCAGTGGTGGTGGTTGTGGTACTGGGTGGCAGAGAATTATGGTGGGCAAAGATGGTGGTGGTGGGTGCTTGCGGTGGGTGACAGTAGTAATGAGATGATAGTAGCAATGATAATAAATATAAGAATGAGATGAAGATAGTGATGGGTGGTGACGGTAGACAATGGTTGTAGCAATCGGTGGTGGTGGTGGTAAGAGACGATGGTGGCAGAGGTGGTGGTGGGGGTGGCAGAAGTGGTGGTGATGGGGTGGGGGCAGTAGTGGTGGTGGTGGTAGGATAGCGATGAGGGCTGTGGTGGTGGTGATGGTTGCGGAGGTGGTAGTAGGACAAGGGGGTGGTAGAGTAATGGTGGGACAGAGGCAGTGGTGGTAAGATGGCGACAAATGTGATGGTGGTGGTGGGGTTGGTGGTGATTATTATGGGGTTGGCGGTAGTAGTGGTGGTGGTGGTGGTTGGGCGATGGGGTGGTGAATGTTGTGGTGGTGGTGTTGGTGGTAAGGGCATGGGGGTAATTATAGGGTGGGGGTGGGGGTAGTGGTAGGGTTGCCGACAACAGTGGTGATGGTGGTGGTAGTGAGATAGTTTCAAATAGTTTTTTTTTTTAAAAAGTACTTATAATAAGTTATATGTTTGATAAGTACTTTTAAAAAATTACGTCAAATATATTTTTAGGGGTCTATTTTCACTATTAAATTTGAGGTGTTAATATTAATCGTCGGATCAACTTTAAAGTAAATATTAAAGAGATCTTAACCGTGAAAAGTAAAAGTCATTTTGTTTATCTTTTGAGATTTGAATTGTAATATTTTTTATTTTATAGACTAGATTTTGTGAGACAAATTCAACAGTGAGGTCCGTTTCGTCATTCGAGTTCTAGAAAAATTCAGGTTTTTAATCCATACTGTAGCGGCAAAATTACTGTTTTGCCTTTTTTCCCATAAAAATTCAAATTCACCTGGATTTTACAAGAGGTGTTTGTGGGGCGATTTCAAACACTATTTTTTTAAAGTACTTATGAGAAATTATAAGTATTAAAAACATTTTTAAAAAACCACTACAAATACATTCTTAGGGTTTATTTTCTCTATTAAATTTGGGGTGTTAATATTAGCCGTCAGATTAACTTTAAAATAAAATTTAAAGAAATTTTAAACGCGAAAAGCAAAAATTATTTTGTTTATTTTTTAATACTTGAATTATATTGTACTTTATTATATATTAAATGTATAAAGTTTCAATGAGAATCCATCAAACATTCTCTCCTCTCGGCCTCTAAATCACAATTAGGCCTGCCTAAGGAGTTTGCACTATTTCACTGAACATGTGTATTGATGCTATACTCATTATAATACAGTGGATGATACTATGCCATACTCAACATGTGTACTTCTGATAGCAAGGATCTAACTGCTATATCCTAGGAGGTATCATAATGAAAATTATAATTGGTTGAGTCAAGTTACAATTTTTTTTGGTTAAGTTAACTGGTCAAGTTATGATAAAAAAAGAGTGAAGATAGATCCTTTATATTAGGATCAATCTCAAACAGTCCTATTTTGTGTGATTAATCAAATTGAGTTGTAAACTCTTCCTTATTTTATGTTACTTTTTGTACGGTAGGATGAACCGAGTAACTGCCTCCCAATAGTATAGCGTGGGAAATTTCAAACATTGGACATGAAAGGCTAACATACATCTAATGTTTTCAGACCATTGAATTAATACTTCACTTTATTGACTACTTTTACCCATAGTAAATCTAGTAGTTATAATATAGTAGGTCTTCAAATTAATTAGGTCCTAATGCAGTTAAGGGTTTATTCTGTAGTAGTAATTAAAAATTGCTTTCTAAATTATAATTTTTTTTAAACTATTAAAACATGACACATGGTACGTCGTCTGTTTATTTGCATTATTTTGTTTTGTTATTTTCACCATTAATAATTACAAATAACCAAATCAAGAATTAAAATTTAAGAATTATTGTTTTGTATAGTGTCAAAAAATAAATTTCGACATGATAAGTTAAACCAGTGTTATCAGAATCGAACCGGACGGGACAGCCAGTCAGACTACTTCAACCGTGACCCAAGACTTTAACCGGTCCAGTTCTCTAATTAGACTGCTTAAAGAATAAAATCGGCTCAAAACCGCTAAACCAGGCGATTTTTGGCCAAAACCGTGAACCGGTCGATTTTTTAAAATCGGACGGTTCGAGTTCCACCAGTTATATAAAAGAAATCCCTCTTTATTGACCATTGTCGGCTTCACTCCTCCAGGCGACGAACAGCTCCAAGCATGGTGAACAGTAGCAGCTCCGACGAACAACAACAGTTCCCTACTTGATCTGGACCTTCTCCACTCAATTTTTCTCACTCAGTCTATCTGAGTCATGATTAGAACCCAATACTCATTTCAAAGCTAATCCTTCATCAAGAGTTTTATTGGAGATTTCATTAGTTGTGATTGATCTGCCATGTAGCTTTAATGAAGCGTCTTAAGTTATGTATCAAAGAGCGAGAGAGGGAGAACTTGAGCTTGATTGCCCATGGAGGTCCTAAAAAAATTAAGCTTTGCATCGACTGTACTATGTGTGTGTAAGGGTTTGAGAAAGGGACAAAAGGGACGGATTAGAGAGAGAAAAAGAGAGATGTGTGTTGGTTAAAAAAAGAGAGAGGGCTTCTTTTCTTCTGGAGCCCTTGAACTCAAGGTGGTTGTTTAATTTTTGGACTTTTCACTTTTGTTATTTTAAAAATTGAGGTCATTCCTTGTCCTCCCCTCCTCTCTTTCTCTCTTCTTAGATCTCTATTCTACTACTAGGATTTTCCTTTTTAGTTGTTGGTGTCTTAAGCCCTCGGCCCTCAAGGACTGTTTTGCTAACCTTCCTTTTCCTTAGACTTCTTTCCATCTCCCTTTTTCCAAACCCATCATGTCTACCTCTTTGGAAGCTACAACTTCATCTGTTTCTCTTGCCATAGGTGAGAGATCTCCTAAGATGGAGGAGGATGACTTAGGCGACGAAGGTGATGAGGTAGATAACTTTCCTGGCATTGATTCTATAGATGCTGCGAAAGTGGTTGAGATCCCTATTCCATCATCTCTCCCTGTTCCAAGGTCTAAGAAACTTCAGAATGGGAAAGCCAAGGTGTCTGATAGTCGCCCTAGAGCTTCAGATCTCGTTGGTTATAGTGAGGTCACCCTTCCTTTCAGCTCGATTTGGTTTTCCTCGGGATATGCAGTATTGGTGCCCTAATGTGGACATTCAGTATGACTCCCAAGTTCCTGAGAAGGTTTACTTCTTCGTGGTTTCTTTTGAGAACGGTCTTCGTTTCCTTATGTACCCTTTTTTTAAATGTTCTCCAACACTTCAACATTTGTCTTTCTCAACTCTCTCCCAATTTTTGGGGTGTTCTGGTGGGTCTTCTTATTTTCTTTAAGAAAAATAAACTTGGTGTCCCCATTGTACCATTGCTCATGAAGTTTTTCAATGGTAAGTTCACCTTTTCTGATGGCTAAACGGGTGAAGGTTTGACTTCTTATAACCGACCTCCCATAAGGGTTGAAAGAAACTTTTCTTCT
This sequence comes from Ilex paraguariensis, assembly GCA_963454935.2. NCBI lineage: Eukaryota > Viridiplantae > Streptophyta > Magnoliopsida > Aquifoliales > Aquifoliaceae > Ilex > Ilex paraguariensis. The sequence goes on from CAUOFW020000547.1 coordinate 108,433, forward strand.
TTGTATTTGGGAAAGACTGGGAGTTCAACCCCAGAGACATAGCTGACACACTCCTTGTACCTCAAGCTCGATCTATCCCTAATAATCTGGGTAAGTTTTGCCTAAGTAGGCTTGATCCATCCTCAGTGTTTCATTCTGTTGACCTTGTTTCTCTTATTCCTTTCAGGTATTCGATCCGACCTCAGTGCCGAGGATAGGATAGTTTTGCTGGGCTTGGAGGGTTGTGAGCCAGAGAAATATTCTAGCTTGATCAAGCATTCTGTGCTCACCAAGCTAGGTTTCAGTCCTCCCGAGGTAAGAGTTGAGACCTTGATTCTCATCTCTGTTGTTGGTGCAGAAGAGCAAGCTGGTAAGATTCTTCCCCCTTAATCTTTGGTTTTTCCTTTTTTTTCTTTTTGTGCTAGCTAACTTGTTTACTTCCATAGGTTCCAGCACAATGGCTCTAGACGCCAAGGCTGTGAAGGCTAAGATTGTCGAGATGAAGGGAAAAACTAAGCGGAAAGCTGGAGTAGGATCTGGGCTTGATCCTCCTTCAAAGATACAGAAGACAGAGGTGCCTCCACCTTTTCTTCCTCCTCAAGTGATCCTCTCACCTCCGTCGACTTCACAAAAGGCAATTCTGACCTCCTATTCTCAAGGGATCTTTCATGTATTTGTTAAGGGGTCCACTGGTAGTGTGGGGGGCTCATCCTCCCCTTCTTCAAAAGAGGTCGCCAGAGCTCTGAAGTCCATAGCTCTTCTCCTGCGGGGGTCTTCCTCTTCCCAGTCTATCGAGAAGAGTCATCGTATGGGAGTGTAGGGTTCTAAGGTTGATAAGGTTAAGGGTTCACTCATTGGGGACTCATGTCTTTCCACTGAGACCATTGCTTTAGTTATCCTTTAATTTGACATTGAGGCAGCCTCGACGATCCCTTTGCACACCTCTGTTACCACGACTTTGTATGCAACAACATCAGCAAGTCTTGGTTTCTTTAAATTTGGTTTATGCTAAGGTAATTTTTGTTGACCTTAACTTAATCCTATGTTTTTTTCAACTGGCCATCCACATAAGTGCTCTGATAAAGAGGGTTAGTGCTCTGGGGAGCATGATTGAGCAGGCTTAGAAGACGTCTGAGCTCAAGCTTACTGAGTTGAGCTTTCTTAATGCAAATCTCAAAGCTTAGGTTGAGGGGTTGACCTCTGCCAACAAAGGTCTAGAGGCTAAGGCTAAAAAGGCCAAGGATGAGCTCAAAGTGAAGGCAGACAGCTTGCTTCAGGCTCGAAAGGATGTCTTTGAGGCCTTTGAATCCTTCAAGACAATGAAAAGAGAGTATGACATATTGGCCAAGGTCGACGCTACTCTGCTGAAGGAGATTGAGGTTGAGAGGGCTGCAGCTCAAAAGAAGGATGCTCTAATCACTGAGCTCAAGGACAAGGCTACTACCAACTAGGTCATTGGGTACATTGCTTTTCAAAATCAAGCTGTGGAGGCTCATCCAGACCTGGACTTCAAATTTGAAGTTCCTTTGGATATGGAGAAGGAGAATTCAAGTGTCGAGAAGGAGGTAAAGGTCTTGGCTCCTGTTGATGTCCCTGTTGGTGCTCCTGCAGAGGTCCTAGTTACTGGTGATATTCCTGCGAACCTTGAGGCTCAATCTCCTAGGGTGACCTTGCCAGCCGCCGAAGCTAAAACTCTTGCTCCTATCCTTACTGAATCTTTTCTACCCTTAACTATTTCTTCTACTCCTGAGCCATCTGGGGTTTCTTTTCCTGTTGCTGAGTTGCCAAAAGCCACCTCTGATCTTGCTGCAGGGATTTAGGATTTTTGAGAATTTTTTTTTTTTTTGTGTATTTAGAAGACCTTGTATTTTGCTTCTTTTAAGGAATGAAAATATTCTCTTGCAATTTCTTTGTACTTGCACTTTGCTTTTGAGGAATGGAAATATTCTCTTGCAATTGCTTTGTACTAGCACTTTGCTTCTATTTTTCCCCTCTATCCCCTTGCTTCGAGGAGAACTTTGTTCTTTTGGAAGTGAATTTGAATTTGGCCAAGTATGAGGTCTTCCCTTATGTTTGTTGAGCTTTAGTTGTTTATTAGGAGCTTCTTTGTTGTTGGAGAACTTATTTTAGTAGTAGTAGAGATTTTTTATCCTATTTTTGTGAGCTGAGGAGCTCTTTGAGTGCTTATGAGTTGACGAGCTCATCGATAACTTATGAGCTGAAGAGTTCATCAAGTGTTCATGGGTTGAAGAGCTCGTTGATAGCTTATGAGTTGAAGAGCTCATTGATAGCTTATGAGTTGAAGATCTCATCAAGTTTTCATGAGCTGAAGAGCTCACGCTTGCTACCCAAGCTGTCTGAGCTTCCTAAGGTCAATTTTGATGACTCTTGCATCTTTGTATGCTCTTTTGCTCTTGCTTCATATTCTGTCTTTTTGCCCTTTTACTCTGGACAGGTCTTTCAGCCTTTTAAAGCAATAAAGGGATTGTTATCTACGCGCACCTTCCTCTTTAAAGTGCCACTTTCCTTAACCATTGACATGATTATGGAAGTTGAATAGACACCTTTTCACCTTCGCGTGTTATTCGTTTCCATAAATTTTGGGATTCCTTGTTTCTTACATAAAGATTGGGACTTTTTTATTTTTCACAAAAAGTTTGGGACTTCTCTAATTTTCCTTACCTTGCCTTCATGGCTTCATCTCCTACCCCACTGTTCAAACAATGAGCCTCGGCCAAGGTGGACATGCCCTGGTACTTTATATTCCTACTTCCTTCCTTGATTACGTCTTCGGAGGTGGAGGATATTAGGAGGCAGTATCTTATTCCTGATGCTTTGAACATCCGAGTCCCAACCCTTGATAAGCCCTGCAACTTTTGCCTCCGGGGGGAAGTTTCTTTCTTCGAAGGTGCCTTTGAGATGGGTCTTCGTTTGCCCATCCATCTTGTTGTTGGAAGGGTTTTGGCCTTCTTTGGATTGTGCCCCTCTAGTTTTTCCCCAAAAGGATGGGATGCCTTGATAGGCTTTTTTATTTTTTGGCGCCTACAAGGTAACAGTGAATTTCTCATTGTTGCCAAGTTCCTCTACTTTTATGATCTTCTCTTTGACATGCCCCTTTGCTTTAGTCGCTTCACATGGAGGCACCAGTTCAAAACTCCGCTGGTCCTTGATGCCCCCAGCTCTTTAGAGGGGGTGGACTCAATGCTTTTTCTTTTATTTATGGGGACTCTTGGGAGTCTACTGAGGTGCGGTCTTAGTGTGCTTAGGTCCCTCGCTCTTAGGGGCATTCTAATGATGGAGGTAAAGGATTAGGATTTTTTCTCCCCTATATTGTTTGTAATTTAATAGTGCTTGTGTTGTGCAGGTGCTCCTAGTCTTTCTCCTGACAAGCTAATGAGGGTTAGCCAAGCTGCTCATGCTAAGGCGGTCCCCTATTTGCTGTTAATCACTTTGCAAAAAGTAGCTCTCGGAGGTGAAGGAGGAACGGGATGACCTGAAGGCTAAGAACATTCATCTATAGATTGTGAATGCACAGTTGAAGAAGGGGCTACCTGAGATGAAGCGGGGGCTTAGAAATTTTTCCCATTCTTCTTTCTGTAACACTCCCATATTTATGAAAAAAAAAATGTTTTTTTTCTGTTGTATGCCTTGCTTATTTTCCTACAAAACATTGATGCCTGTCAAGAGCTTTGTTTATTAGCTACTGGGCTCATCGTTAGTTTATGAGCCGAAGAGCTCATCGTTAGTTTATGAGCTAAAGAGCTCATCCTTAATTTATGAGCTGAAACACTCATCATTTTTTTATGAGCTAAAGAGCTCATCATTTGTTTATGAGCTGAAGAGCTCATCGTTTGTTTATGAGCTGAGGAGCTCATTGTTAATTTATAAGCTGAGGAGCTCATCATTAATTTATGAGCTAAAGAGCTCATCGTTAATTTATGCTAGCAATACAACATCAACTGAGCTGAAACTTTGTCATTTTATTCATGACGAGCCTTTACAAGTGTACTAGCTATTGAAAGAATTTCTTCAAATGGTCAGTGTTCCAAGAATGAGGTAAGATCTTTCCTTCCTCTGTTTGCAGCTCATAGTTTCCAAGCCTGATTATCTTGGAAATGATGTATGGACCTTCCAAGTTGGGCCCCAACTTTCCATGAGAAGGATCCTTTCCTATAAGGAGGAGATTTTTGAGGATTAGATCTCTGATTTTGAAACTTCTGTGCCTAACCTTCCTGTTGTAATATTGAGTTGTCTTTCTTTGATAACTCATGATATGGCGCAAGGCTCTGTCCCTCTTCTCATCTAAAAGGTCGAGGTTGAGTAGTAGAGACTCGTAATTATGTTTGGGTTCAGAGAGCTCTGTCCTCGGGGTTGGATGTCTATCTCCACAAGAGCTACTGCCTCAGTTCTGAATGCCAAGGCAAACGGTGTTTCTTGAGTTACTGACCTGGTTGTAGTTTTGTAAGCCTATAACACTTCTAGATCATGTTCCACCCATCGTCCCTTTCAGGACTGCCTTTATGGTTCAGATAGTTACTTCTGCCTGCCTATTTGACTGAGGATGAACTGGTGCTGAGAAGTAATTCTTTATGCCTAGCTCAACACAGAAGCTTTTGAATTTTGGATTGTCAAACTGCTTCACATTATCTGAGACGATTGCCCTGGGTATTCCAAATCTACAGATTATGGATTTTCAAGTGAAGTTCTACACCCTCTGCTTTATGATTTTTGCATGAGGCTCCATTTTGGCCCATTTGGTGAAGTAGTCCACCCCAATTATAACAAACTTGCATTATCCAGTGCTGGTTGGGAGAATTCCAAGTATGTCTAACCCCCACTACTGAAATGGCTAGGGACTGACCACTAAGGTGAAGAGCTCTAGTAGGCAGTGAGGGATGTTGGCATGTAGCTGGCAGATCTTACATCTTTTGAATAGCTCTACTGCGTATTTGAGTAGTGTGGGCCAGAAGTAACCTTACTTTAGCGTTTTACTTGCCAGAGCTTGAGCTCCAATGCGATTACCGCAGATTCCTTCATGGATTTCTTTCAGAATGTAGTTAACTTCTTCGCCTCCTACGCACCTTGGAAGAGGCGCTGAGAAGCCTCGTTTGTATAAGTTCCCCTAGAAGAGGGTGAACCTATATGACTTAGTTCTTAGTCTCGTTGCTTCTTTGGTGTCTGGTGGTAAAGTTCCATTCTGAAGTTATTCTCTAATTGGATCCATCTAGGTTGGCTGGGCCATTGCAAAACACTTCTTTCTCTTCGTGGCTAACTGTTGGTTTATGTAGGTACTCAATTGGAATTAACATGTCCAGGTTTTCTTGAGAAGTTATGGCCAGCATTGCTAAGGTGCTTGCTCGGGAGTTTTCAAATCTGGGAACATGTACGACCTTAACTGCACAAACTTCTTTATTAGTTCTTGTATCTTTCTCTAGTATAGGATCATTCTCTCCCCCTGGCTTTATAAGTCTCTTCAACTTGCTTCACCAAGAGCTGGGAGTTGCTATAGATCACGAATTGTTTTGCTTCCATAGAGTGGGCCAAGTTGAGCCCAGCAATGACAACTTCATATTATGCCCTCATTGTTTGAAGCCTTGAAATCAAATCTGAGGACGTATTTGACAGCTATTCCATCAAGGGAGGTCAGGATCAACCCTGCGCCGCTGCCTTGGGCATTGGCAGCTCCATCTACTGAAAACTTTCATATGGGGAGGTTGGGTACTAGCTAGGTTGCCTCCTTAGATTCTTCTGTGGCTTTAGTGAATTTCGCGATGAAATCTTCTAGAACTTGCCCTTTGATTGCGATTTTGGGCTTGTATATGATATCGAACTCACTGAGTTCTATGGCCCACTTGAACAACCTTCCTGAAGATTCTGGTTTGTGTAACACCTATTTCATTAGCTGGTTTGTTGGGACCTCAATGGTGTGAGCTTGGAAGTATGGTCTGAGCCTTCTTATTGTCGTAACCAGAGCTAGGACTAGTTTTTCCATCTTTAGATATCTCTCCTCTACCCTCTTCAGAGCTTTGTTGCAGTAGAAAACTGGTTGCTGAACTCTATTTTGCTCTCTGACCAATGTTATACTGGTTGAGAAATCCAAAACAGCGAGGTATAGGATGAGTACTTCTCCCTTTAAAAGACTCACCAAAATTGAGGGCGAGCTCAGATAATCTTTAAGGGCTTTCATTGCTTCCTCATAGTGGGTATCCCACTAGAACTCATTTTTTAAGGTTTGGAAGAAGGGCTAACACTTGATGCTTGATTTGGAGATAAAATGACTTAGGGCTGCTATCCTCTCTCTTAAACGTTGGACCTCCCTTGTGTTTGAAGGTGGTTGAATGTCTATCACTGTTTTGACCTTTTTTAGGTTTGTCTTAATTCCCCTACTGTTGACTATGAAACCCAAGAACTTCTTAGTAAAGCCCCCTAGGCACATTTGGCCGGGTTGAGCTTCATCTAGTATTCCTTGAGGCCCTGGAAAGATTCTTCAAGGTGCCCAATGTGAAGTTTAGCTTTTAGTGGCAGCATGTCATCGATGTACACCTCCATTGATGTTTCGATTTGTTTTTGGAACATTCATTTACCAAACGTTGGTAAGTAGCTTCAGCATTCTTCAGTCCAAACGGCATGGCCTGGTAGTAGTATGTTCCCTACTCAGTTACGAATAAGGTCTTCTCCTGGTCGCTGGGATCTATTCTGCTCTGGTTATACCTAGAAAAAGCATCTATAAAGCTAAGGAGCTTATGCCCAGTTGTGGCATCCACAATCAGATCAATCTAAGGAAAGAAGAAGTTGTCCATGGGTCAAGCTCAATTTTGGTAGATGAATTCGATGTAGAGGCACCACTTGCCATTGACGTATACCAGGTGTTCTGGCTCATCTTCAAGTTGAATAGGCTCCAACTTTTCTGAGGGCATTGGCCTGTTCTCTAGCTCGTCTCTCATATCGAGCTCGTGTAACTGGATATTCTTGACCTCTTTCTTTTTCATGGATGTGGTATAGCATTCTCGTGCTACATGCTGGTCTCCTCGGACAACTCCAATGCCATTTTTCGTGGAGAATTTCATTACGAGGCCGTAGGCAAAAAGAATGGTCCTCATGCGTTGAGGCAAGGTTTTCCTAGTAAAACGTGTCTGTTGAGGGAGCATTAACCACTAGGAACCTCACAGTGGTTATAGACTAGCAAGGTAAGTCCCCTGTGGTGAGCACAAGTTGGATTGATCCCAGGGGTAGCACATTTTTGCCAGAGAATCCTAGAAGGTGAGCCCTTACTAGCTCAAGCTTGCCTCTACTTATATCTATCTTGTCGAAGGTAGATGCCAAGATGATGTCGACAGAGCTCTCGTTGTCAACCAGAACTCGATGGATGGTTCTGTTGGCGATGATGACTCTTATCACCAAAGGGTCATCATAGGGATGCCGATAACCTTCCAGGTCTGCATCAAAGAAAGTGATGTCCATGGTCAACCGAGGTGTCTTGGTCAATGCCTGTACTTCCAGGACCTACTCAATTATGACCTTCCGCATGTGAGCGTTCTTGGTTGAGCTTGATTCTCCACTTCCAACAAATCCTCCTGATATCATTCTGACTTCTCCTAAAGGTTGTTGATATTTTGCAAAGCCTGTTGTTGAGGTGCTGGAGGTGGATGAGCTCGATTCTGAAGATCTAGCACTACAAAATGGTGCAATTGTCCCATTTGGATTAAGAACTTGATTTTTTTTCTTCAGCTGGATGCAATCATCTGTTAGGTGGCTATGGTCTCTGTGGTACTCGTAGTATTTTGTTACATCCATTTTTGCAGGATCTGCCTTCATTTGAAGTGGCCACCTTAGGAACTTCTCATTTTGTACCTCGTAGAAAACCTGCGACACTGTGGCTGTGAGGGGAGTGAACGGACGAGATGCAAACCTTGGCTATATCTCCTGCGGTGGGGGATCTAAGTGGTCTCTAATGTCTCTCCTTCTTTTCAGAGAGCGGTCTATATCTATTCGTGGAGATCGGTCTCTATTTCTCTCTTTTCTAGGGCTTCGGTCCTTCTTCTTTTCTTTTTCCTTGTGTGTGGACAAGCTCCCTACCTTAGAAATGAGCGTTTCCTCACCATTGATGTAATTTTCTACCTTGGCGAGGATTTTTACCATACTGGCTTGTGGATTTTTGGAGATGAAGAACATTAGGTCATTTGACCAGGCTCCCAGTCCAATAATGAAGGCAATGGTGACGAATTTCTAGTTAGGGACGTCTACCTTCAAAGTCTCTGAATTAAATTTCTCAACATAGCTTCACAGGTTTTCATTGGGCCCTTGTTTCACATTCAATAGATGGTAGCTTGGCTTCCAATAAGTCCAAGCTCCTATGAAGTACGAGATAAAAGAGACGGAGAGCTCTCAAAAAGACTAGAAAGATGTTGGGGTCAACCTGTTGAACCATGCTAAGGTTAACCCTTTAGAGTGATGGCAAAGGCTCGGCATCGCACTAGGTCTTAGTACCCATGTAGCTTCATTTAATTTTTATAAGTATTAAGGTGATCTATGGGATCTGTTGCCCCATCGAAGGCCTCCATCTGGGGCATCCTAAATTTTGGTAGAAGTGGAAAGTGCAGCACCTGCACGATAAATGGAGACTTAGTCTGTTGGACTAAGGCATCCATGGTCACTGGAGCTTTGCCTTTCACAACCTCCTTCATGTGGCTGAGCTCCTATTGGATGTCTCTGAAGTGCTGCTCCCAATATCGTTCTTTCGCTTCCTGCTGATATGGGGGAAATTCATTCTTATGATTTTCTCTATTTTGAATTTGTACCTCCTCGTTGTCCTCATTCCTATGAACTCGACGATGGGCATTACCCACTGTTTGACTGCGCTCATCTTCTTCGGTGACAACTCTCGAAGGGTTGTTGCGTTGTTGTTACCTCTAGGGGGGATCGCCTTGGGCTGGTTGTGCCCTTTGGGGATGCTGGAGGAGGTTGAGTAATTCCTCGTTCTGTTGGAGGGAACGCTAATTGGCTAGGCAGAGGGCCTCTAGTTTGTTGTTAGGTATGGGATCCACCATGGGGGATCGACTTCATGAGTAGGCAAGAAATCATGAGGATTTTCTTGTTGTCTTATAGTGGTGGCTTCTTGTTGGTTTTGTAATCAAGGAGGATTCATTTGGCTTCTACCCATGTTGCGTGCAGAAATCATCAATTACTAAAGGGAATCAGTATTTTTTTAATAGGAACAGTCGTTACCACAAACGACCCCAACTGATGATGTCCTTAACAACTAATGAGCAATGACAGGAATGTAAGTCACACTGAATAGTTATATGTAGCTTAATCTGAGCTCCAAGGCCCAAGGGAATAGGATTTGGGGATAAATAGTTGATCACACCAAGTGTTTATAGTGGTTCATCAGCTCGGGAGATCGGCTAATCCACTCTCAAAGGAATATTTTGCTCTTGAATGTATATTGATTGCTATATAGTTTACAGATAGTATTTTAGTGATGCTACAGTGGCTTGTGTTATATTCGAGGGCTCTGCCTCTTATTTATAGTTATTCTTGAGTCTAGCTAGATCAAGGGCGAGATCCCTGCCTTTCTCTTGTAACGGTTGCCTTGATTGCGCTACAACTGTAGTGGATGTTAGGGTGGTTACGAGATTTGTGCCTCCGGTGCAACTATCGCCACAAAGAAGGGTACTTTGTGGGATCCAACTGTCCTTTGCACAACCTTTTGACTTAATACGAAATGTGTATACCCAAGTGCAGGCGATCAAGTTGTAGTAATAATCTGGTTAAGTCTAGAGTCGAATTCACAGGGAACTATGATTAGTGTTTTGAAATAAGCAATAATAGAGATCAAGTAACTGGAAATGTAGAGAGTTTGGAGTGGTGGGGTTCTTGAATAAAATAGAAGATTATTTTCAAGAGTTTTCTAGACAAAATATAAGATTCTCAAAATATAACAGTCACCCTTTAGCTCGAGGATTAGAACATGTAATAGACTATTCGATTTATTATGTTTGTGCTTTATAACTCAATTAACTCCCATATCAACAGCAAGTTAATCGGAAGATAAAAATGGAGTGTGAGAATTAAGCACATGATTCTGATACCTTTCTAGAATTTTACAAGAATTGTTTGTGCCGAGACTTAACCCGTCTACAAATAAGCAAGTGTTTCTACAAGGCATCCAACCATAGCATTAAGGGTCCATTTTTTTGAATAAAACGCAATAATGGTGGAGATTGAAAGGTCGTTATGAAGAGTTAGTCGGGGTGTTTCCCTTGAACCAACGGGTCTTTCTATGCAGGAGTCATCCGTAGTATAGAGAAAGCCCTTGGTTATACAAAGTACCTCAACTTTGCTAGGTGCATTCAACCATCTATTGAGCAGGTGGAATATAAAGCATTAAAGCATGAAGGAGTTGCACGAACATAGCTTCCGGATAATCTTTATATACTCATCACCTCTTACTAAAGAGTGAATGAGGAACTATTCACTTTTCATGGCCTTAGCAAAGTTAGAAAAGTGAGTGCTACTCATCTCTCTAAGTAGAGGAGCTACTAAGTGAAGCAAACTGAACAAATATCTTATCTTCAATGAAGAATAAGTGAATCACTTTCCACCCTTCACGGCTTTGGTAAAGCTCTAGAAAAGTGGAAGAGATTCACTCTTCTAAGAAGGAAGGATGCTCAAGCAATGGAAGTGAAATACATGAACAATAAAAGTAGAAGAAAGCTAGTTACTTTTGGAGGGTTTCCACCACAACCAAAAAATGAACTATCTCTCTTGATACTATGTAAATAAAAGCAAGTACAACTACAAGGGAAGTCTAAGCCTCCATCATGGTTGTCACAACATGAATGTAAAGACTGAGCATAAGTAAACAAAAGACTTCAACTACAAGGGGAGTCTAAGCCTCCATTATGGTTGATTTAAATGCAAAAATGAAAACATAAACATGAAATGTTCAAGAACTAGATTACTAAAAACTCTCTACTTTACAAGAGAAAAGATTGATTCCCTTTTTATTCTACAAGAGGAAGAATGCTCCTTTAAGCTCCCAACATGGGAGTATTTATAGGCAAAGAAGGGCAAAGGGGGGGGGGTGAAGGAATAATGTTTGCCGCCCAAGTCCAAGTGAAAAGCCAACAACTCTGCAGCCAGTCAGTGGGAGACATTCGAACATGATTTGGCATTCAAACGTTGAGTCTGTCTTTTCTTTAAGGACGTTCGAACATGAGATATCATTCGAACGTTGTCTGTGTCTTTGCTTTGCGGGCGTTCGAACGCCAGATGTGGTATGATTCCTTCCACTCAAGTGGCCTGTGGTCTCTGTGATGGTCACTTCCATACGTCAACAACTTTGACCTTACACTTAGCAACTTGGTCCTCAGTCACTCAAGACAACGTTCGAACGTAGAGTGGCGTTTGAACGTTGTACTTAAGTATTTCTGTTTTGTGGTTCTTCTTTCTTTATTGCAACATGTCAGGTTCCTGTGGTGTAGTTTTCTCAGGATTCCAGAGGACGTTTGAACGTGAGTTGGCATTCGAACGTGGCACTCAAGTACCTTAGCATTTTCCCTTTGTTGACTACAACACGCCATGTCTCAGCAGCTGGTCTTGGCCGGATGTCAGAGGACGTTAGAACGTGGGTTGACGTTCGAACGTTCTTGTTTTATTCCAACCTTCTGCAATTTTGTTCCCTATTGTGCTAGTGTTACATTCAAGGGTGTTTTTTGTTGTTCTTGAGCCTTTGTTCTCTTTAGGACCTGAAATGTCATTACTTAAACTCCATCAAAGTACAATTAGTCCAAAAAGGCATAGTAAAAATTGTTAACTTTATGCATGAATCACACCCCCCAACCTAAATATTGCTAGTCTCTAGTAATACAATAAAATGAAAGGTAAATCTATTCCTAATGCGTTTTTCGTAGGTCATCCAGTTGCATTTAGCTTATGTAACAAGCCGTTGAACTGCTAGGTTTACCCTAATGGACAAGTGTTGTCTCGTGAGGATTTTCAGTGAAGCTACCCACAAACTTCAGTCGAACAAATGTGTATGTAAGATTACCGATTAAAAATGAATTAGCATCATGGTCGTTGGGACACTCAACCGTCAATTGTGACTTATCCCCTACATTTCTTTTCCATTAGTACTTACTCTATGCAAAAATTAGCACCTATTTTATTAGCATTTGAAATTCTCTGAGTAATAGGATGGCCATTCTAGAAACAAGAATTCGTATATAACAATCATTCCCCCTTTTCCACCTTCCATGGATAGCTTTGATTACACAAGCCTCTCTAGGAATGCTCTCAGCAAAACAAATCGCTCCGACTATAGTGACATATCTCTCAAAAGTGGCATGTGATCAAAAGATGGCCAGTCGAAAAATCTCATGCATCATTAGTATAAGAGTGAAGTTTTAAGGAAAATAGACTTAACCTTGGTATAATCCCATGGAAGAATATTGATGCAAATAGATAAACTCTAGTGAACACACCCCACTTGTAGTAGACAATACACATATGCATTACACGTGAGATCACCTAGGGCTTTTTGTAGGTTGTAATGGGGCCAGAGGTCAGTGGCTAATGAAATAACATCAATGGTGATCAAAGGCTATCTTTTTACGCAGTGTTGCACACCTCCTTCTAGTTTCTCGACATTTTGCCTAGGAATGAGATTTCATTCTTTTATTTTTTCCCATTTTTCACTTTCTTGGCAATTCCCTGTCTCACAATATCTTTTTTTTTCTTTTCGGCTGGTTCCACCGATTTTCCTTTTATTGAATAGTAGCCACCATTTTCTTTTCTATTTTTCTTGCCTTTCTGTATCATATTAATTTGCAAGAGGGTGTAAGAAATCAAATAGCAAGGTATGGTAAATATATGCTTTTGTGGCTTGGTCATCACACGGGAATTCATTCATTTAAGGCTCAAGCATGACTGACTAGGGATATACTTTTGTAAAAGAATAAGCTAAGGCTCAAAGTCGATCCAAAGATGGCCTAAGATCCTTTCTCAAGTATGTGCATATGTATATTTATGCAAAAGTTCCCTGTGGGTTATGAAAATAGATCACTTTAGTTGCATCAATCAAAGCAAGTTTAATGAGATTATTGAAAGAGATCAAAAGTGAAAGAGTTTACTTTGAGTAATTGTTGATATCCTCTCAAAAAGCACTGTAAAGCTCAAGGCTTATCATGGTTTTCTTTGTCATCTCCACTTATTATGTCGAGTGTTCTGAGGAGTGTTAGTTATATAGAAATTCTATTTTCGAGTCTAATCACCGTATACCCCAAGAATAACACATACTGATGTACATTTGTCAATTAAATCATAGAGATAGTATCGATGTTCCAAAAAAAATGAGGTTTTACGTCTTGGTTGTTAAGTTAAGGTGTTAAATCGATCATGTGCTTAGTCATTTTCAAAAGCAATCTTAACATCCACATCTGTTTCGTTATTAACAAGAATTAGAGTGCTAATCCTATACATGCATTTTAAACAAATAAAAGTGATAAACTGAATCATTCATTCCATAAAGGATAATGTGTCTATAATAATGTCAATGATGCAATTCATCCATTCAAAACATAACTTCAACTATCCACAATCAACTCTAAAAAGAAATGAACAACCTCCATAAGTACAAGTATCCACAATAATCACAAATAAACATCCACAAGAATTATCAAGAGAAAACCCCTCCACAACAGTACAGAAATTTCCAGATACTATTCAAAGAAGAAACAACAAACAACCCCCAATCAAGAACAGAAATAAACATCAACCACAACTCAACTCTCTATCATGAAGGACAGAAATAAATATCTCAATCTCCCTCTCCTCCAGATCTACCATCTCCAGAAACTCCACTAGCTCCACCAGCTTTGCCAGCTCCACTCCTCGAAAGCCTTAGGATCTCATCCTACTTAGCTTCAATGCTAAGCATGATGTCCCGTAAAGAACGCAAGGTGGTCATGCTGGGTCCTCTCTCTCCATCTCCATCTCTCTCTCTTCTTCAGCATCCAACTTCTCCTGCACCTCATCGATTCCTTGAGGAGGGGGCATCTCTTGCCTGTCGCCGGGGTGCCACTATGCCTTAGGCTTCTCTTGAACGACCCTTTGTTTAGCGGCCCCATTGGCTTTTGGATTTCCATTTCCAGCCTTACCCTCACCCCATTGTCAACGCACATCTCAGTCACAAGTGTGCCAAATGGGAATGCACTCCTCTTTGCATCACACCTCTTCTTCATTTCACTTAAAATAAACGAGGGGAGGTCGATGTTATGCCCTCGCCCTAGTGCATAGAGCAAGCGTTCCATTTCTGGAAAAATCTCATTTTTTCATCCTATGGGGGCTATGTCGGACACCGTAATTAAATTTAGCATTTTGTACTTATTGGTGAGCTCCCCTTGTTTCAAGATTTTCCTCCCTCCCCATGAAAAATCAGTTAGCCCTGTCAATTCCTTTCCCACCACATTCAAAGCCACATTCTTCCTTAGCGGGTACGTTGGGTTTTATACCCGAGGTACCTCTTTCCTTACCTCCAAAATACACGCCTTATCTACATCAATGTGGGTGCCTCGTAAATATGTGCAGATTGCGTCGTTGATGATCTCGGCGTTGGAGTAGAACTCCATACCAAGTCCACAACGGCGTCCCCGCCATTCCTCAAGTACCACACTTACTCCCTCTTCTCCATTTCCTCCAACAAACCCAACTTAGCAAAATCAATGATCACAATATCTCGTTCACAAACCACAACGTGGTTTTGAAAGAAATTTTCTTACCTCTCAGCTTTAAGAGCGCTGAAAAATCTAGTTTGATCATATCTCTTTTTTTTGCCTCCCTTCTCTTTCTTCAATGACCTCTTCTATGAAGTTGGGTACTTGGTTTACTAGTGGAGTGTGCCTGGTTAGGAAGCTTAACCCAAGGCATGGTGTGTTTCTCAGTTTTTGAGCTTGAGAGGATGAGAAAAGTCTTGGTTATTTGGTTAAAATTGGGGCTTTTTGATGTGAAAAAGCTTTTGGGTGGTTGATTTGTGGTGGAAATGAGGAATGAGTGGAGTATTGAGGGCTGGGGAGTGACAAGGGGTCCTAGGGTTTGGAGGATTTTGGAGTTCTTTGGGAATTTTGAACTGAGGAAGAAGATCCAGGTATTTATAGTCTGAGGAGGAACGTTCGAACGTAGTATAAAGGATTTTAAAATATCATTCGAACTTGAATGACGTTCGAACGTGGTGAGCTCCCAGTACTTTTGAGTTCTGTTAAAAATTAAAGTACTGTGAGCTCCTGTCGTTCAAACGTGCTATAGGCGTTTGAACATTAATCTCGTTTGAATGTGCCATTGGTGTTCGAATGGACTGAGCTCCCAATACTTTTTGTTTCCATTAGAGACTTCATCAGAGGCTGAGTACTGTAAGCAAGCGACGTTCGAACGTCACTTGGCGTTCGAACGTGGAATCAAAACTCAAATTTTTTCAAAATTTTTTTGCACTACATTATGCATAATAAAATAGGGCAAAACATTCAAGTTTGAACCAAAAATTCATGGTGTCTCAGGAAAAATCCCTACCCACGCTCAAGGTTGGTATTTTGGGACATTCCTTACTCGGCCCATGTTTTCATTTCAGTCAAAAGAGTTTGTACAAAATATAGAATTTTTACACTTTTTTACAAATATTCGGACCCTTGGTTTTCATCCCAACTATTCTAATCCGAGTCTTCATCTATCTCCGTACCATTTGAACAACCAATAACTCTCCCAATTTCCTGTCTCACGAACCGGTTAAACAAAGTACCGGAATAAGATGGTGTGTCAGGATAATCCTTTCTCTGCCCATTCACTATCCAGTCTAATCGATCTAGTGCGCGATCGAAAATTGGTTCAGAACACTGATTATATCGCTTCTTGTGAAAGTATCTACCACACTATTTATAGGCACCAAGTCTTTTGGCACGACGACATTTAGCATAGGTGCTTCGGCCGCACAGGGGTTTCGCTTATCATTCTTTCTTACCAATCTTGCTTTTCTCATGATCACAGTGTGCACATCAGAAGGAAAAGTGCATAGAACTCCCAGACTAAACCAAAAAAGTTTAACATCCATGCTTTCTATACTATTAAGACTCACTATTTGGTTCTTTAATTTTTGCTAGTCACAAAGATGATCCGAGATAACCCACAAACATAACCATCAAAATGCAAAATATGGTACACAATCTGATCAAGAACAACAACAATAAAAACACACAAATTTAAAAAAAATTTAGGGACACATATGAGCTATAGTTCTCTCCCCCCAACCTAACTAAATATTGTCTCCAATGTTTCGAATTTACCGATATAGTGAACTTTGGAGATGAGGTTGAACGGTAGAGATCTTGTTCAATAGCCTAAACCTACAAGTAAAATACACAAATCAAACATCTCGTTGCAGATCTGGGTTAGGATGAAAACCCTTGATTCTAAGTGCAGACAGAAGAAGCATAGCCATGTACAAATAGAGTAAACACACGCAGATCATGAGACAAGGGATGGGGTCTTCAGGTAGTATGGTCATAGTGTTGTTGGGAGATGGGTCGTGATTCCAAAGGATTGTAATAGCAGAGAAGAAGAAGAAAGAAAAGAAAGGGGAAAGGGACAAAAATGCGTGGAAAGAGAGGAAAAATGGGTGGGGGCCTTATAAAGGCAGTGGTGTGATTCGGGTTGGACCGAGTTTTCCCTGGCCCAGCCCCTTTTTGTGTCGGTAGGCACTTTTCTCGAAGCGATGTTCTGGATCTATTAAAAGAATGGTCTCCACGTTTTTGACAAAGTCCTCCACAAAGGGTTTCAATCGCTGACCATTGACGATAAATATATTACCGTTCGATGGGTTCTCTACTTCCACTGCTTCATTCAAACACTTGTCTGACAATGTATGGTCCAGTCCATCTTGATTTCAACTTATCAGGAAAAAGACGGAGTCTTGAATTGAAAAGCAGAACATTTTAATCAGTTTTAAAAGACTTTCGCACTATGTTCTTGTCATGAAAAATTTTCATCCTGAATTTTGCAATCTTAGCATTTTCATATGCTTCATTTCTCAGTTCCTCAAATTCGTTAATCTGAGGTTTTCTTGCTAGTCCGGCTTTGTCCATGTCAAAGTTCATTGCCTTAATAGCCCAGTATGCTCTATGTTCCAATTCCACAAGTAGGTGACAAGGTTTTTCATAAACTAATCGGTAAGGAGACACGCCCAAAATTATTTTAAAAGCAGTACGATATGCCTAGAGTGCATCAGTTAGTCTTGACGACCAATCTTTGCGGTTTGAATTTACCATTTTTTCTAAAATTAATTTGACCTCCCGATTAGCTAATTCAGCCTGTCCACTAGTTTGTGGATGGTACAGAGTTGCAATTTTGTGAAAAATCAAATATTTTTTCATCAGATTCTAGAAAGGTCGATTACAAACATGAGCACCTCCATCACTTATGATGGATTTTGGGATTCCAAATCGGGATAAAATATTTTCTTTTAAAAACTTGATCAACGTTTGGTGATCATTATTTCGACATGGAATTGCCTCAACCCATTTGGATACATAGTCTACGGCTACCAAAATGTATAGATAGCCAAAGGAGGGGGAAATGATCCCATAAAATCAATGCCCCAACAGTCAAAATTTTCAATTATCATAATGGAGGTTAGAGACATCATGTTTTTTCTTGAAATATTTCCCAACCTTTGACATCTATCGCAAGTTAAAAAAAAAAGTATGGACATCTTTGAAAAGTGTAGGCCAGTAAAATCCGCACTGCACGATTTTTGCAGTGGTTTTTCTGGATAAAAAATGGCCACCACATGCTTCAGAATGACAAAATGCTATTACCTGTTTGCTTTCTTGAGCAGGGATGCAATGTCTTTTGATTTGATCCTTACAGTACTTAAATATCTACGGTCTTTCCAAAAGAAGTTGTGAACCTCTCTCAAAAATTTCTTTTATCCATGGGGAAAAGGACGGATGGAGTGTTCTAGTAGCAAGAAAATTAGTAATATCAGCATACCATGGGATCCCATCAATTATGAATAGTTGTTCATTGGGGAAATTTTCATTAATGGGCATTCCATCCTTGTGAAATTCATAAGTTAACCTGGACAGATGGTTTGCCACCACATTCTCAACACCCTTTTTGTCCTTAATGACCAAGTCAAACTCTTGAAGTAAGAGTATCCATCGCAAGAGCCTTGGTTTAGCATCTTTTTCTATGAGCAAAAATTTAGTGTTGCATGGTCAGTGAATACAGTAACAGAAGAACCAACAAGATAAGAACGAAAATTTTCCAAAGCAAAAACTATGGCAAGTAATTCTTTTTCAGTTGTCGAATAGTTCATTTGAGCATCATTCAAAGTTTTACTTGCATAGTAAATCACATGTGATTTCTTATCTTTTCGTTGACCCAACACAACACCTACAGCAAAGTCACTTGCATCACATATTAGCTCAAAGGGTAAAGTCCAGTCAGGGGGTTGCATTATTGGGCAGAAATTAACATGCCTTTAAGGTTGTCAAATTTTTTTTGGCACGTTTCACTCCAATCAAAGATTATATCCTGACTCTGGAGATGACACATGGATTTAGCTATGGTACTGAAATCTTTTATGAATCTCCTGTAAAACCCTACGTGTCCTAGAAATGATCGAACATCCTATACAGTCTTGGAGCAGACAAATTTTCAATCAGATCTATTTTGGCCTTGTCAACTTTTATGCCCTCAGACGACATAATGTGACCTAAGACAATGCCTTGTGTTACCATAAAATGACATTTTTCCCAATTAAGGGCCAGATTGGCTTCTTGTCATCTTATCAACACTTTTTCTAGGTTGTCCAAACACAAATCAAATGAGTCACCATACACAAAGAAGTCATCCATGAACACTTCCAAAAATTTCTCGACCATGTCACTAAATAGCTCAATATGCATCTTTGAAATGTTGCAGGAGTGTTACAAAGCCCGAAAGACATCCTTTTGAATGCAAAGGTGCCAAAGGGGCATGTGAATGTGGTTTTCTCCTGATCATTGAGTGTTATCTCAATTTGATTGTACCCGGAATAGCCATCTAGGAAATAGTAATATTCATGGGTTACAATTCTCTCTAGAACCTAGTCAAGAAAGGGAAGAGGGAAGTGGTCTTTTCTAGTAAACAAATTGAGTTTTTGGTAGTCAATACACATCCACCATCCTGTGGTGACTCTAGTTGGTACCATTTCATTTGCATCATTTTTGACCACTGTGACTCCAGACTTTTTTGGCACAACCTGAGTTAGACTAACCCATTTGTTATCGGAGATGGGGAAGATTATCCTGGCATCTAAGAGCTTTAACACCTCTGCCTTTATGACTTCCTTCATGTGAGAGTTCAGTCGTCGCTGGATTTGATGAGAGGGTCTTAAGTCCTCTTCAAGGTATATGGCATGATTGCAGATTAATGAGCTTATACCTTTCAAGTCAGTGATGGTCCACCCAATGGTGCTTTTATGACTTTTAAGAACTTCAATCAATTTAGAATCTTGCAAGTCTGTGAGCTTATTACCACTAGGAATATCTCGTCCTCTCCTAGGAATGCATATTTGAGGTCAGATGGGAGAGGTTTCAATTCAGGCTTTGGTGGCTTGTCATTTGATGAAAGTGGCTTTGTGCCACTTGGTGAGAGTTCCTCGAATTTGGGGGCCTATGTATTAACAGCATGAGTTGGGCAATTCTTTGGATCATCATCTATTGTTTCAGATGTGATGGATTATGACAAAGAAAGTTTATACAGAATATGTTGTTCAGATGGTTTTGGACCAAAGACTTAATGGAATTTATTTCTCTTTCTTCTTTGTCCTCTCCTGGGTGTTTGGCAACATTGAAAATGTTCAACTCAAGAGTCATATTTCCAAAGGTTAATTTCATGACCCCATTCCTACAATTGATTTGTACATTTGAAGTTGCTAGGAAGGGTCGACCAAGAATAATGGGAGTTGGATTCTCTAAATGTTTTGCTAGTTGAGTATCTAGGACGATGAAGTCAACAAGGAATAAAAAGTTGTCCACTTGGACAAGTATATCTTCAACAATACCCCTAGGAATTTTGACAGATTTGTCTGCCAACTGAAGTGTGACACTTATGGGTTTGAGTTCTCTCAAACCCAATTGCTGGTAAACAGGGAATAGGAGCAAATCGACACTTGCTCCAAGGTCTAACAGTACTTGTTTGATTCTAAAATTTCCAATGACACATGACACAGTCGGACACCCTGGATCTTTGTATTTTGGAGGGGTTTTGTGTTGAAGCAAGGCACTAGCATGTTCTGTTAAGAAGGTTCTTTTTTGAACATTCTGGCTTCTCTTGAATGTGCACAAGTCTTTCAAAAACTTGGCATAAGATGGAACCTGTTTGATTGCAACCAGAAGTAGGATGTTAATTTTTACTTGCTTGAAGGACTCGTAAATTTTTGGATGATTATTCAACTTCTGTGCAGTTTTTAGTTTATGAGGAAAAGGAGTAGGAATAGAACACTCTTCTTCCCTTGATGGCACTGGTTCTTGTTCAATCATGGGCTCGGGTTCTTCTTTTCTCACAAGTTCAGGCTCGATTGGTGAGTTGACTGGCATGATTTTTGGCTTTGGGATTAGCATGTCTATGATGATCTTGTCAATCACCTTGCCACTTGTTAGTGTAGTGACAACTTGGGCTTGACCTTGTGGATTTTTCATCGTTGAAGGATTTTCCACCTAAAATTGGCATTGTGGTGGTTTTGGTTGGGCAGGAAACTTGTCTTTCTCATGTGTAGTCATGGATTGGGTTAGCTTTTTGGATGTGGCTTTTAAGATCCTCGAAAGATTGAGTGGTCTGAGTTTTAAAATCAGTGAAAGCCTGAGTGGAACTATGGTTGTAGTTCATTTGGCTTTGCATGAACTGATTCAATGTATCCTCTAGGCTCCTCTTTTGTGGTGGTGGATGTGAACCTTGTTAATGGTTCATGGGAGTTGGTTGTGTGTTTCTCCAACTGAAGTTTGGGTGGTTCCGCCACCCTAGATTGTATGTTTTAGAGTATGGGTTGTAGTAAGGCTTGTTGAAATTAGAGACAACATTTGTTTGCTCCAACAAAACCTCTTTGAATGCTGGAATTGTAGGACACTCCCCAGTAAGGTGTCCTGTTAGTGCACAAATCCCACACACTTGTTCTATGGAAGAGCTAACATCAACTTGATGAACCTTTTTCATCTCTAAAGCTTCAAGCTTTCGAGACAAGACGAACATTTTTGCTCTTAGGTCATCATCCTTTTTCAAGACATACATACCCCCTTGGGAAGTAGATGGTTTGGTTTCAACAATGGTAGGAGAGGCGGAGTCCCACATCTGAGAACTGTCAGATATGGTATCGAAAAAATTGAATGTCTCCTTCGGACTCTTGCTCATGAACTCTCCTTGAAACAAACTGATGTAGTCTAGTAGGCAAGAAGTCATAGAAAAATCTTACCAAAATCCAATTTTCAAAAGCATGGTGTGGTGTCTCCTTCTTTGACTGAAAAATTCATGATTTGCATTTTCAATGCATTAGTGCGGTGTAGAGAAAAAAACTTTCTGAAAAATTCATTTTTTAATGTCCACCAGTCAGGTATTGAAAGAGTTTTTAAAGAATTTAGTCATTGTTTAGCTTTGTCCCTTAAGGAAAAAGGGAAAAGTTTTATCTTAGCCAGTTCAAAATTGTCTTGAAAAGTTCCACATACTTCCTCAAAATCTTTTATATGCATATATGGATTTTCTGTTTCGAGTCCATGAAATTAAAGGAGTAGTTGAACTGTCCTCGTCTTTACAGTAAAGAGGGGTGCATCTTCAGGAAAGATAAAACAAGAAGGGACATTATTCCTTATGGGATTTAAGTAATCCCTCATAGTTCGAATATTAGGTATTTCCCCCTCTCTTACAGGAATTTCCTCTCGTCTCTCACCATTTTCCATTTTACTTTTACAAGAGTCTACTACTGATCTAGATGAAAGTGGTTCAGATTGATTCACAAACCCAGAAGATCCAGCTAGCAAATTTTGATAGTGAGGAGCATTTTCAGACATAAAAGTAATTAAAACAACTTTATCGTAAAACAAATTTATACATAAAAAGTGAGGTCTTCTTACCTTTTACCGTAAAACACCTTTTATGGTTCCCTGACAACGGCACCAAAAACTTGACTTGATCCAAAATGTGTACACCTAAGTGCAAGTAGTCAAGTTGTAGTAATCCGATTAATTCCGGAGTCGAATCCACAGGGAACTATGATTGGTGTTTTGAAGTAAGTAATAATAGAGACCAAGTTACTGGAAATTTTGAGCATTTGGAGTGGTAGGGTTCTTAAATAGAATATAAGATTCTTTTCAAGAGTTTTCTAAACAAAATATAAGATTCTCAAAATGTAACAGCCACCATTTAGCTCGAGGATCAAGACATGTAATAGACTATCTGGTTTATTATGTTTGTGCTTTATAACTCAATTAACTCCCGTGTCAACAGCAAGTCAATCAGAAGATAAAGATGGAGTGTGAGAATTAAGCACATGATTCCAATACCTTTTTAGAAGTTTACAAGAATTGTTTGTGCCGAGACTTAACCCGTCTGCAAACAAGCAAGTATTTTTACAAGGCCTCCAACCATGACATTAAGGGTCCATTCTTTGAATAAAGCGCAATAATGGTGGAGATTGAAAAGTTTTTATGAAGAGCTAGTCGGGGTGCTTCTCTTGAACCAACGGGTCTTTCTATTCAGGAGTCATTCGTATCATAGAAAAAGCCCTTGGTTATACAAAGTACCTCAACGTTTCTAGGTGCATTCAACCTTCCATTGAATAGGTGGAATATAAAGCATTAAAGCATGAAGGAGTTGCACGAACATAGCTTCCAAATAATCTTTATATACTCATCACCTCTTACTAAAAAGTTAATGAGGAACTACTTACTTTTCATGGCCTTGGCAAAGTTAGAAAAGTGAATCACTTTCCACCCTTCACGGCTTTGGTAAAGCTCTAGAAAAGTGGAAGAGATTCACTCTTCTAAGAAGGAAGGATGCTCAAGCAATGGAAGTGAAATACATGAACAATAAAAGTAGAAGAAAGCTAGTTACTTTTTGAGGGTTTCCACCATAACCAAAAAGTGAACTCTCTCTCTTGATACTTTATAAATAAAAGCAAGTACAACTACAAGGGGAGTCTAAGCCTCCATCATGGTTGTCACAACATGAATGTAAAGACTTAGCATAAGTAAATTAAAACTTCAACTACAAGGGGAGTCTAATCCTCCATCATGGTTGATATAAATGCAAAATGAAAATATAAACATGAAATGTTCAAGAACTAGATTACTACAAACTCTCTACTTTACAAGAGAAAAGATTGCTCCCCCTTTTACTCTACAAGAGGAAGAATGCTCCTTTAAGCGCCCAACATGGGAGTATTTATAGGCAAGGAAAGCCAAAGGGGGGGGGGGTTGAAGGAATAGTGTTTGCCGCCCAAGTCCAAGTGAAAAATCAACAACTCTGTAGCCAGTCAGTGGGGGACGTTCGAACGTGATCTGGTGTTCGAACATTGAGTCTATCTTTTCTTTAAGGATGTTCGAACGTGACATGTCGTTTCAATATTGTCTGTGTCTTTGCTTTGAGGGCGCTCGAATGCTAGATGTGGTCTGATTCCTTCCACTCAAGTGGCCTGTGGTCTCGGTGATGGTCATTTCCCTACGTCAACAACTTTGAACTTACACTCAGCAACTTGGTCCTCAGTCACTCAAGACAATGTTCGAATGTGGAGTGGTGTTTGAACGTTGTACTCAAGTACTTCTGTTCTGTGGTTCTTCTTTCTTTACTGCAACATGTCAGGTTCCGGTGATGTAGTCTTCTCAGGATTCCAGAGGACGTTCGAACGTAAGTTGGCGTTCGAACGTGGTACTCAAGTACCTCAGCATTTTCCCTTTGTTGACTACAACATGCCATGTCTTAGCAGCTAGTCTTGGCAGGATTTTAGAGGACGTTCGAACGTGGGTTGACGTTCGAACGTTTTTGCTTTGTTCCAACCTTCTGAAATTTTGTTCCCTATTGTGTTGGTGTTACATTCAAGTGTGATTTTTGTTGTTCTTGAGCGTTTGTTCTTTTTAGGACCTGAAATGTCATTACTTAAACTCCATCAAAGTATAATTAGTCCAAAAGGAATAGTAAAAATTGTTAAATTTATGAACGAATCACCTTCCTCGACACGTAGACACAGGGAGCTGAGATATGAGGTCGAGGTCTGTAAATAATATATATGAGCTGAGCTCCCGACCTAAGTGGTATGACCTGAGTTGCCGTGCTCATCCTTAGGTATTTTTTAGGTATCATTATTGTCCCTAATTCATTTTTCGTAAATTAGTGACTCGAAACGTAGTAGTAGATGAATAGATAGAGCAAATGATAATGCTAACCTAAAAGTGTTTATACCTTTTTAAAAAAAATTAATTTCTCAACAAGAATAAAAGCAATTATTTTGAAATATCTTTTAGAATTGATCAATTATAGATGATTATTAAGATTTGAAATAGTACCGGTGTGTTTCACTTTAATATATGACCGAGTTGAAATGTGTAGTAAAAATATTATTATTTTCGTTTGTTCATATTGAACCAATTTTTATTTTATTTTTCATTATGTACTTAAGTTTTTGATCTTAACATATTTCTCATAACTGAACTAAGAATTTTTTTTTTTGTGAGTGAAATTGTCACGCCCCATCCCGGTCTCTCAAGAATGAGATGCGACTAGGTTTTACATACACCTGTGAACAATTGTTATAAGCTGGACTAATCAAACATGATATAATCCCACAGGTGCAACAACAACCCTCATCACCTTAGTTATTAAGCATGATGGTAAAACCTGTCTAATAACCTGTACTATATATAAACACTTGTACCAATCATTTATTTCCTAGGTTATAGTTATATACAAAATCCCACACCCACATAGCATACAGCACAAACTATGCTTGCTGAGTCTATTTACAAATATATACTATTAACCTGCCATAAATATCTCTCATAAATATAATACACAGCCCAACAGTTCATCACACCGACACTCAACCTGAGTAGTATAACACTAACGTTGCACAAGACACAATCAACTGGACAGTGGACCGGTCTGCATTCTCCTCTATAGTACCTGAAAGAAGAAACTATAGGGGTGTGAGCTAAACCACGCTCTCAGTAAGTATACATGCAGTATATGGAATGAAAATGATAGCAATACACTAAAGTAGATAGCTACTACATAGATATACATATCAAACAACAACATCAATCCAATTTCAAAGAATTCACAAGTCACATCACATCCA
Source organism: Ilex paraguariensis (assembly GCA_963454935.2). Classification (NCBI taxonomy): domain Eukaryota; kingdom Viridiplantae; phylum Streptophyta; class Magnoliopsida; order Aquifoliales; family Aquifoliaceae; genus Ilex; species Ilex paraguariensis. The sequence continues at coordinate 133,784 of CAUOFW020000547.1, forward strand.
CACTACCCCTCATTGGGTAATCGATCCCACATGGATCCATGTCTCCCGAACCTCCCGGGAATACCACAGTGCTAGCACATCACTGCACGCCTAGTGATCAGGCATCGATGCCCCTGTCTCAAACAGTGCACCATATTCCACAATACACAATACACAGTACAAAACATTATCCAATCACATAAGCACATAGCACATAATCCTGAAGAATTACTTTTAAAATTTATCATTTACTATCATCTGATAATAGCATTTTCAAAACATATAAAGATATACACCCACCTCAGATATACAAATCTACGGCCTTTTGATCCTATCAATGGATCCTTTCGGTGTCACCATACCTGTTTCAATACCGAATGTCTCACTCGTTCCACCTAACACATTTAATAATTAATCATGAACTAATGCATGCAAATGATGCACCGCAAAGTGCCCTGTTAACTCCGGTTACCGTCCTATCCACTCACACACTAGCACTTTTGTTCTAGGGATCACATTTCCTCCCTAAATTCCCAAATTCAATCACATTAATCACAATTAGGATTAAGCAGGTCAAACACATTGACCGGGGGCTCATTTTTACCCATTTCAACCTCGAATCCTAAAAATTGCACTTATGGTATTTCATACATTTCACACTGGATATTATATTCATGTGCATTCAAAAGTCACATTATCACATCAAGCATTATTTAAAACTGCTACATGCAAAATTTCAGGTCATTTGAATTAAATTTCACACATGTGATAATAACATTTAGAAATCAGGGTTTCGGTGCTCCCGGCACCCTTTTCCAATTTTTATCGTACTTTTTATTTAAAACCGCCACACTTAATCTTACACACACATTTAATCATGCAATTTCAGCCCCTAATTGAACCTTTAAATTACTCATTTCACTCTCATAATTTCGGTTCCAACCTAGCCCTCAAAAACATACCAAACATTTCAAATAACCATTTTTTAACATTTTTTCCATCTTTATTTTAATACCCATTTGGAACCTATCTTTAATAGCCCGTTAATTATGCTAAATATATTTAATTACACCCATACAAAATCTGTTTTGACATTAACTAAATCAGCCCATAAGATTTAAATTAAAATAGTCCATTAAAATAAAACAACTCATGTATTTAAAGTCAAACAACTTACTAATTAAAACATGTTATAACAGCCCACACACATATACAAATACGTACATACTAAAATTAATCACAACTCAAGCTTAAACTTAATTCCATATACCTTCTTTTTTCCTCTCTCGGTTTGGACTAAGAATACCCACGATTTGATTTCACTCTCCTTCTCTCCCTTCTTGCTCACAGCATCAAGAACACACACATGGTTTGTTTTTTTTTCTCTTACTCTTTCTCACCCTCACGGTTTCAGTACACACACACACTTTATTTTATGTTAAACACACACACACACACACCCCTTTTTATATTTAATTAACACACACACTTTATACCTTGGCAACACACACACACATACACACGGCATACACTAACACACGACACAATTGTTTTTTCCTTATTTTCTACTATGCCAACACATGTAAAGGTAATGGGTCAATTAACTTTGCCTCCCCCCAAGTTTTTAAATGATTTCAAAATTGGCCCACTAATATTTTTATACATAAAATTCCTATAAATAGGTCTCACTAATAAATCACTAACGGGGTTACTTACCCAATGTATGCTCATTCACATCATGCCTATAAAAGATTTAATTTAATTCACCTTTTAATAATTTGACATAATTATAATTTAACCCACAAAATTATGTTAATATGCATGCAATGCGTGATTGGGTCTCACAACTCTCTCCCACTAATAAAAATTTCGTCCTCGAAATTACTTACCTGCACTAAACAAATATGGATATTGAGCCCGCATACTCTCTTCAGTCTCCCAAGTTGCTTCTTCTACTGAGTGACTACGCCACAAAACCTTAAACAATGATATCGTCTTTGTACGTAATACCTTCTCCTTCCTACCCAAAATTTGAACCGGCTACTCTACATAAGTTAAATCCTCAGCTAACTCCATCGGTTCTGAAGTTAACACATGTGATGGGTCAGACATGTATTTTCGTAGCATAGACACATGGAATACATCATGTAACCTGGACAACTCTACTGGTAACTTCAATCGGTATGCAACAGCTCCAATCCGCTCTACAATGCTATACGGACCAATATACCTGGGAGCTAACTTCTCTTTCCTGCCAAAACGAATGACCCCTTTCCAAGGTGATACCCGTAAAAACACACGATCACCCACCTTGAATTCTAAGTCACGTCAGAGATTGTCAACATAACTTTTTTGCCTGCTTTGTGCACTCCGTAATCTCTCCTGTATAACTTTAATTTGATCGGCAGTCATCTCCACAATCTCTGGACCCAATAACTTCCTCTCACCCACTTCACTCCAGCACACGGTGGTCCTACAATTCCTCCCATACAATGCTTTAAATGGTGTCATCTCAATTGAACTCTGGTAACTGTTATTATAAGCAAATTCAATCAAAGGCAAATAAGTATCCCAGTTACCTCGAAAGTCCATAACACAAGCTCTCAGCATGTCCTCCAATGTCTGGATAGTACACTCTGTTTGTCCATCTATTTGTGGGTGAAATGTTGTACTAAACTTCAAAGTAGTGCCAATGTAGTCTGTAAGCTAGGCCAAAACCTTGAAGTAAAGTGTGGATCCCTGTCAGAGACAATACATACAGATACACCATGCAATCTCACAATTTCATCAATGTACAATCTAGCTAGTCTGTCAAGAGCATAAGACATTTTAATAGCTAGAAAATGAGCAGACTTCGTTAACCTATCAACTATTACCCATATAGCCTCATGTCCTTTTATGCGTACGGGGCAAATTACTCACAAAATCCATAGTAATATGCTCCCATTTCCTTTATGGAATTGGTAGAGACTGTAATAACCCGGCTGGTCTTTGGTGCTCAGCCTTCACCTATTGACATACCAAACATTGAGTCACAAACTCAGCTATCTCTCGTTTCATCCTAGGCCACCAATAATGCTTTCTCAGGTCACGATACATCTTTGTATTACCTGGATGCATAGCATATGCTGAACTATGTGTTTCCTCCAGAATCTCTCTTTTTACCCTGCATCATTAGGCACACATAACCGAGAACCAAATAACAAAACATCATCAGTATCAATAATAAAATCACTCTTCACCCCACTCTTCACCTCTTTCTTCAATTTCTCAATCTGAAGATCAAACTGTCGTGCCTCTCTAATCCTATCCACCATTACTGGTCTCAAAGTCAACGTAGCAAGTAAAGTTGCAATCTCTCCTATCTCCAACTGCACTCTCAATGATTTCAAATCCACAAATAAACCCTTTCGAATCACTCGTAAACTAGCCAATCTGTTGGATGATTTTCAGCTCAAAGCATCTGCCACAACATTTGCTTTCCCCGGCTAATAATGAATAGTGCAGTCATAATCTTTAATAAGCTTAATCCAACGCCTTTGCCTCATGTTCAATTCTTTCTGGGTAAATAGATATTTCAGACTCTAATGGTCTGTATAAATCTCACACGTAACCCCATATAAGAAATATCTCCATAACCTCAGTGCAAACACAATAGCTGCAAGCTCTAAATCATGGGTGGGATAATTACACTCATGAGGTTTTAGCTGTCTAGAGGCATAAGAAACCACTCTACCATGTTGCATCAACACATAACCCAACCCTTGATGTAAGGTATCACTATAAACTACAAAACCATCACTACCTGACGGAATGGTCAAAACTAGTGCAATCGTCAATCTGGTCTTTAGCTCCTAGAAACTGTACTCACATCTATCAGACCATTCAAACTTCACACCCTTTCAAGTCAATCGGGTCAAAGGCATAGCTAAAATGCAGAAATTTTGTACAAACCTCTGATAGTAGCTTGCCAATCCCAAAAAACTTCGAATTTTTGTCACTATCCTCAGTCTCTCCTAGTTAACTACAGTATCAACCTTAGCTGGATCAACACATACACCTTCACCAGAAACTACATGCCGCACAAACACAACCCTGTCCAACCAAAATTCACATTTGCTGAATTTGGCAATAATCGCCTATCCCTCAAAGTCTATAGGACCACCCTCAAATGTTGCATATGTTTCTCTTCACTACGAGAGTATATCAATATATCATCAATGAACACTATCACAAATGAATCAAGATATGACTGGAATATTCAGTTCATCAAATCCATAAATACAACAAAAGCATTGGTCACACCAAAAGACATCACCAGAAACTCATAGTGTCCATACCTAGTCCAAAAAACAGTCTTCGATATATCACTATTCCTTACTTTCAATTGATGATACCCTGACCGAAGATCAATCTTTGAAAACACCCGGGCACCTTGTAACTGGTTCAGCAAATCATCAATATGTGGCAATGGATACTTATTCTGGATAGTCACTCGATTCAGCTGTCTATAATCAATACATAACCTCATAGTGACATCCTTCTTCTTTACAAATAATACTGGTGCACCCCAAGGAGATACATTAGGTCGTATAAATCCTTAATCTAACAAATCCTGCAACTGAACTTTAAGTTCCTTCAATTCAGCCGGAGCCATCCTGTATGGAGTAATAGATATGGGACTAGTTCCTGGCACAAGCTCAATGGTAAACTCCACCTCCCGTTCCACTGATAACCCTAGTAACTCTTCAGGAAACACATCAGCAAATTCACTAACCACAGGAATATTCTTCAATTCAGAAATACCTCTCTGAGTATCCTTCACATAGGTCAAGTACCCATGACATCCTTTCCTGAGTAATTTCCTGACTTTAATTGATATCAAATTCCTCGGCTCAGGACGTTGCTCTCCAAAGAATTGAAACAAAGGAACATGTGAAATTCTAAATACCACTTCTTTACGAAAAGAGTTAATAGTAGCATGATATGCAGACAACCAATCCATTCCTAAAATCACATCAAAGGAAGATCTTGAGCATGACATGATACACAGTCGCGCACACACACACGCACACACATAATTTTCATATTTGTGAAGGGCCTTACGATGTGTTATACAACACTTCTTATATCGAATAATAATTGCATGTTGGATATGTTATGCTGAGAAAACTCTTGGATCATATATTCTTCCTTATATCTCCTCAGTGATGATGTCATTTCTATCCTTATTAGTGTGGACCCATTGAAAGAAGTAGATAGAGTACCATTGAGACTTGATTTTTTGAACGTATATATTGAAGAAGCAATAGTGCCTAATACTTATTTGATAAGATATTTTCCTGGTGTAATTGCTGTTGGGCAGGCAGTGGGAAAAAGTGTTGTTTGGTCATCTAGTGATGTATGTTTTTATCTTAATTAATATGTATATAATTAACAACTAAACATATTATTGACAATAATAACACAAATCGTTTCTTTTCCAGGTGCTATCAAATGAGCAGTAGATGATGCATGGGTAGAGAGTACACATTGTGCATGATTAAAGAGCAAATGGTGTATTGGGAGGCTAAATTTTTTTATTATGCATTGACACTTTCATTATGTAGTTTGAAATATTTTGTTTTTAAAATTTCGGATGTTATTTACTTATGTTGAATACATTTTTATTTTTAAATTTAGATACTTTTGTTTTGAGAGATGTGCTTTATTATTTTAATAAAATGATGTTATGAATAATGTATTAGATATGTAAACAGGTTTAGAGAAATGTGTGAAAGAGAGAATTAGGTTTTTTTTTTAAAAAATTATTTATGAAAGTAAATTGCTGACGCAAATAACGTCAAAAGAGTAATATCATTGTCGGTCTGCTGTCGTGGCAAATAATGTCTTTTGTGAAGGCTAAAAAACATCGTAAATGGGTTTGTTGAGACTGTCTTTTATTATGGCTAATAATATCTTTTGCGACGGATTAAAACCGTTGTAAATGTGTTTGGTGCGACGATCCTCTACTGTGATTAATAGTATTTTTTGCAACATATTTTAACCGTTGCAAATGGGGTTTTTTGCGATGAAACACAACTGTGGCTAATAATACTTTTTGCGACGGATTTAAATCATCACACGTGTTTTTTTCGACGAAAATAACTGATGCAAACAAAAAATATCGGATCTAAGATTTTTTTTGCGACGACACATTTCAATTGGGTTTTACTGATGTAAAAGCTTTTGTGACGATTAATTTCCAATGCAAAATCTTTTACATGGCCTATTACTTGCCACCCCCAATTTGTCGACTCAAAAAACCACGTTGCCGTCGCAAATACTATTTGCGACGGCAACGTGATCTTTTGAGTTTGCAAATTGTTGATGCGAAAATACTTTTTTCTTGTAATGCTTGTAATGTTTGTTTGTACAATTAACTTGATGTGTACTTGTTCTATAAATATTTTATAAGGACTGAATGTCTAAGTATTGTTTGTGATTGATTTCCTTTATCCTACAAATCTCACTAATCACTTCTGTGAATGGTGCCTTAGACTTCTTCTTGGAATAGTAACATGCAATTGGAAACTTTAGAAATTAAAAGAATAGAGTAATGCATGATGTATAAAGTTTGAATGAGAATCTATCAAACCTTTGAGCCTGTAAATCACAATTCAGCTTGCCTAGGGAGTTTTAACTATTCTGATAGCAAGTATAGCAAACATGAGCAACTATCAATTTAGTCTATAGCACCTCCTGTGTATAAGGTAGAACTAACCCAGTGCATGCTTTTTAATTAATAGTTGTGCATGAGAAATTTCAAACATTATACATAACAGTGGCCTAATGTATTATGGAATGCACTGCAAATCTTAGTCATTAGATCTCAATAATTTTGCTCCCCATAGAATAGGGTTGCAAAGGGTTGTTTTGTTATACAATAAAATTATTTTTTCTATAATTAGAAAAATGGGGAACGCCAACATTTAATTAGTGGTGATTGGGTCTAACGACGCCACTCCCGGCGTTTAAAATAAGGGATTAAATTCTTTATGAACTTGCCATAAATTCCATAGTTAACAAACAATCTATCAATTTCTAACAACTCGGTTGATTCTGTCTTCCACCTCTCTTGATGTCACGGGGTTAAATTTCTCACCGAATTTTTGCCTCGTGATGGCACTAAGATCTCACACTTGGTCTCAGCCAAACCCTTAGAATGCACACAAAATGCATATAATGAACAGAATAGGGACAGTAAGCAAAACACAAAGCACACACAAGTTTTACAGGACACAACCCAACTTTTTCTTTCTCAATAATGAATACCGGAACACTTAGCCTGGATCTGCTTACAAAAACGTGTCCAACACTCTGTTGGTTGCACTGCAAAGCAAGGCACCCTATTTATAAAGTTCAAGGTAGCGGTTACAAGCCCAACCGCCTAGCCACATGACTACAATTCAAATCCTCTAGAAGTCTGCTCTAATTGGATGGCAGGGAAAGTTGAAACTAGTGTCTGTAACTTCCCTACAAGCTGTCTAAATCTGACAGAGATCCCACATGCTGTGCACTTGCTAGAAAACTGCACAGAACTGCCACCATCTACATAGCACATGCCCAACTTCCTCACATGTTGTGCATGTGCTAGGAGCCCTCAGCATCCGAATTGCATTGCACTCGTGTCTAACCATGGCTCAACCCATGGCTTGATCTTCCAAGCAATATTGCCCACAAATGAAGTCACCCAACTAGCCTTTGCTTGCAAGCCTGCTTGAGCTCATGTGCCCATGCATTGGCTGCTACGACCAACCATGCATGGGGCTGCAATCCCACTGATTACACCGATTGGTGCCCATGCATGAGTTGCCTCACTCAACCATGCATGGGTCTTCGATCACCCACTAATCATGCCCATCGTGTCCATACATGAACTGTCATCGTCATCCATGTATAGTTCTTCAATCACCAACTGATTGTGCAAAGGGTTTGCTCCCCTAAGTGAAACCCAATTTGGCTAAGCATAGGCATTTTGGGCGAGGCTACCCCATTCCAACGTTGAGCCAGAAGCTAAGGGGGTAACAAACCACCCCCACCAGAAAAACTCAACGTCCTTGTCGAGAGGTTGCCCCGATTCCTCTTGCGCTGATCAGGATCACCATGCTTCTTCCTCTGATGGGCAGCCTTAACCAAGTTGTCCTTTGACTCATCAAGCAACTCTTGCTTAGGACGAGTAACTCCATGTGCAGCAGAGCATCCAATCCCCTGTCTCGCCCCTTCCCAGGCAAAAGACTGATGTTGTCCCATGGTCGCCATCCGATCAGGGACATGGGCTGGAAGCTTTGCATCATGCTCTAACTCGTTTCTGTGGTCACCACCACATTCAAGCCGAATGTCCCTAGGGAGATTTGAAGGCAAAGTCTCAGCACTTTCCTCCAAACGTTTCGCCACCAACACGGGCATTTGAACCTTCTCAACAGGTCTGTTCCCCACCAAGGCAAAAAGATATGACATCTTTTTTTCCTGCGTTCCAGCATCCATATGCAAGGCGGACAACATCTGCACTTTTCGCTTGCTGTCTCTCCTGCTTCGGTCTGCCACCTTCTTTACAGGCACAAAGCATGTTGCTCCCTCATTTGGGATCAGCATTCCGTTTAAGTGTCGCATCAACGCCGCTTTGGCTTTGGCGAATAACTCATTCCCCAGGATGACATCGAATTCGTCCATGGGTATAGTTGTCATGCTCACGCGGCCTTCCTATAGACCAACTTTCAAGTTCATCTTTGCATTTCCACACACTGGAATTGCTCCTGAATTGACAGCCTTGAGCTCGCTTGAACTCTCATCTAATTGTAAGCCAAAAGTTCCCACTTCGCTCTGCGCAATGACGTTATGGGTGGCGCCCATGTCCACTATCGCCAAAAAAATTTTCTCGTTCACCCAAGCCTGCACAAAAAAATCAGACCTTTTGAATCTTTCCCAAAGACATTGCATTCAGCAGTTGTAGAGGATTAACCAGAGGGGTAGGGTCATCGTTGCTATCATCTCCGCTTTCAATGACAAGGGCTGTTAACTTCTCCCGTTTGGGATAGTCCCTGACACGATGAGGGCCATTGCAAATTAAGCAACCACCAAAACTTTTCTTTTTCTGGTTGTTGTCTGGATTTTTAGAATCACCGCCGTTCTTATTTTTCTTCCAATTCGCCTTTTTCTGATTCTTTGGAAGTGTCAGACTAGTCTTTCTTGCTGCCTCCTTCCCTCTTTTTCTTTTCAAAAGGCCCATGACTGTCGCCAGTTTTGAAGTCAACTAGGCCATCCGCAGCAGTGATGGAAGTGGGCAAATCCCGCACCCCCTGCCTACACAACTCAGCTTGTGCCCAGCCTTGTAAACTAGACATAAAATTGAAGAGTTTGTCCTCCTAATACATGTTCTTGATATCCAGCATCAAAGAACTAAACTCAGTCACATACTCATGCACGGTTCCAGTGTACTTGAGTTTCTTAAGTGATTCCCTAGCAATCCACACTGTATTGCTAGGAAAGAATTGATCCTTCAACTCCTTCTTCAGTGTCTCGCACGTCTCAATTTTCACCCGACCAGCAAATGCATCATCTTCATTCTGGGTCCACCACCACAATTTGGTATCACCAGATAGATACATACTGATAATGGTCACTTTTTCTCCAACAGGCACATAAGCAGCCTTGAAATACTGCTCCATGTCCCATAGAATGTTTTCCAGTTCCTTGGCACTCTAGCTCCCTCCGAAGGCCTTAGGTTCAGGGACCTTAATCTTGGAAGATGTCTCGCCTCCACCAGGACGATACATGGCCATTTCCATCAGGGTCAGTTCATCCTCCAGATTCTTCAAATTCGTTTTGACAGTGTCTGTGAGGGACATGATATCCTTTATCATTGTTACAATCTTTGCATCAGTGTCGGTCGCGTAACTATCAAAAGCAGTCTGCAATCCCGCAATCCAAATAGTATGTTGTTCCATCTACACAACCACGCTGATTGCACCATCACTTTCTGGGGCACCTGGAAGGTCTTCGAGACGGGCAACACGTTCCCTCAGTTCAGCAGTGTTTCCACCAGCCATGGCTGCAAACTGATGCTCTAATACCAATTGTCACGGGGTTAAATTTCTCACCGAATTTCTGCCTCATGATGGCACTAAGATCTCACACTTAGTCTCAGCCAAACCCTTAGAATGAACACAAAATGCATATAATTAATAGAATAGGGACAGTAAGCAAAACACAAAGCACACACAAGTTTTACAGGTCACAACCCAACCTTTTCTTTTTCAATAAAGCATACCAAAACACTTAGCTTGGATCTGCTTACAAAAATGTGCCCAACACTCTATTGGTTGCACTGCAGATCAAGGCACCCTATTTATAAAGTTCAAGGTGGCGGTTACAAGCCCAACTGCCTAGGCACATGACTACAACTCCAATCCTCCAGAAGTCTGCTATGATTGGATGACAGGGGAAGTTGTAACTAGAGTCTGTAACTTCCCTACAAGCTTTCTGAATCTGACAGAGATCCCATATGATGTGCACTTGCTAGAAAATTGCACAAAACTGTCACCATCTACAGAGCACATGCCTAACTTCCTCACATGTTGTGCATGTGCAAGAATCCCTTAGCATCCGAATTTCATTGCATTCGTGCCTAACCATGGCTCAGCCCATGGCTTGATATTCCAAACAATATTGCCCCATAAATTAAGTCACCCCCGACTAGCCTTTACTTGTAAGCCTGCTTCAGCCCACGTGCCCATGCATTAGCTTCTACACCCAGCCATGCATGGAGCTTCAATCCCACTGATTACACCAAGTCGTGCTCATGCATGAGTTGTCTCACTCAACCATGCATGGGTCTTCGATCACCCACTGATCATGCCCACCGTGTCCATACATAAACTGCCATCCTTAGACATGTATAGTTCTTCAATCACCCACTGATTGTGCAAAGGGCTTGCTTCCCTAAGCGAAACCCAATTTGGCTAAGCATAAGCACCTTTGGGCAAGGCTGCCCATGCCAACGCCGAGCCAAAAGCCAAGGGGGTAACACTTGATGTGGTCTACTTCTACGCATCCCAAACAGTTACCCCCATACCACACCACATTACATTGCCAGCCACCAAACCTTTTACTTCTCTCTCCTCCACACTCATACATCCACACACGTGGACCGCTAATTGCACCCTCTGCCGTCGAATCTCTTTCCTCTTTAGTTCTTTCTCTCTCACATACACACTCATAATAGACTAATTTTCCATAACAAAATTAATTTTTCCATCAATTAACAGATGACCAGAAATTTTCACATCATCAATTACATAACTAAGTCATAAAAAAATAGAAGGGAAGATGAGTTGATCTCTTTTAAGACCATAAGTCATAAAAAAATAGAAGGGAAGATGAGTTGATCTCTTTTAAGACCATCTCTTAGAAAAAAATCACACACTCGATTCTCTATTTTTCTTGTAAGATTTGATTGAAATGAGCAGCTTCTTTGACGAGATCGTCATCTGGCTATTACAAGATGAGCAATGCTACATGGACTTAAAAACTAGACTTGATAATGTCAACCATTGATTTCACTGTGGGTCCTAGCATTTATTAAGACTCACTACCTATTCAATGGTTGAGATTATCAAGTCTAATTTTTAAGTCTAGTTTTTAAGTTCACGTAGTATTACTCTTACAAGATTTGTTGTTTAAATCTCAATACTGATCATGATGTGTAAATTTTTTGGTGGTAGGATGGTTGAGGTAGCGTCATGGTAGTGATGGGTGTGGGCCAGTGGTGGTTTTCCTTGTTCACGGGCGTAGGTGATTTTCCGTATTGCCGTGTGTATTAGTACATGTAAGTGTGAAAGAGAGGGAAAAGCAAAATGTGTGCATATGTTGGGCGAGGTGTTGTGGTGGTAGGCCGCCGATGGTGGGGGTTGTGGACCTGGTGGTGGTGGTTGTGGCAACGTGTCAATGGGGCGCAATTCTGTGTAACTGTATCACAAGTGCGTATGCATATTCATATAAAAAAAAAGTCAATATTTGCTGAGTTGTCAGTTAGTAATAGGCTATCTGTAAATAGACTTACGGTTAGTACGTAATGAATTTAATCCTTAAAATAAACGGCACTGACCCATTAAATTTCTTCTTTTTTATTTGTCGATTATGAACTCCTTTAAATGTAAATGTAAAGGGTGGGAGGGTTCTGTTTGGTTTGCATCTTAAAAATTATTTTTTATTTTTAAAAATAGTACCTAGGAGAAAATCTATTTGACCAGATTTTTTTGTTTTTATTTTTTAAAAGTTGAGAACAATAATTAGATAAATTTAAAGAATAAGTTAGAGTTATTTTGTATGTTTTTAAAAATAATTTATTCATAATTTAAACACCACCACCACGACGTCCACCACCACCACATTTCCACTAGGGGTGTTCACTTTACTCTACGGGTAGGAAATATGCTCTTCCGTCTTCCTATTCGATACTTTATAGAAAAAAAATTTCTTGGCCTACCCTATCCGAGCAGGTGTGGTATTCCTACCCGATTAATCAGGTAGGAAGTCGAGTAGGAAATCGGATAAAACACTTTTTTAGTTATTAATTTTTAGATCATTTTAATAATTTAATTAAATAATATGAACCAATTTAACAACATAATAAATCAACAACACTAAAATCTAAAACAACTACAACAACAATTATGATTAAAGACAAGAAAGAAATGGATGTTACTGGATGTTAGTGTTAGAAAAACATTGATTTTACATAAGTATCAATGGAAGTTATTGTTATAATTTGCTTGAGCAGATGATTGTGGAGTCATTTCATCCATAAAAAATTGATCTGTGAACAAAAAAAAATATATGGAGATGGTATATAAATTAATGCGGGTACGGTAAGATAGGAATGCGGAAATGGATGATTATTCCGCATTTCTACCTGAAAATTGTCGAAAGATCAAAACTCTTCCGTATTCCTATCCAATTTTTACGGCTAGTCGTTCAGTAGGGTAGGATAGGGTAGGGTCGAGTAGGATAGGAACATATGGCCAATCGCAAATTTGAACACCCCTAATTTCCACCACATCCACCACACCACAACCATTTCCACCACCACTACACTTCCACCACCTCCAACATTACCATACTTCCATCACCACCATCACGTCCACCACACCACCGTTACCACCACCACCATGTCTATTACCACCACATTTCTGTTTTAATTATATTTTTACATTACTATTCAAACAAGTTTTATTATTTTATATTCTATAAAATTATTTTTAGAATTATATAATCAAACAAATTATGTGACATAAAAAATAATTTTTTAAAACTCTTTCTAAAAGTAATTTTTAAATATTTTTTTAAGACTGAACCAAATAGGGCCCTAATTTTTTCCCAAATCCACTTCCTTAGAGTCTCTCTTTCTCGACACTTCCTTGTCCGCCCTCTCTCTCACAGAAATGGTGAAAACGGCAGGCCGATAACGACAATAGGAGTTGGAGAGTGCTCAGGAAACGGAGTGAGGAAGTGTGCGAAGCTGTGCTCATTGTCATCCAATTCGACCACTCCGTCGTCGCCATCAGTGCTTTATCTCGTTGTTTTCAACAAATTATCTGCATCTGACCTCTTAATTGTCAACTACACTTCTAAGATTATATAGGAATCAGTTCAAAGTGTAGTTGAAGTTAGAGAGCCGAACTGATTCGAAGTTTTGGGTGATTGTTGAAGAGAGAGTGGTGAAGCGGTTGCTTTATGACCCGAGGCTTGTATACATAAGCGCGCGCTCTCTCCCAATTTGCAACTTCAAAAGCATAAAAGACACTTCCAATTACTTGATTACAATTAGTTGAAAGTCAATTTCAATCTTTAGGTATTTATAGGAGAGAGAAGCTCAGAGAGAATTCTACTGGCAATATTCAAAAGAAGAAAATGTCGGTGTAGGAGTACCTCGACAAACACATGCTCTCTCAGAAAGTCGAGGATGCCGTCAATACCGTTGTTGCGATGCATGAAATTTATATCCCTTCCTTATTCTTTTAAATATTCCTACCGCCTAATTTTTTGTAAAAAAAATTTAGATACATGGTAATTAATCAATGGGGTGGAAAAGTAGTTATATATATATATATATATATATATAACAGCAAAAAGTGGTACATGAGATATACCATATAAAGTGATTAGATAAAATTTAATATTGTAATTAAAAAAATAAATAATCTAAGTAAAATAAAAATAGAGACGGACGGATTCGCAAGTGAATCCTTACTCAAAACTGAATAAAATAATACGAAAGTATTTGGTGTCTCGTGCAATAAATGTCACTTAAAATCTCTCTCCGTTGTCACCCTAATGTACTAACTTTATTTTTTGGAAATTTTGTTTTTACTATGAATTAATTGATAGCAATATTGAAAAAATCTAATGTAGAGTAATTATTAAAAAAGTTGGGCATTGTTACACATGTAAGAATTCATTTCAAAGAGATCAATAATGTATTTCTATTAAATAACGTAAAATTTAATTTTTTTGAAAACAAAAGGGACAAGGAAACAAAATGTTAAAACCCATGGGCCTCTGCAACAGAGCAACTCTACTCTCCCTCTTTGTCTCTCTCTCTCTCTCCCCTCTGAAAGTGAGTTAAGAACCCATTCACCTCACCTCTTGTCCATATACAGATTTTCTCCCTATCCTGCACCATCTACAATTATGCAGAAGAAACATTCTCATTTGAGAGTCTGTAGCGAACCAACATCAATTCTATGTATACGACACAATATTCATTCATACATACTTCACCTCTTATTTAAGTTCTGATGATACTCCAAACTGATGATACTCCAAATAATCCCTAAGTGTGAGCTCAAACAAGGAGTTTGGCCAGAGAGGTCAGACATGTTTTTCAGAGCTCGGCGGATCAAAGTTAGAGCTCCCCACAACCGAGGCAACAGATGGGAACCATAAGATGACAGCTGGATATTAGCAGAGATCCCACAGCTGGCCAAGAGGAATATTCAAGACACAAGACACTCAACCAACCAACATATTCACCAAAAATTTTGGAGAATCTCTCGGATGAATAGCAAAGATTTTGGGTGCAGATCCCACCAATCTTGGAACAGCCCTATAAATACTAAGCGACACCTCCAGTGAAGAGAGAGAACCCCAGAGGCATAGAAAAGCAATTGTAACCTTATATTCTTTAGTTGTGCTCAGCCGAGCTCCTGAACTGATGAACCACTATATTTTTCCTGTGTCAATCATCTCAGTCCCAAGATACCCCTTTCATTTTCATACTTGCACTATAAGACATAATTCCAATCTTTTGCTCATACACGTTAGTTTGCACCATCAGTTTGATGTCGTCTATGGAAACGACTGTTCCTGTTACAAAAACACTGATCCTTCAGTAGCTGATGGTCTCAACTCCCAATATGAGCAGGAGCCAGACCAATCTACCACGAACGCAAGACCAACGTGAAACTACTAACGAAAGACAACCTAAGAATGTTCCAGAGGCGAATCTTCCAATAGGGAATCCTCCCGCAAACAATGAGCTGGAGGCTCTTCGTTTAGTCAATCAACATCTGTTACAGTAGAATGAGGAGTTTTTGAAACTCCTGCAATGCCCACAGGAGGCACGACAGGCTCAAGAAGGCCAGAATAACCCCCACCTAGGGAACAACCACACCTTGACCCCCTCAGGGAAGTCAACGAAGGGGGAAAAAATAGCCAGACCTTGGGGCAAGATCCTCATCTACCCCCTAGGAATGGGCACAATGAAGAAGTGCAAAGTCAGAACGACAGGGGCGAGAGGAATGATTTTTTTTCCCTACCAGCAGGAGACGAGAGAGCAGTACTGGGAGCAACGCTTCAATGACATCCAGCAGGAGCTCAGCCAAATGAAGGAAGATGTGAAGAACAAGGCTCCAGTCACAATGGATGCCTTGGTGCAACAGACTGAGTCTCCATTCACCACGGGCGTGTTGCATTTTCCTCTCCCTCCAAAGTTCATAACGACGCAGATAGAGGTTTTTGATGGGACGAAGGATCCTATGGACCACCTTAATACCTACAAGAACCAGATGGAGTTGCACAGATACCAAGATCCAGTACGCTGTAGAGCCTTTGCCATCACGTTGAAAAGTTCAGCCTTAGCATGGTTTAATAGGCTCCCCCTAGCCTCAATTTCCTCCTTTAAGGAGCTTTCAATATCCTTTGTATCCTACTTCATAGGAGCTCAGACATATAGAAAGTCGAGCTATCATCTATTGAACGTGAAGCAAAGACCCCAAGAAAACTTCAGGACGTACGTCCAAAGGTTCGACTCAGAGTCTCTAAAAGTGGATGTCCTGGACGAGAAGTTTGCAAACACTGCGTTTATAGCGGGTTTAGGTGTGCAATCCAAAGACTTAATATTCTCCATTTCTAAGAACCCTCAGGCAAGCATGGCCGAGGTGTTGGCCGAGGCAGAGAAGTACATAAATGGCGAGAAAGCTCTTCTCTCAAAAGTAGGGAGCTCATCCACGCAAAAAGAGAAAGAAAAGGAAGAGAAAATGAGGGACCAAAGTCCCAAAAAGGGAAAAAGGACGTGACAGGTCTCCAAGAAGAGACAAAGATCGATCCCTAAAGAGAAGGGGGGATGTTAGGGACCGGCTAGGTCTGCCATAATTGGAGTTATAGCCACAGTACGCTCCTCAACAGCTCCCCCCCTCTTACAGCCACGACATCACAAATCTTACATAAAGTACAGAATGAGAAATTCTTAAGGTGGCCACCTCAGATGAAAGCAGACCCAGCTAAAAGAGATCCAACAAAATATTGCGAGTACCACTGAGATTATGGTCACCACACCGATGATTGCATCCAATTAAAAAAAGAGATTGAATTTCTAATCCAACGAGGGCAGTTGCACCGTTATGTAGCCCAAGATAATCAAAACTGAGCTCCGCCACCTCCTCCACCCCAACAACAAGCCCCTGTGCAGCACCAACAACCCCTAGGGGAAATCAGAGTAATATCAAGAGGATTCGCAGGAGGAGGAGAGTCCAGTAAAGCCAGAAAGGCAAACTTACGAAGAATCAGAGCTGACAAAATGCCCGAGGTGAACACTGTGTCCAAGACACCTCGGCTGAGCACAACTATTACCTTTTCAGATTCAGACTTGGAAAGTTCCCAACCTCCCCATGATGACCCGCTGGTAATAAGGGCTGTCGTGGCTAACAAAACTGTCCATCGAGTTCTGATCGACAACGGGAGCTCTACATACATCATTTTCGCTTCTACATTTGAAAAAATGGGAATAGGCAGGGAGAAGCTTGAGCCAGTGAGTGCTCATCTATTGGGGTTCATAGGAGAAAGGGTGTTCCCTTAGGTTCAATCCAGCTTGTGCTCACAATGAGAGATCCTCCTTGCTAGCCCACCACCACCGTGAGATTCTTGGTAGTTGATGCACCTTCTGTGTACAACATGCTGCTAGGGAGGCCTTCCCTGAACGCAATGAAAGCAATACCCTCTGTATTTCACCTAGTTATGAAATTTCCAATGAAAAATAGAATTGGAGTGGTTCGAGGAGATCAGCGGGTAGCAAGGGAATGCTACATGACCTCGATGAAGCAAAAAGAAGTTAAACAGATTCAGTTAGACGAGCTCGATATGAAGGATGAATTAGATACAAGGCCGACACTGTCACAAGAGCTGGAACTTGTTCAACTTGACGGGGAGCCAGAGCATCTTGTCTACGTCGAATCTAAACTGAGTAAGGAGATTAAGGTTCTTCTCATCCAGTTCCTCAAGGAGAACCTGAGAGTGTTCGCTTGGAAGCAAGAAGACATGGAAAGTGTCGACCCCTCGATTATTACACATAAATTAAGTATTAATCCACCTGCAAGCCTATTAAGCAGAAATGGAGAAGCTTTGACCCAGAACGCCAAAAGGCGATCAATAAAGTGGTTGGTAAACTCCTCCACGCCAAAGCGATCAGGGAAGTGGATTACCCTACCTGGTTAGCGAACGTGGTCCTTGTCAAGAAAGCCAATGGTAAATGGAGGCTTTGTATCGACTTCACTGACCTCAATCGAGCGTACCCCAAGGAAAGCTTTCCTCTACCTCGGATTGACTTAATGGTGGATGCCACTGCTAGACACGAGCTCCTCAGCTTCATGGATGCTTTCTCAGGTTATAATCAGATCAAGATGGATCCAGCAGATCAGGAAAAGACCTCCTTTGTGACTGAGCAGGGAATATACTACTATTAAGTCATGCCCTTCGGGTTGAAGAACACTGGAGCCACCTAACAGCGCTTGGTAAATCGAATGTTCCAAAAAAAAATTGGGACCTCCATGGAGGTTTATATCAATGATATGTTGGTTAAATCACTGAAGGCAGAGCTTCACATTGCACATCTAGCAGAATCATTCTAGGTTCTGAAAGAATACAAGATGAAGCTAAACCCTGCAAAATGTGCCTTCGGGGTGTCTGCAGGTAAATTTTTAGGCTTCATTGTTAACAGCAAAGGAATCGAGGCTAACTCGAAAAAGGTTAAGGCAGTCCTGGACATGTAACCTCCATCTAATGCAAGGGAAATCCAACATTTGACGGGAAGAATAGCTACCCTGAGTCGTTTTGTATCCACATCAAGAAATGCCAGCCCTTCTTTCAAATCTTAAAAAAAGCTTTTCAGTGGAACGCCCAATGTGAAGAAACCTTCAGAGCTCTGAAGGTGTATCTGAGCTCCCCTCCCATTCTGGTAAGCCCTTTGGAAGGGGAAGTACATACCCTCTACTTAGCCATTTCAGAATTCTCAACCAGCACAGCACTAGTAAAGGAGCGAGATAAAGCTCAGCAACCAATCTACTACTGTAGCAGAGCTCTACGGGGGGGCAGAGGAGAGATATTCAAAGATGGAGAAGCTCGTTTTGGCCTTAGTAACTACAGCTAGGAGACTCAGGCCATATTTCCAGGCTCATACTATCAAGGTACCAACAAAATAGCTGATGAGGCAAGTGCTGCATAAGCCAGAATCTTTGGGAAGGCTGGTAAAGTGAGTCGTAGAGCTCAGTGAGTTTGATATTAGATTCAAGCCAAGATCTACAATCAAAGGACAGATTTTGGCAAATTTCATTACAGAATTCACAACAGCAACGCCCACGGAGGCCACACAACTGGTGCATGATCTCCCCACATAGAAGCTCTCAGTATATGGAGCTGTCAACGCTCAGGGAAACGGTGCAGGCTTAATACTAACCTCTCACGATGGAGTAGATATCAAATACGCCCTCACGTTTAGGTTTAAGGCTTCAAATAATGAGGCAGAATATGAGACAGTCATTGTTGAGCTCAACCTTGCCTATTCAATGGAAGCAGAGCAGTTGGAGATCTGTAGTGATTCTCAGTTAGTGGTAAAAAAGATAGAGGAGTCTTACGAAGCTAAAGGTGAGAAAATGGTCCTTTACCTCAGATTAGTATAGGAGTTGATCAAGAAGTTCGTGCAAGTCAAAATTAGACATGTCCCAAGAATGGAAAAGTCGTGAGCAGACGCCTTGGCCAGATTGGCAACTACTTCGCAGAAGAATTTGGACAGATTAGTCCCAGTAGAGCACTTGGCAGAACCATCTGTGTGCATTGAGGATGAAGAGATACTGCATGTACAGAACCCACTAAGCTGGATGGACCCCATCCTGGGGTATCTTCAGAGTGGAACTTTGCCTGAAGATCCCAAGGAGACTGCGAAGCTAAGAACCAGGTCAACTAGATTTTTTATTTTGCAAGGAAACTTATACAAACGAGATTTTTCGACGCCTCTTCTTAAATGTGTGGGGGACGAAGACACCAATTACATACTCAAAAAAATCCACAAGGGAGTCTGCGGTAACCACATTGGAGCCAGGGCTTTGGCTGAAAAAACATTAAGGCAGGGGTATTATTGGCCCACGCTGCTCAAGGATGCAACAAATCTAGTCAGAAGATGCAAGGTCTACCAAATGCACGCTAACATCCCCCACTGCCCCACTAGAGCTCTTAACTTCGGTGATAAGCCCTTGGCCTTTCCAACAATGGGGTCTAGACATACTAGGACCTCTTCCCACCAGCGTAGGGCAATGCAAATTTGTCATTATAGGAGTGGATTATTTCACCAAATGGGCAGAAGTAGAGCCTTTGGCAACCATCACTGAACAGAAGATTCAGAATTTTACTTGGAAATCCATAATTTGTCGATTTGGGATCCCTAGAGTTATTATGTCAAACAATTGAAGGCAGTTCAATAATCCAAAGTTCAAAAAATTCTGTGCTCAACTCGGGATAAAGAATTACTACTCGGCTCCAACTCATCCTCAATCTAATGGACAAGCCGAGGTCACTATCAGATGGGTTTATAGGACAACTACCAGGTCTGCAACACAAGAAACGCCGTTAGCCTTAGCCTTCGAATTCAAAGCGGTGGCGCCTGTCGAAGTTGGGCTCCCATCACCCAGAATGGAACTAGCAAAAAAGGGGAACAACAATGACTCCCTTTTGCTTAAGCTTGGATTTACTAGAAGAAAATAGGGAAGCAGCCCTAAATCGTATTAGGAGTTACTAGAGGAAGACAACCAGATACTATGATAGGAAGGTCAGACACAGGAGCTTCAAGGTTGGAGATCTGATGCTCAGAAAGCTTTTGTTGGCAAGGAAATACCCCACTCACGGGAAGCTGGGACCTAACTGGGAAGGTCCATACATAATCTCTCGGATAGTTACACCTGGAAATTATGAGTTACAAACAGAAGAAGGGAAAATTTTACCCTATCCTTGGAATGCAGAACATCTTAGGAAATTTTTTCAGTAAATATGTCCTGTAACTTGATTATTCTTAATAAAACAACAAGTTTGAGATTCATTCATCCCAATAAGTTTGCACAAAGTGAGCCTTGAAGTGTTTGATGAGCTCATTAGTTCATAAAAAGAGCCTTAGAGCTCATGATGAACTCATTAGTTCATAGAAAGAGCCTTGGAGCTCGCGATGAACTCATTAGTTTATAAATAGAGCCTTGGAGCTCGCAAAGAAATCATTAGTTCGTAGAAAGTGCCTTGGAGTTCGTGATTAACTCGTTAGTTCATAAGAAGGGCCTTGAAGCTCACGATGAACTCATTAGTTCATAAAAAGTGCCCTGGAGCTCACGATGAACTCATTAGTTCATAAAATGAATTCCATAGCTCGCGATGAACTTCTTAGTTCATGAAAAGAGCCCAGTAGCTCGAGACGAGCTCTTCCATTCATGAAGTGAGCTCAGTAGCTCAGGATGAGCTCTTCCATTCATGAATTGAGCTCAGTAGCCCAAGATAAGCTTTCCAGAAGAAATAAAAGCAAGACCTACAACTCTTAGAATGGAAGATAAGCTTTTCAGCTTATGTTCATCACAAAAAGATGGGTATTTCAGTGCACAAGCCAGAGATCAACAAAAGAAGATCAGCCACCAAATTCTCCAAGTCACAAATTGTGCATAAGGTGCAACAAATACGAAAAAGGAAAATCAAGGTTTCAAGAACATCAATGTTACAAGGAAAAAAATCAAGGCAAAGTTCCTAGTTCTCTCCAAGTCGCTTCTCTAATTCAGCAATCCTCTTTTTCAAGCGCATGTTCTCCTCCTTCAACTCGTCCCTCTCCTTTTCTATCTCCGAAAGCAGATTCATCAGTTTTTGTCCAACAGAAGAAAACAGAACTGCTCTCAGGGAACATCCAGAGGATAGAGAAGAAGAATTACTAGGAGAGCCACCCTTGCGCTTCTTGGACGGAGCCTTAGCGTTCTCATTCTCATCGAAATCTAAAGGAGAGAGGTTAGATTCAAGGAACAAGGTGAAATCCCTTTCACCCGCGGAAGCACTAAACAAGTACAAATTATCTGACGTCATGAGTTCGGAGAAAGACATGGGCTCAACTTGGGCTATTTTCTCAACTCTCATCGATTCCAGCAGGTCTAGATCAGACGCGCCTACGTAACAAAGTACACAATAAGCATGAAGTATTACAGTAATCAGTCGCGAAGGGGGAATTTTTGATATTCTCATCTGTGTAGGAATAACTCTTCCAAGATCGTGGGGCTCTACACTCCCTGTAACGCAGCTCGGAAGATTTCCATGAGTCTCTAGAAACAAAAAAGAAATGTTGACCCCATCCCTTAGGCGGAGAAGGGAGATCCAACACTAGAAGTCACAGTCTATAGTCCCTTCTACAAAAACAGACAAAGCACGAAACTTCATCCTCCTCAAGATCGAAAAAGTAAAGAAATTTTGCCATCGTAGGAAATTCGCCATCACCCCGTAGGTGCCAGAGCAAGAAAAAGCTAATCATGGTGGCCCATCCCATAGGAGAGAGGCGCGAAGGACACAATCTGCAGTAAGATAGAACATACCCAATGGAGGGGTGAATAGGAAGGCGCAATCCCATCTCCAGAGCCCCCTCAAAGAAGCAAGTCTCCCCTGGGGGGAGAGAATTGCGAGGTTCATCAAGAGAAGGAATTCGAAGGGACAACTCTAACTCAAGGAAAAACTAACTTTTGATCCTTTCTAAATCGGAGGGTGTCACAGTTGAGGGGACAAAGTAGAGAGTGTGCCACTTCCATTTAACCCCGAAAGAAGTTCGTTCTTGGAACAGAGAAGAAAGGGGGGTAGCTATTGAAAATTCAGAGAAGGATGGAAGATGAAGAAGAAGCGAGGAATGTTAAACCTTCAAGATTTAAGAAAAGGCACTAGAGAGGAATAATTGCTAGCATTTATAGAAGTTCTTTAAAGACTCCGGGTTTTGAGGGATTTCAAGGTGCACGTAAACCAATGTCAGCGACCTTTGGGTTTCCAAATTAAGGAGACAATTACTATTTTGGAAAGCAGTTGGGCGCCAAAAACAGCCATCCATAGAACCCCAGGTTTTAAAGAACAGACCTCCACGGTAACTCAGCTAAGGCTCCTTCTGTCCATTATCTCAACAAGGAAGATCCTCCTAGAGTTTCCACCATCTTGAGTATTTGCAGCACCCAAGGATCCAGGAGGGGCACAGAGCAGTAAGCCGTGAAAAAAAATGAGGGACTAATTTCAAGGAGAAATCTATGGCTAAGACTTATTGATCCAATCCAGCTAATCTTCGTTCTAGATAAGGCAAAGCTCAGCCACGAAACCTTCGAATCTTGAGATTAGAATTTCTGAACACAAGAAGGCTTCTCAGATTTCTTTAGGCTGTCAAAGCCCTCATGTATGCATCAAAATGCCCTCCAATGATATGTTTCTAAATGGACCTCAGCGCCAAGTTGTGTACACTCTGCATCAGGTTTGATAAATCTCTGGATGCCATGAGACCAGTTTCAGGCCCATAATGAGGAATTTCATGGGCATAAGCAGCTGCATCTAGGAATGCTCTTCTAGGTTGTCACCTTGCCAATGGTCCATGGTAGTTTAGAAGCTTGGCATTGACACCATATGGCATGATGCCGTTATCTGTTCTCCACTTCACATAATCAGAACGGCTGAACTTGTGAACAGAGAGAAGGACCAGACCAATGGCCACACATACACATGTCCCCAGGGGCTTACCAAAAGCTCCCCTCATGCTAGTTTGGAGCCTATCTGCCCCAGCATATGACAACATTTAATTTATTCACAGTACATGGAAAGGATGAACCCTCACCCTAAGGTGAAATACATCTTTTCCAGCAAGTTTAGTCATGTACTTGTTGCATGCAATGCGTGCAATTTCCAGTGCCTTACTGATAACATTTTCCTTCTCCCAATCGACTAAATGCATGCAGAAGGGAAAGTCATCAACTCTCTTTTTCTTCATTCCGACATCATAAAACCTGATTTTTGGATCTGACACACCATGGCAATACCGTGACTTAGGGTGGGGTTCGTTCTTGATCTAGTGATAACACCTTGCAGGTCTCTTCCCTATGTCGAGCTATCTCTGAAGTTGAACTACGGCTTCCAGCAACCCTGCTAATGGACGTGAGTTGGGCAATCATATTTGTGTCTCAATATTTTCAAAGTTAGCTGTGCAGTTCAGCGTGTAGAAGCTCCTTAGGGGTGAAACCTTGGATCTCGAAGACCTGCTAGGCTTACAGCTCAGCTTGTTGCATCCCAAGCTCTCCTGCTTCAAGGAGGTCTGAATGACCCCTTGAAGCAAAGGGGGCAAGGAGTTACATTTGATAAAGGACAGAAAAAGTCAAAAAAGGACAAAATGAGTCATATTTCGTTCCAAAGTTGTTACAATTTTAAGATAACAAGCTCAGAGTTACAAACAAAAAATTTTCTACATCCTAAGTTTCTGAGGATAGAGTAAAGTAAGGGCTCTGCTGTTCAGTAGTCGAAGTCCCAGCAACAGGAGCAGGCGAGGAACCTGGAAGCTCAGCAGGGGAGACACCTGGCAAGTTAGCAGAGGTCGAAAGAGGACTGACTTTGTAAACCTTTGAAGCGGGGGCCTCTGTTGCAACTATTGGCAAATTTAGAGCCAAGGTTTCAGATGCAAGATCAGAAGAATAAGCGAGCCCAACAGTAGTAGGGACATCTAAGAAACAGGGGCATCACCCTCATCTTCTCCTTGAGCCGCCTCTGTACCTTCCTCAGTAGGGACATCAAAGTTGAAATCCAGATCAGGATAGGTCTCTTCAGCTTTATCCTGAAAAAAAAAAAAAGCCACCCAGAGGCCTACTTGGTAGCAACGTCGTCTCTCAGCTTGGCAATATCCTTGTCCTTCCTAAATGCAACAGTTTTTATCTCTTCTAGCTCACTGTAGAGGGCACTGTTCGCCTTAGATAGGATAACATACTCCTTTCTTAAGCTCTCAAGGGAGTTTTGGGCAGCAAAATTTTCTTGGCTGGCCTTGACCAAGCGTCAAATTTAAGTTTTAGCTCCTCCTTGGCCATTCTTAGATCATCCCTTGATCTCCTTTCTCCCTCCTCGGCCTTATCTCTTGCGGTCTCTAAGCTCTTGAGAGTGGAAACCTGCTTCCCCATTTTCTCCTTAATATCTTGTAGCTAAGCTCACAGGTCATCATTGTCAAAAGACAACTCAGCAACCTTGATCTTGTATGCCCTCACAGCTTTGGCAGAATTCTCTATAGATAGGACCTTGTTCATCAAGCCTTTCACATGGATGGAAGACTGGGGACAAGGAAAGAAAACAGGAATAGGTTAGCATGAAGTTTATAACGTAAAAACTACAGTTGGGTGCGCAGAAGAACAGGAACTTACAATAGCTAGTCCTTGATAAGCAGAGCTTATAGAATCTTCTAGGGACATCGAGAAGGCCCTTTGGACGTCAGAATTAAGGAGAATAGAGGAAATGGCTCCAGCAGCGAGTTCAGCATTGTCAAGAAAGGAACATTCACTCTTTTCTGCCTTGAGATGCTCATTCTTTACAGTGGAGCTCTCAGGGAGGGGCAAGGAAGACGTTGCAGAGTTGGGATTGAGAGAAACCAGAACTCGGGTGGTCGTTTCCAAGACTCTCTCGACCTTAAAAAAGGAAGGAGAGAACTGTCCTAGCCTAGGAACGCTTGTAGTGGCAAGCAAGGCGCCCTAGGGAGAAGGATCGTTGGTAGTTGAAGCGGGAGGAGCCAGTGGCACACTCATCTTTGGTACTTTGGGTAGAGGGGTGGAGCCATTGCCAAATCCTTACTTGCGTTTGTTACCACTCCTGGTCTTCATCATTTGGGAAACCTTGGCTTGGAGTTCAACTGGGATAGGCTCCATCGAGGAAGAACCTGGAAAAGCCTAAAAATAGGTGAGCATTTTCTTTTAAAATGGGAAAGAAAGAAGCTAAGAATAAGGAAAGGAAGCACCACCAGCTATCTCCTCAGTTCTAATAATGGAGATTGGGACAGGGGTTTCTATCATCACCTCGGGAAGGTAGAACCCGTGCTCTACAAGAACCCAAGGCTTGATGAGCTCAGAGTATTTTTCTGAATCACACTTCTCCAATTTCAGCAGTATCCACTCCTCCTCAGCACTAAGCTCGGGACGAACACCTGGTAAACAATGGAAGCAGAGCAAAGTCAATAAAGACCACCAAATCAGATCCTAGTCTGGCTTGGGCAGAGACTTACCCAAGTTATCCGGGGCAGACCAAGCCCTAGGGATAGTTAGAGTGTCTATTTTATCTGTTGGATTGAACTCCCACTGCGTACCCCCCGCGTAGAAGAAGAGCTTCTTCCAACCCTTTGTGGGATCTCGGGAGGTCAGAAATAACCAGTTTAGCCTTTGTTCGTTTGGAGATATAAAGAAAATCATCTGAGGAAATTTGTTTAACGTTAAATAGTTCTATGAGAAGAGAAACGATGGAGACCCCAAGCTTATGGTTCTTAAAGAAAACAAGCAGACCTACTAGGACACCCTAGAAGTTAGGGGAGAGCTGGGAAGGGCAAACATTGAACTGTTGAAGAACGCCTTTGATAAAGGGGCGTAAAGGAAAGCGAAGATCATTATCGAAAGCAGGCACAAAGAAGCAGACCTTCTTGTGGACTTGAGAGACATATGGAGTGAACTCATCAGGACACCAAAACTGGACTCTTGGAGGAAAACTAAAGCGAGCACTAAGAACCTTCATAAGAGGAGGGGTAAGCTCGCTAGGGCTCACGAGCTCTGCATTTCTGAAAGCAACCCCGACGCCTGCAGTAGAGACCCCTATGCCACTCGCTTTGCCTTTACCCTTGTCGAGTTTTGTGAGCACAGGGGAGGAGGTTGAGGGAGTTTCCTCAGTTTTTACCCCAACATCAACAATGTCCACACTAGGAAAATTATCAATTTCCATGCCCACATCGCCTAAATCAACATCTTCCTCAACATACCTATCACCTAGAAGGGAAACTGAGGAGGGTGTTGCTCCAAAAGAAGTAGACATAGTTGGGCAAGAAAAAGGGAGTCTAAAGGTGCGATAAAGGGGATGAATGTTTGCGTAACATTCTCTAAGAGCCTGGGGGGCAACACAACAACTGCTAATAAAGACAACCCTAGCGGTCAAATAAGGGTCTAAGAAGAGGGGAATGAGATACAGAGACTGGCCTTGGTTCTTAAAATAGCAAAATCGAAAGGTCCAAAAATGCAATAACCACCTCAAATCTGAGGGGTCTAGGGCGAAGAAACACGGAGAAGGGCAAGAAAACGTACCTAATCTTTCGAAGTGAAGAACGAAGAGGCAAACCTCGTTAAAGCCTTCGGGTCAATTTGGGAAAATTGTCTCTCTGGTTAAAACCCTAGGAGCTGTAGCGAATTGGGGAAGATGAAGACGTAGAAGAGAAGAGAAGGAAAGCCAAAGAGAATTTGAAGAGTGAAGAAGTAAATGCTGAATCAGAGGCATTTAAAACTAATGGTACTAGGGGCTTCGAAGTGGGTAACAAACGCAAGAAACAAGGAGGGAAATGATTACTGGTAACAGTCAATTTGCTTGCACGTGCCTCGAGGTCATTAAGGGGAGGTCCTCTATTTTTTAATTAATTGAAGAACAGCTCTTGCCCAAGCCAGCTTGCCCAAGAGCTAGGGGGCAACTGATAATACTCCAAACTGATGATACTCTAAATAATTCCTAAGTGTGAGCTCAGACAAGGAGCTTGGCCAGAGAGGTCAGGCATGTTTTTCGGAGCTCGGCGGATCAAAGTCAGAGCTCCCCACAACTAAGGCAACAGCTGGGGACCATATGATGACAGCTGGATATTAGCAAGGATCCCACAGTTGGCCAAGAGGAATATTCAAGGCACAAGATACTCAACCAACCAAGATATTCACCAAAAATTATGGAGAATCACTCAGATGAATAGCAAAGATCTCGGTGCAGATCCCACCAATCTAGGAACAGCCCTATAAATATTAAGCAACACCTCTAGTGAAGAGAGAGAACCCCAGAGGCATAAAGAAGCAACTGTAACCTTATATTCTATATTGAAATATAAGGAGCAAGAGTCTTCATTGAAGAGTGGATTAGCCGAGCTCCTGAACTGGTGAACCACTATATTTTTCCTGTGTCAATCATCCCAGTCCCAAGATATCCCTTTCATTTTCATACTTGCACTATAAGACATAATTTTAATCTTTTGCTCATACACGTTAGTTTCCACCATCAAGTTCTATTGTTTGGATTACGAAACTTTATGGAATAAAATGGCTAGAGCTTTGTTGTCATTTGAACAAGTGTCTCAGTTTAGTAAACGATGCTGTTTGATAGTTTGATATAATTTTTGTAATTTTCTTTGGTAATTTATGTGAAAAAGTTTCAGAAGTATGAACTAATGCCATTTTTTACCCAATCCGAATCCAACATGAAATTAGTGGATTGGTACTGACTAATTTTGAATAAGAACTCAAAAATAATATGACCTGTTAACATGGATAATAGACATGTTAGGTAATCACTGATATAAATAACTCGAGTTTAACACGACAAACTTGTTTAACAAAAAATATTTGTTTTTTTTTTCCATTCTTTTATGACCTATTGCATAAATCCCACAAAATTACATAATTTTTACTTAATTTTCCTACTACATGCATAGATTGCTTCTTTTTTTTTTTTGCTTATGGGAGACATGGGTAGTGGATTTCATTTAGAGAGGATGACATCCTGGTCCCAAGTTCTTGATTCACAGGATTATGTATGTCAAATCAAAACACAAAATGATAGTAAAAGGTCGAATTAGTGTACAAACATCCAACATGATTTATTAAATAATTCGGATTAGGGTCAATTGATACGAGATATAAATCTAAAATAATACAATCTGAATACCAAACGACATAGCTTGATTGTCAACCCCTTATAAATATGTCCACGATGTGTATTTTGAGATGGACATCCATTATTCATAATCTAATTTTAACAACACATAGTGTGTAAACAGCTCTAAGCTAAACTGAAAAAAAAAAAGTGATTAAGTCTCCTAGGACATTTATGTAGCCTGACTTCAATCTTGTGATTTTCTGGTAAATATTAAATTTGATATTGAGAGGTTTTTTTTCATTCTGCAGCTTGCATCCATTTTTTCTTCAAATAATTCTCCTTGGACATGGCTGGAGAAGTTGTGATTTCTTCCATTCTTGATAAAATTGTAAATTATACAATGTTGTCAATCGTGCGTCAGTTCAACTATCTCATTCATTACAAGAAAAACATTGGAGAACTGAAAACCAAAGTGGAAGAATTATAAAGCCAAAGAAAAAGGGTGCAGAACTCCATTGATGCAACAATAAGGAGTGGAGAATAATTCGAGATGACGTGAAGCTTTGGATGGCCAAAGTTTAAGAATTCAAGCAAGCAGCAACACAGTTCCTGGAAAGTGATATTAAGGTGAACACGAGGTGCTTCAATGGTGTTATTTTAGGAAGGGAAACTCGATATGGATCTTTCCTCACGATTATACATGTGAAGACTAAGACACTAGACTTAGAGGGGGGTGCTTGTCTGCCACAATCTCTCTTTTATTTGCTATCCAATGATATATGTTCAACCCTATTCAAAATGTTGTAATGTATTTTCCAAGCATAAGAAAGTTGTGCAATGTAGTAACTTAGAAATCCGAGGTCGCCTCTTCAAGGAACAAAGGCAATCCTATTGGTGATGTGTGTGCAACAAAAAGTAAAAATCCTTTGATTTGTATAAAAATGTAGGAATTAATTCTAGTGTATTAAAATCAAGAAGAAAACAGTCAGCTAATCCTCAGGAATTAACTCACCATAATCAAACATCTAGGTTCTCAAATTTAACCCATTCTAAGCTGTATTCAAACTTGCTCGAACGAAAAATATTCAACAAAAACCAAGTTTATATAATACTTAGCATTAAAGATAGGGAATGGAAGATAGAGTGATAACCATTCAGATGTATAATGATTTTCAAGTATTACTCGTGCCATACGAATCGTCCACAAAAAATCAAAGTGTCACTTAAAAACTAATTTTTAAAGTTGGTTTGTCCCTTCTACAAAGCATTCAATCAATCAGAAATCAGTAGAGAATCACTATGGATTGATTACGGATGAACCAACACTATGGATTGATTACAGATGAATCAGTAGAGAATCACTCGGAAATCCCTCAGATTGCGCCAAAACTTAGCCGCAAGTAAAACTCATCAAGTCAAAACTTAACCACATGTAAAACTAATGAAAATGAACAAGAAGATGGAAAGAAGTTCTCTCCACTAGATTAGCTTCAAATAACTACGTCCAAAAAAAAATCATACAAATAGAGCTTTTGAAAATTAAATTAAAATCCTGCCGATTGTCTTCTCCATAACCCAACAAAATTCTTACAATGTAAAAAGCTTAAGCAAAACTCACAACTAGAAATCAAAACTAAGCCTCCCTCCTCAATATCTATACGAGTATGTATATATAGTGGCATCTCCATCCTTCCTACTCATTGGATAAGGTGAGTGGCATGGGTGGTGAATGTTTTTTCAAAGAATTTCCCCCTTCAGTGTCGTCCAATGGAAGCGCTCACATGAATGTTGTGCAAGTCGATGGAAGTAGCTTCTCGGCCAAGAAATAAAAACCCGGGACGTCATGAACCGAATTAGTGTGAAGGACAGGATCTAAGCTTTCTGCTGGTGGTAGAACCAGTACCAACACGTTAGAACCAGTTCCAAGCTCCCCGGACATCGTAAAACTAGTACTAGCATGGTAGAATTAGTTCTAAGCTCTCTGGACTCTAAAAAACCGGTTCTTGTTGTACCAGTTCTAGCAGCTCTTTTATGTTTGCTTTTCGTCTCCGGATTCCAATCCTCTTCTTCCATTTGCTTTCCATGATCTTCTAACTCAATTCCAACACTAACACACCTAAACACCGCTTTCATAAGATACAGGATTGTATTTAACAAATACAATAAGCCTTTAAAACCCTAGGTCACCCCTAATAGACGAGTTATCTCTCTGGAAGGTTTCCAATAAAGGTATCTAGAAACTTCTTTCGACCGCCTTCTAAACTTAGAACATATTATAATATCTTAATCAACAATAAGATTTTAAAAAAAATTCCCTCTCCACCCAAGGCATTTATACAAAAGCTGCCACTTAGATTTAAATGCTCTGAAAAAGTATTGACTTCCCCACTTCCACTTGAGACTCATGAGTGTGTGAAATGAGTGTACAATTTAAGAGATTTATCAAATAAAACCCACATCTACGTTAGCTATCTAATTTTAGCTTTGATGCAAAACTCACCAAAGATTTTCTCTCAAAATAAAGGAAAACCGATTATAATGATGTTTCACTCATTGTCTATATATGGTACAGATTCTTATAATTCAAAACAAAGCATAGCTCACATATAATGTGGAAATGACGAACAATTATACAAATGAAACGACTTTGACATAATCACATGAAATGAATG
Organism: Ilex paraguariensis; assembly: GCA_963454935.2. Classification (NCBI taxonomy): domain Eukaryota; kingdom Viridiplantae; phylum Streptophyta; class Magnoliopsida; order Aquifoliales; family Aquifoliaceae; genus Ilex; species Ilex paraguariensis. The sequence continues at coordinate 165,127 of CAUOFW020000547.1, forward strand.
CTAGGGCAAATGAAAATAATACAGTTGATCTATCTATTAGCATAATTCAGTACATACACTCACCACCATTTCTTAGGATAAAAAAGGACTTTAATTTGGTTGTAATGTAGCCTTGACTGAAGGCTAAAGAAACGAAGGGAAATAGGGATTCAAAAAGGAGTTATCCTGCATATATGACTTTACCAACCACATCTCATCATTTGCAATTAGCTCACCACATTCATTTATCTATCTTTCCCCCTTTTTCATTGCCTTTTCACAAATTTTTTTCCTTTTCCTTTTCTTTTTCTCCTTTTTTTATTCTTTTTTCTTTCTTTCCTTGCTTTTGAATGTGAACAATAAGCTCAATACTCATCATCCACCTTTCTTTCACTATTTTTTTTTCTCTTCTTTCTTATAACCACCATTCAGTTTCCAAATTGTAAACAATAGTAGTCTCGGGATAACCAAGGTAAGTTAACCACATTTATGCTTGGTTTGGTAAATCATGTGGCTTAAGAAATGAAATTTGCAATAAAACTCAATCACAATTAGTACAGACAATGGCAATAAGGAATATGTTAAGGCTTAACTTAATTCAATGATGGCCTAAGATCATTGCCCAAAAATGTGTGGCTAGGTACTCTTTTGCATGGAGATATAGTTAACTAACTACCTCCTTTACACTAACCAAAACAAAAATAATAAGATTATTGAAAGATATTGAATTTGAAAAAATTGTCAATTGAGTAAATTTATTTCAAACCTTCAACAAGGAATGCCACAAAACTCACAAGGGTAATACATTCATGTCCACTATGTATGTCAAGCCTTTTAAGATATGAATCTCATTCAATAAACCACAAAAATTTGTATACTCATGGTGCACATAGGGTGAGTTTCAAATGAAAACACGAACATTGTACTTAATCATAGAAAAAACTCATGTAGTGTGCTATTATGCAACTGACTCAAAATTCAAGCGCATTAATTGAAAATCTCATGCTCATTAAGAAAGAATAATACACTCCAAATCAAATGCATTTTTTTTTCCAAAATTTTTCAATATAGCTTGAAAATCGGCATCACTCAAGTGACCTTGGAACCGTTCAAGCCTGCTCATAGAGTGAGCCTTGTTTTGATCTCCCACAACCTTTTTTTTTTTATCCTAAGTCATCAAGATACTTCTTTAGCGAAGGATAGCAAGTATTGGTCGGTCCTATAGGTTGGTAAGTCAAACTATGCAAAAATTTGACCTCTTGAGTACTTAAGGGTGTTGCTCAAAGAGAAGTCCAATTGTAACTCAAACTATATTTTCAAAACTCATAAATGGTTTATAAATTCTTTTTTGTTTTAAAATCACTTAGGAGTCATAATCAGATCACTTCTAATTCCCTTTTCATCCTAATTAACCTAAGTTAAAATAACTAAGAGTTCATCTTAGGTGTCTGTGTCATTACATTTGTCCTAAGCATGAAAGTGCATATGGAGGTTGAATGATATAGCTTTCATGTTTGATCTTCTCTTTTTAATGATGTTTTTGAATCTTGAACTTGATAATATCATGACTATGAAAATGCTTGAGATTTTACAATGATCTAACAATTACCACGAAATTAACTAACTACAAACACATGATCTAACAATATCCCCCTTTTGGCAATTTTTTGACAAAACATACAAATTTGAAATAAAGATTACAAACCTAAACCATTGAACAAAAGAATTGTAAATTGAATTTCAATACTCATGTTGTCATGTATACATCCTAATCTCTATCTAGTATAAGGATCAATATCTTTGGATAAAGATTGAAGATCATAAACCTGCACATCACCACTCAAACCAAAACCTCGTGAAACACATCATATGTTAGATAAATAAATCGCGTAATCATAGGTATGAAAAGCACCAAGAGAAGCATAAATATCTATACATAATGCAAGTGCAAATATGTAACATGTTCAAACTAATTTGCCTCATATGCTTGAGGACCAATTGATTTATCAATTCAAAACATAATAAGTTATCCCCCTTAGTTGGTGTTCACAAGTAAAATAACAAGTGAAAAAAAAAATGTGACATCATGTCAAGTTTGCAAATTTACTCCTCCTGAGTATTTGAACTACAAACTCCCCCTTTCTATGTTCATATGCAACATATCTAACCTTGTAAAGAGCAAATCTCCTCAATTACTCTCATATGTACCAAAAATATTCTCCCTATTTTTTTGTCACAAATGCCAACCCAATGAAAACAAGCAACAAGCACAGTACATAATCAAGTCACCTAACATATTCTTATCTTATTTTTCACATATCTCAATGAAATAACGACCCATAACAACCATGAGATGGAATAACAAGAAGGTATGAATGCATAACAACTAGCTAACCCATGCATATAGACTAAGTAAGAGACAAACAAGACATATAATTCAATGATCAAATATGATAATCAATCAAGCATGTGATCAAGAGTATGTCACAACAACAACAAATAAGAGCTAAACAAAGGAAAATAAACAAAGTACTTTATTACAGGCCATGAATAAATAAAACAATCTCATGTTTACATATAACCTAATACTATGTCTCTAAAGTCATAGCTCAAATGGTTGCATCTCCACTATCTCCTCTGTTGCTTCGGGGCATCTCTATGTCTGAATCCATTTCATCTGGCACTAGATCTCTGGCAATCTGCTTCCTTTTCAACAACCTCCTAAGTCGTCCCACTCTACGTACGATAGTTCTCATCATTGTCTATTGGGTCTCCTCAAGGCTCACTATCTTGCCATCAACGTATCTAATTTCTGAGAAGTCAGGCGATAATGCTTTGTCATCATGTGCTCAACCCTGGCCATCATATCAGCAAGTGATGCCATTGTAGTTGTAAAGATCTTGAAGCCAAACTCAGGAGGTGTTGTCCTAGACGTACTAGTCACATGAATCACATGTGAATCTCCTATTGCTTCTCATCTCTCCTCAATGTAGTCTCCCTAAGCCTTACTCAATTTCACGAAACTCTTATTTGAGGCTCTCATAGTGTTTTGCAACTAGTCACTCCCTAGAACTAAAACACTCTTCCCTTGGCAGATACAAGTGATTAATGATCCAACGGCAATAGATCTGTCACTTGACCGTGTAAAAGGCTCTACGTATATACCCAGATATCAACATACACAAAACAAGACTAATCCATTTACCTATGGAATAAAGCATCTAAGCTCAAGGAGCAGGAAAGTTAGAAACATGGGTATTTGGGTCAATATTGTAATTTGCCACAAGATTAAGTATCTTGCACTCTGGGATGAAGGATTTTTGAAAGTAGTTTTGTTTGACCTAGTGTTCAGGATGATCATTACCATAAAATTCAGTAGCAATCACATGGAGAGGAGGCAATAGTTCAACCGGTTTAGCACTAGGGTAATTATTATCAACCCTAGGTAGATCCAGTGTGGTTGCAAGGAGCTTTGTAGAAAAAGTAAACACAATACCTCTAATATATATGACGAAGTGATCAATAAGAGAATCGGGATTAGCAATTTGAATATGTGCATAAAACTCCCTCACAATGCTATCAGTAGAAGTCACAGGCTCATGGACCATCCAAGCCCATCCACGGTTTGTCAAATTTGTAAAAAGAGAAGTAGGTACCTCTGTGGTGGTAGTTCCCCGTTTGATCAACACTGGTCTATGAGAGAATTCTCTTCTGAATCTCTTTGTGAACTCCTATGTACTTAACCGAGTAGCTTCATCAAAGTTCTACTCAATAGAACAACAAACATCCTTAACCCTAGCCTTTCCTCTTTTCTTGGGGCCATCTCGACAATCACCCTCGCAATCTATCTAGAATCAATCTAAGATTTGTAAAGAAGGTATTAGGAAGAGTTTTAGAGGCTAAGATTAGGGTATATGGAGGCTTGGGATGTGAATAAAAGGGTTTGGAATACAAAGATACGTGCATAATCCTATTTATAAAACTCTGGTCGTCTAACTATAAGCAAGGTTGCTCAAGTGATGATAAGGTCACTCAAGCAGCTCTTGAAACTTCTCAGTCCTGAAAATTGATCAGATTCAGTTTCTCTTGCTCAACACCTAGACCTTTCACTCATCCACTTATACTTCAAACCTTAACATGCATGCATGATGTTGATTGGACACATATGACCTTTTCAAAAGCGTAGAAAAATTTAATACTTGAGAATTCAAGACTTTGGATTGATTTGCTAGATGCAGAAGTTTCTTGTTCAAGACATTCCTATTTTTCATGCAATGTTTACTATGATGACCATGTTCTCCACAAGTATAACACACATCATGATTGGCTTGAGTTTTATGAACAACCTACTTCTTTGAATCTCTACCATTGCCACTATTAGCACTTTTAGTACTTGTGTCTATTTGTGGGGGTGATAGGTTTGTAATGCACTTCACAAACACAACATTGAAAGAAGTGTTGGTGTTTTCATTTGTGTAGCCTAAACCATGCTTATCACCTACACTATTTTCCATAGACAAAATTTTATCAAACTTTTCATTGTGTTGGGGAAGTCTATTAGAGCTTTCATTTGATTCACGAAGATCTTTATCAAGTTTGACACATTTTGACTCAAGATTCTTCTTAGACTTGACAAGCTCATGACACTATTTCTCAAGAAACCTCACTCGATCAAGGAGAGACTTGTTCTCATCCTTTAGACCACATATTTGGGCCTTAGACTTCACCAAGTCCAATTGAAAGGCTCTCATCTCCTCTTCACTTGAGTTGACCAGACCACTCAAGGAGAGCATCTTCTCTTGTTTTTTGGGGGAATTACACATATAATTGGTCATATACATCTTGTATATCCTCATAGCAATCTTTATCTTCCACACACATGGGGATTTTCTTGTCCAAGTCATCTATCTTCGTGGTAGGACTTGTTTTAACTTTTCTCGTGGAAGTTCCTCTAGGGTGAGATAAGAGTGGTCCTAAAAAAGCCATAAAGTTCTCTTCATCATCCTGAGAAGAGAAGTTATCACCCGAAGTCGACTCACTATTATCATCACTCCACTTTGCTTTCATAGCCTTCCTCTTTTCATTGGGAAATCTTTATTTTTTCTATTTGGACATTCCGATGTAATAAATCCAAATCCTTGACATTAAAAGCATTGGAAACCTTGCCTCTTTCTCTCAACTTATTTTCGAGAGTTTCTTCCTCTTTTCTCTCTTCCCTCCTTAGGAGTAGGTCTACTAGCATTTCCTATCGACCTTGAGGACTCAACGTTACTAGTCTTAAAATATTTTTTGAAAATTTTTCAATCAAGACTAGGTCCTCATCTCCTAATCAGGGTGACCCGGATTTACCTCCTTCTTGATTAGTTGAGCTCAAGGCCATGTCCTTAGCTTGTTTTAAGGATGGAAGGTTAATCTCAAAGGTCAAGATAGACCCTACTAGGTCTTCCACCGACACCAACTCCATGTTGAGACTTGTCTCCAAAGATGTGACCTTAGCATGAAATCTCTCATGTATAGATCTCAAGATTTTCTGCTAGATTGTCAAATTTGGTACCTAATGCAAACGATAAATTTACAATATCACACAATTGAGCATAAAATTTACTAAATGTCTCATCGTCTTGCATCCTAAAAGTCTCGAACTGTACCATTGGAGTCTAGACATTTTCACCATGGAAATAATTTTTACTCGTAAAAAATTGCAAATATTTGTTCATAAATAAAGACAATGTATAATACAATTTCAACAATACAACAATCAAATATTGATATTGTTCAACTTATATGCAGAACATATATAATCAAACTTTTATATAACGAAAATCACGTTACAACTATTACAACATATTAATTCAAACATTCATGATTTCAACATTTTTAATAAATTTTATCTCAAAAATTTAAAAATATAATTATTATTTTTTCTGCAGGTTTCTACTTAAAATTTATAATATTATCTCTGCACCATTTTCAATGTAAGTTCGTGTAACTTTTGTGATGAAATCATCCAAAAGTTTCAAGTGAATTCTCATAAATGTAAAAAAAATTGTTGAGAAATTAAGATTAGGTTTCATTTGAGTTCAACTTGAATATTCTTAAAATTGAATAGAATTTAAGTTTAAGCAAGAATTTATACATTATACTCGATAGTCAAATTCAGTTTAATTTAAATATTAATCATAATCACGTCAAACCAATAATTGAATTTAAGTTAGATTCAATTAACACTTCCATATTAAAATTACAAACTCATTTTTATCTATTCCAGTTCACAATGACATTTTAAATTTTTTTTTTAATTTAAATATTCTTTATTATTTTTACAATCAATTTCAATTTGACTTTAACTTGAATACTCGTAAAATTCAAGTAAGTTAAGTTTAAATAAGAATATATATTTTATACTCGGCAATCAAATTTAGCTCAATCCGAATTCTAATCATAATCATTTCGAACCAATAATTGAGTAAAATAAAAGAATTCTTATAATTTTTGTGCAGAAAAATTTTTTGGAGTTTCAATCGTTTGATCAATAATCCTAAAATAATCTGAGCCGCAAAAAATTCTAGACAAACAATGCTAGATCCCTTATTATATAGATATATCACAAATTACATATATATTATTTGCCTATTATATCATTTGAATATTATAGTATTTTTATTTCAATACGAAATATGACCTATATTATACTCATTTGACTTGTTTTCATGCAAAGATTATGTATTTAAGGGTCATTTGTTTATTTGAAAATTTTAAAAATAATCCTTAATTATATAGAATCATAATTAACGATTTAATTGATTTAATTAATATGTCAGCGATTAATTTTTATACTGTTCGTCACAGTATATGAGGGGGAGAGAGAGTTGACTGAGAGAGACATTTATATATTTGTGATATATATTATGTACCTATTATACCATTTAAATATTATAGTATTTTTATTTCAATACGAAATATGACTTATATTATAGTCATTCGACTCGTTTTTAAGCAAAAAATCCGTATTTAAGGTTCATTTATTTATTTGAAAATTTTAAAAATAATCCTTAGTTATATAAAATCATAATTAACAACTTAATTAATGTGTTAGTGATTAATTTTTATACTAGTCGTCACAGTATGTGAAAGGAAAAGAGAGCTGATTGAGAAAGGGACGTGTGAGTTGCAAGAGCATCAGATAATATGAGATAGCGAGAGAGTTATAAGAAAGGTAGGAGTCTTAGAATTGCGGAAAGAATGAAAGGTTTGCTCAAAACATTGGGGTGGGGGGGGAATTTTGCATTGACACTATCGGATCAAGAATCTCCTCAAACGATTTGAGTCACAAAAAACTCAAGACAAACAATTTAATTACTTTATTATATAGATTAGCGATAACTCGTGCTAAAAACATTGTACAATTCAAAAAATTGAACATTTATTGTGGACACAAAAAATTCAAACCCAGAAGCTCGAAATCTAAACTTCATCCTTTAATACTCACACTTTGCAAATATGCTTAACAAAGTATTACATATTTAAAGATTCTCATGAAAAAATAAAGAAAACACAACTTTAATAATCAAAAGCCCATAAATTTAAACTAGAAACCCATAAAATACATATAATTGAAATTATATACCCAGTTGGAACTCTCAGTAGCACTAAAATCAATGCCATTAAAAGATATGTTAGTGTCCGAACTATGTTTTGCTAAACAAAAAATTCGTCTATACTTAATAAAAAAATTCATTTCTGAACTACGTACAGCACAGTCAACCACCATCTTCGTCGGCCACTACCACGCACACCCATCACCACAATCGCCATAACCCATGGCTTCCACTATCATCACGCCACCCAAAAGCTACCACCATCATCAACATTGCCACCCTCGGTTGCCACCATCATTACGTTCGTCGCAACCCACTACAACTGTCACTGTTTCCCACCACCATTATTACTGTCCACAACTGCTCACCTCCATTACAATTGATTTTTAAATTCTTTTCTCGCTCCCTTATTAATGTAATTTAATTTTGGGGGTAAATACAAATATGATTATTATTGACAAATTTTTTTTTTGTTATTTTGTGCCTTAAGACATGGGTAATAACTAGTACATATAGCACAAAATTATTACTAGATACACTGGGGCGGACTTCAGCTTGAAGACAACTTTACGGTCTGCACCACGATTACTTGAGCTTTGGCTGAGCTGGCCAAAATTCGAGTTGAGTCTAATGTTAGATCGACGTTCCTCCCTAGCCAATACAGCTTTGACAATCGTGTCGGATCGTAAGGGCAGTCTGTGATATTTTGGGGCCTAAAATGATAATTAAAAAAGAGATTTTTATTTTTAAAAATAATATTTTATTTAAAATTTATTCTTATCGCTTTTTGAGGTGCTCACTACCCAAACTTAAAATGATAATACTAATAAAAAATTATAGACTTTGTGAATTTTATAGTGTATAAAAACAACAAATAAACAAACAAATGCAGTCACTGAAAATAAAAAAAAAGTAGATCAGTTGACCTTTGTCAGCTAGAAAGAGAAAATAAGAGATAGGTAGATAAAGTGGCAGTAAAAATCTGTTGGTCTTTAAAACTCTTTTACTGTACACAAACAGGGGTTGGTAGAAAATATTGAAAAGTTCCCTTATTAATGATAGTTTTTTTTTTAATGATCTTTTGGTGTCATGGGCCGGAGAAATAGGCCCACACTATTCAATTTAAATCTAAATTTAATTTTATTGTTGTGTTTAATTTTTGTAAAATTAAAATTTTTATTTAGGCTAGTGGTTATAATTACAAAAAATGAGGCATAACTAAAAAAGGTAAAAATTGGGGGTGAGTCCTCTTGAGTCCGTTAAGGAAACTTATTTGCTAATAAGTCCATTTTAACTTATTTGCTAATAAGTCTATTTTTTATCTTACTAATACGTATTTAAGTCTACTATTTTTTAAAATTTCAAAAATACTCTTCCTTGAAAGAAGATTAAATTAATTTTCTATTTTAGAAATTGTTATCCTTTAATTCAATGTCAATTAAAATATGTCAATAAAATCTCCATCATAAATTTAAAATTCAAATTTAAAGAGCTCTCTCTCTCCAATTAGTGGCGATATTTCATCAATGTTCATCTTTTAATTTTCTATGAATTATGTCAATTTTATGAGTAATCGATGAGAATCTCTAGTCCTTGTTGTTAATTTTTTGTTTTTTTGTAATTTGTGATATTTTTCGTGGGGGTTAATTTGTTGAATTGAATGGTTCATGTTATTATTTTTTTTACTATGTTACTGTTCATGCTATTGTTTTTGTTGAGTATGTTACTGTTCATATTACTATTATTTTAGGCATGTTACTATTTTTGTTGAGCATGTTACTACTATTATTTTCCTAAATATTAATATTCAATGTTACTATTTTTGTTGAGCATGTTACTACTATTATTTTTCTAAATATTAATATTCAATATTACTATTTTTGTTTTTTTTGAATATTACTATTTTTTGTATTTAAATGATACTATTTTTTCCGTTTGAATTTGAGAGAAATAATTATTTTTAAGTATGTTATTGTTTTTGTTAAGCATGTTACTATTTTTGTTGAATATGTTAATATTTTTATTTTTTAAAAATATTAATATTGAATGTTTCAATTTTTTTATGTTTAAATGTTACTATTTTTTTGTGTTTAATGTATTATTTTTTGTGTCCAAATGATAACCTTTTTTTGAATTTGAATGTTACTTTTTTTTATTTTTAATATATAATATATATATATATATATATATATATATATATATATATATATATATATATATATATATATATATATATGTGAGAGAAAAAATTTTAATGTTAGTCAAACTCTTAATCTATATATGGATATAGATAGATATGAGAAAGAAAAAAATTTAATATTAGTCAAACTCCTAAGATTTATGAGTTTTTATTTTTTAGTTTTATTTTACTTTTAAAGGGAAGAGATAGTATGGTAAAATTGACAAAATACTAACTTCCTAACAAAGAAATTTTCTTGACGGACTTAAATCCAAACAAGTACATATAGGAGGAGTGATCTCCAAATTTTTCCTAAACAAATAGGGCCTAAAACTCAAGATTTGATGGCCTTATAATAAGGCGGGCCTATCGGATCATGTCGATTTGTGTCAAGGCCTTGTAATTTTATGTTAAAAATTACTTAACTAGTAAATGACACATTCATTAAACACGTGCAAATAATAAAATCGAACACAATTCAGTTATTAAAAGTGTTACCTGCTAACCATTAAAAAAATGCGTTTTGATAGTAAACGAGTAATCAAGTGATGTATTAATTTATTAAACACTTAATCGGATGATAAATTGGTTAAGGCACTCCATTTGAACACGGTTCATTTATTTCACGGGTTAGACAGATTCTTTTATTTACTATTCGAACCCTTTAATATCAAACCTAAACCCGTTAATTTTGTGTTAAATTTTGTCAGGCTTAATCTTGACACGTGACAATGGATCCTCTAGCATCCGTAGATTTGTATTTTTTTTTTCCCTCTCACTAGGGATCGTGCACACAAGATACCCATATGCAGATAGCAAAAAGAAAAAGACTTGGAAGCAGAAAAAAATTGGAATAGGTAAATCTAGATGGTTAAACATAATTAGATAAAAAAAAATTATTGTTAAATATAATTAAAAATGAAAATTATAGGTAATTTTAAGTGATCTTTTAGAAATATATGAAGAATAAATGTGATATTTTACAAGGACAATATTTTGTTATCAATTTGTCTAGTAGAATCATACAAGTATTGAGTTTCTGTCATCATAGGATCTTAAACTTTATTAATGGTGCTATATAGTATGAAAATTAGTGAGAAATTATGTCTATTTTTTATGTTCTTCTCTAGGTATGCAAGAAGTCTTTTTAATGAAGTTCCAGTTTGCGCATAACAAAAGGTATGTTTAGTTTGTAATTTGCTAGTTGTAAGTGTTGTTTTTATTCAATCCATATCCATGCTACTAATGTGGAAATTGAAGAGGGAAGGGAAGGGGGGGGGGGGGGGGGGGGGGGCTGGTCTGAGCTAACATATTTACAAAATTGTGTTCATAACATGACTTTGTACCAGTTTATGATGCAAATTACAAAAAAACTCAGAACTAACTTTCAGTATTATATCCATAGCTTAAATTTTCTTCAAGTTTCAAGCTCAATGAGTTGGTTCACTTCAGCACCAAATTCATCTGGAAGCTCATTCGAGACATCCTTGCAAAACCCAGATATCTTAGCTACCATAGCTTTTTTCATAGTCAATTCCTAGTAGAATAGCTAATCTTCACCAATTTTGCAGGTGGTAGCTTCATGTTCAACACGGGTAGTGTGGTTCTTCTCCTGTTACAAAATGAGATTCAATAATAAAGCAACAAACAAGTTCCAACAAAAATTCCATTTTATAGAAACAATTCTGAGTGAACCATCTACCCTTAAGTTGTTGTATTATCTAAAAAAAATAAAATAAAAGGAATGATACGGAAAAGCAGAGTTATATCTGTAGACAACACATACATACATGGTTTTATTGCTTTTTCTGATTGTGGTACACTCCAATTCGTATGAAACAATTAGGTTGTCATTCATCTAGATGTTTAAGTTCTGAAAACCTTGCCGGTTGATGTCATTGTCTACATCATAATGTTGGTGATGAAAAAAGGGTATACATTTTTGGGCTTGATCTCTGAATTATTATGTCATGTTTTCATTTTTGGAATTTTATATGCTTGATCTATTTTTCAATGGTTCCTTCCCTATCTTCTCTTTCCAATTTATCTGCTTGTGTGCATACCTACTTTGTTATTTGGGCTTTCTGTATTACTTTCAAACAGACTATAAAAGATAGGTCATAGTTTGAATGCTAAAAAATTACAAAGTATATTGGAATTAGTAGACTTTTGAGTCTAGTGAACCCATGATGATGCCTTAGGCATTCGAACTCCTGGTCTACTGGCTATTTTGACTATTGCATTCCCCTATTGTTGGTAAAGCAGACTATTAATTTGTTTGATGTTGGTGCATATAGTTTTCCAAGTTTTTTGGTCATGAATCATATTTCTGTTCTCAATTCAAACGAATCTTATTTCTTGTTAATTTTTTTAATAATAAAATGATACCATACTGCCCTTGTGGCTTTAAAAAGTTAATTCTTTAACCTCACCTTAGAATCCCTCCTCATCCCTTTATGCCCCACCCTGCAAAAGAGGTAATGAAAAACGGCATAGCAAAATCAATATTCATTTGACTTGGATTGCAGATTTGGGGCTGTAAATCATTGGGCTAGCTTTATTTTGCATGTACTTATCAAAGGTTGATTCTTGCTAGTTTTTTTTATTACTAGCAAGTGGATATCCTACATACATGGGATATTTGGGGTGGATTATATTACTTCTATCCTTGGAAATTATCTAGGACAACCTTTGACATATAATGTTAATAGGAAGCCCATCGACATTATCAACATAGGCTTGCATTTAATAGGAAATCTATACAACTAATTCTAAAAATGAAGAGCATCCCCTAAACATTTCCTTCTTGTTTGTTCTCATTAATGGTATTGCTAATTTCAGTAATGACAGATCCGATTTTACAATCTGTATTTTTTAATTTGATGTATGTTGGAGATTCTCAACTCCATTCCAGCAGCCTTAACCATCCAGTTGTGTCAACTAAATCAATCAATTGCTTTGGCGATCCCTCTACGACCTCCAACCCAAGTAAAGGCTATCTTTATTGTCTTTTGCAAGTGTTAGATTGACATTGGCCTTCACAAGTAAATTACATCGTTCTTCACCTATGCGCTGATATATCCAAAGCATTAGTTTAGAATGTCCAAATAATCACAATTACCTACTTCAATTAATAATTTGTCTAGCTTCTTTCAAACATTCATTTGCTAGTTCTGGCATCTAACTTCTACCTTATTGATATTAACTTTAGTATCATGTTGAGATATAAAATGTTCTCTAGACTGCATCTTGTAGTACCATTAGTATTGTTGTCCTCTGCTGTTTTGGCAACTTTCTTCTTTCATCATATCAGTAGATGTCAATCATAGTGTTTTATGAGCCCGTTCCAGCTTCATCCATGCAGCAAAATTTAAGGACGCATTTTGTTATTCTTGCACATTGATGATCAACTTTCTAACTGAACCTAGAAAGGGTCACAGACTAGTTCCCTGTTTCCATTAATCATCTTTATGCCCTTAGTAAGTTTCACCTGTCTTGTCTTAGCCTTGCTTGTCCTATAAGATACTATGCCACTGATCTATGTTGATGTTCTCCATGTTAACTGCAAGGTTTGTGATGAAGAACCTACTGTAGTTCATTTTTTAATGACCCTTGTTATATTGAAAAGCATTGCATTATTGTTTTGTTGTTTTGAAATAATAGTAGTTACAACGAGTAAACAAAATGAGCGGACAAACACTTCCACTTCAGCAGACCTTCCCATGAAACGAAAATGTGGGCATCCCTCCCCTCCCCCCCCCCCCCCCCCCCCCGGCCCGGGCTGCCCTTAAAGATGTGAGTCTTGTTATTAAACAGTTAAACCCACACACAACTGTAATTGCTGCATCTGATATCATAAAGAAAAATCTATACGTTGAAGTCATTTCAAATGATAGTATTGATGATGAATTTGTCGACCATGAGGTTTCTAGTGTTATAGAGGGTTCTTTTGATGCTGGATATTTTCTTTTTGTAAGGTTGGAAATGTTGGCACTCTTCTTCAGGGTATTGTTTTTCAACCAGGGCTATTTACTTCTATTACAGCAGCAAATGATATTGCTACATGCAAAGATCTATCAAAGAAGAGAACCTTCCATCTCGATTTTTAGCTCACAAAATCAGGGTAGTGGTGTTAGTCCCCAGTCAGAACAAGCTATCAAACAATTGGTCCAATTACAGAACCAAGCATTTACTCCAGACCAAGTTTCATTCTCTGTGCTGCAATCAAGCTCCCCTTCTACAATTCTTATGTTATGGGTCGCTAGCCCAAGGTTGAGAAAGAAAAAAAGAAAAAAAAATAGCCAAGTGTTTCCTCGGGAGGGAAAACGTAAGCCATTGCCAAATCCAGAGTTCGAAATTGAGAACCAATCTACCATTTCACTTGGGAATCTTAAAATGGTCGAACAGGACGAGGTGATGCAGGTATTTGAAGTGTCATCTCTGTTAGAAAGATCTGAGGACGTTGTAGAAGCAGCTAAAGATGTAATATTAGAATCAATCTCGTCCCTCAAAACTGCAATCCGAGAAAACGTTCCCTGAGCCTAACAGATTGATTGAAAGTGAGCTGAAATGCCAAAACCTTGAGCTCCACCAAACAACTATAGTTGCTAAACCTCAATTTGTGCCACCAGGACCTCAATTTGCGGAAATGGAAAATAAGTCCAGTGAGTTGGTTCACAATGAACTGATAAACCCAAACTTGCGGGCCACCAAACTCATGCAATTGCTAAACTTCAATTTACGCCTCCACAATTGATTGGCAAACCATTGGATACTCTGATGGAAAGGAAAATGTCTCTGAAGAATGATATTGAACAACTTCTACAGTTGCAGCCTGTACCTAAGGTTTTAACGAAGGATGAAACTTTCGATGATGGAAAACTAGTTACATATGCTGCTGACAATACTGGAGTACGTTCCCTCTAAACATGAGCTTGCTGCTGAAGAATCTTTTCCCCCGGTAAGGATTGATCCCCAAAAATCTCTACTTCAGCTTGTCCCATGACTGGCAGAGAAATTTTTCAGGATGCTATTTTCTGCCAACTCAAATCTTCATGTCCTTCTTCCCGATTCCCGAATAAATATTGAGCGTAACAGGTACACTATGTTAATAGTATCATACAGTGAATCCGACTTCTTACATGGAGTAATTATCACATTATATGGATGAGTGGTTATTAAAATTTATGAAGTTCCTTTATCCAGCCGTTCACTTATTAGATAATTGCACTAGTTGACGCTTTTGAGATGACATAACCATTATTTTGAATATTTTCTCCTTCTTAACAATATTAGTGTAATCGAAAGTTTGATCATTTTCTCACCATAACATCTGGGCCTACCCGTAAACTTTCCCTATGTATGAGATTCTGTAGGCCCAATTTTATGGCCGATTGGGCAACAAGCTCAATCTAATGGATCATCTGGGTAACAGGCCATTCATGAGCCCAACTAAGAATTCTGTCTTCTTCGTTCTTAGCTTTGTATACAATTAGTATACAATCTATTAGAATAAAATTAAAAAATCAAACAAATAGTCAAATTGTAATG
The DNA here is from genome assembly GCA_963454935.2 of Ilex paraguariensis. Classification (NCBI taxonomy): domain Eukaryota; kingdom Viridiplantae; phylum Streptophyta; class Magnoliopsida; order Aquifoliales; family Aquifoliaceae; genus Ilex; species Ilex paraguariensis. The sequence goes on from CAUOFW020000547.1 coordinate 180,433, forward strand.
AATACAATATCTTCTAACTTTAATTGAGATAATTTGATAGTTTAATTTGATCTTTTAAACGACTAAATTTAATTTCAATAGATAGTATAATTGTATACTAATTATGATTTTTTAAGAAAAAAATTATATTTTTATTTTTGATTTTATTTCAATAAATGACATAATAGAATATGAATTTTGGTTGTAAACTTATGTTCTATTATGAATGATTTAGCCCTCTTGTTTAATTTTTTTAGTTTTATTCCAATAGATAATATAATTTTATATTAACTACGATTTTCTCAAACAAAATTGAATTTTTATTTTTGATTTTATTTCAATAAATGATACAATATAACATGAATTTTAGTTATAAAATTTAAAATATTTGATATTCTAACTGATCGGAGTATTTTTGGTTTAAGTATAACATTTTAAACTTAAGAAGTCTAAATATTATGTGTCTACAAACTTCATGGAGTTGAGATGTAATTTATTAATAGACATTAGTAGGAGTTTAAGTGTTACGCATATACAAACTTTAGGGGATCTGTGTGTTATACTTCAAATGTCAAAGGGTCTAATTGATTAAGTGACAAATCTCAAGGGCCTGAGTGTATTTCTCCAAATTTATTATGTCTCAATAATATTAGTGTTTAAATAAAATATATAAAAATATGAAATTTTTGAATTTATTTATCAAATTACGATACTTTTTATTTGCCAAAATGAACTTTATTAACAAATCTTTTTTTTTTTAAAACAAAAACGGAGTAATTGAATTCTCTTTAAAAAAATTCCATAATTTAATAAATAAATTTAAAAATACCATATTTTAATATATTTGTTGCATCTTCTCCTCAAAACAGCAAAACGAAAAACAAAATAAAAATCATATATTTCAAATAAATTATGAATTCTACACAAGATTCCTCTTGCATATGATCAGTAGGAAGAATTTTTTTGGCAGGAGATAAGAATGAGATAGTAGACAGAACTCATGGTTGATTTCTTCAAAATCCTTTTTCTTCAAGTTTAACGGCAAAAACACCTCTCTCTGTCTCTCCCCACTCTCTCTCCCTTTGAATATATGCATATGTTTTTTTTAAATCCAAGACTGCGTGGTAAATTTTTTTACTTTGGTCTTATTTTGGTCTTAATACATTATGAGACTGTTTATTGGTTTTTACAGGCTGTGAAGAAGGGAGACACCGTTTTTGTTGGTCAATGCTCGTTTTCATGAAGTGAAAACTAATGGAGGTTGGAAACAACTAATTTCAAAATTATAGATGGTTTAATTCTAATTAATGAAACAATAATTAGCAATCAAATTTTAAAATAACTAGCGACCAACTCGTGTTATCCAGATTTATAGTATTTGATGATACCTAAAATAAATCTCAAGCACCAGTTCAAGAAGTCAGGATAGCTCAGGAGGTCAGATCAAACCAAGAGGTTAGACAAGATGGGCAAAGCTCAGAGGACCAGAACTGAGGATCTCTTAAGGCAAGACAATAGCAGGAAAAAACCAATGAATAGCTAGTTAACAACCAAGATCCCCCAAAGCATCAAGAGGCTATAATCAAGGCACCAAATCTTAGCTAACCAAGACCTTCTCCTAAAATCAAGGAGGATCCAGCGAAGAAAGAGCAAGGATCTCGGCCAAGATCCTACTGAACAGGGAACAGTCCTATAAATACAATGCAATGCCCCCAAAGACGAGGGGAGAACCCTAGATGCAACAGTAACCATTGTATTCTTGTTATCTTTGATATAGATAAGTAAGGAGCAAGAGCCTCCATTAAAGAAGTGGATTAGCCGAGCTCCCGAGCTAGTGAACCACTATAACTCTTCTATGTTAATCCCCAAATCCTTTTCATTCTTGCATCACCATCACTGTGAAGCATAATATATTTTCAATCCACTACTCATACCAATTGATTCACACCATCAGTTTGGCGCTGTCTGTGGGATTAACTGTTCCTGTTATAAATAAGCTGACCTCTTAGTGACTGATGGTATCAACGCAAAACATGAGCCGAAGTCAGACAAATCCACCACGGATGGAAGATCAACAAGAAGCTACTAATAGTAGACAACCAGAGAACGTCCAAGAGACAAATCCACCCATGGGGGGTCTCCCCATGAATAACGAGATGGAGGCCATTCGCCTAATCAATCAGCGCTTGCTGAAACAAAACGAAGAGCTCTTGAAACTCTTACAACGCCCACAAGAGGCACGACAGGCCCAAGAAGGCCAGAACAACCCACCACCTAGGGAGCAATCATACCTCGACCCCCCCTCAGGGAAGTTAATGAAATAGGGGAAAACAGCAGGACCGTGGGACAAGATCCTCATATGCCTCCAAGGAATGGGTATAATGAGGAAGTGCAAAGTCAAAATAAGGGGGGAGAGAGGAATGATTTTTTCCTTTACCAACACGAGAGGAAAGAGAAGCACTGGGAACAGCGTTTCAAGGACATCCAACAGGAGCTCAGCCAGATGAAGGAAGTAGTGAAGAGCAAGGCCCCAGTCACAATTGATGCCTTGGTACAACAAACCGAATCCTCATTCACTGTTGGGGTGTTGAACTTCCATCTCCCTCCTAAATTCAAAATGCCTCAGATAGAAGCCTTCGATGGTACAAAAGATCCAGTAGACCACCTCAACACCTATAAAAACCAGATGGAATTGCATGGGTACCAAGATCTAGTGCAATGCAGGGCCTTTGCTATCATTTTGAAGGGCTCAGCCTTAGCATGGTTCAATAGGCTCCCCCTAGCCTCAATCTCTTCCTTTTAAGAGTTGTCTATCTCATTCGTGTCCCACTTCATTGGAGCTCGGACCTATAGAAAACCAAGATACCATTTGTTGAATGTGAAACAAAAACCTGAAGAGAACCTACGATCTTATGTCCAGAGGTTCAACTTAGAATCCCTAAAGGTAGACATCCTAGATGAGAAATTTGCCATCACAGCCTTCATTGCAGGTCTAGGAGTGCAGTCCGAGGATCTGATGTTCTTCATCTCAAAGAATCCACAGGCGAATATAGCAGAGGTGCTGGCCAAAGTAGAAAAATATATAAATGGTGAGGAAGCGCTCCTCTCCAAGGTGGGGAGCTCATCATCACGAAGGGCGAAAAGGAAGGAAGAAAAGAAGAGAGACCGAAGTCCCTGAAAAGAAAAAGAACGAGGCAGGTCTCCAAGAAGAGACAAAGAACGTTCCCCGAAAAGAAGAGGAAATGTTAGAGACCGCCTAGGCCCTCCATAGCTAGAGCTGCAACCGAGGTATGCACCTTGGCAGCTCGCCCCTTTAACAGTCACGGTGTCCCAAATCCTGTATGAGGTACAGAATGAGAAATTCTTAAGGTGGCCGGCCCGAATGAAGGTAGACCCAACAAAAAAGGATCCCACAAAGTATTGTGACTACCACAGAGACCATGGTCATCACACCGACGATTGTATACAACTAAAGAAGGAAATAGAGTTTCTAATCCAGCGGGGGCAGCTGCGACGCTTTATGGCCAATGATAATCAAAATCGGGCGCTCCCACCTCCACCACCTTAACAGGCAGCACCAAAACCACATCAGCAGCCTATAGGGGAGATCAGAGTGATATCTGGAGGTTTCGCTGAAGGAAGGGAGTCTAGCTCAGCCAGAAAGCCCACCTGAGAAGAATCAGCGCCGAATAAGCTCCTGAAGTGCATACTGTGTCTAAGGCTCCACGTCTAGACACAACTATCACTTTCTCAGACTCAGATCTGGAGGGTTTTCAATACCCTCATGATGATCCCTTGGTAGTAAGAGTTGTGGTAGGCAATAGGACTATTCATCGGGTACTGATTGACAATGGCAGCTCGACAGACATCATTTTTTCCTCCGCTTTTGACAAGATGGATATAGGAAGGGAGAAGCTTGAGCCAATAAGTGCTCATTTGCTGGGACTCTCAGGAGAAAGGGTGCTGCCTTTGGAGTCAATCCAGCTCATCCTCACCTTAGGTGATCCACCCTACCAGACCACAATGACTGTAAAGTTCCTAGTGGTTGATGCGCCTTCTGCCTACAACATACTCCTTGGGAGGCCATCACTCAAATCTATGAGAGTTATTCCTTCTACCTACCACCTTGTAGTGAAGTTCCCAATAGAAACAGAGTTGGAGCGGTCCGAGGAGACCAGCGTGTGGCACGAGAATACTACATGGCATCCGTAAAAAATAGGGAAGTTGAGAACATCCAGCTGGATGAACTTGACATGAGAGATGAACTTGAAACTAGACCAACACCATCAGAAGAGCTGGAACCTGTTCAACTTGATGAAGAACCAGAGTATCTTGTCTACGTTGGATCCAAGCTGAGCAAGAAGAATAAGGATCTCCTCATCCAGTTCCTCAAATGGAACAAGGAAGGTTTTACATGGAAGTAAGAGGACATGAAAGGGATTGATCCCTCCATTATTACTCATAAGCTCAGCGTGAATCCAACTGGCAAACCTGCTAAATAGAAAAGGAGAAGTTTCGCTCTAGAGCGGCAAAAAGCCATCAATGAAGAGGTCAGCAAGCTTCTCCATGCAAAAGCCATCCGGGAGGTAGACTACCCAGTTTGGCTAGCCAACGTGGTCCTTGTCAAGAAGGTAAGTGGCAAATGGTGCCTCTGCATCAATTTTACAGACCTCAATCGTGTCTACCCTAAAGACAGTTTCCCTTTACCTCGGATAGATTTGATAGTGGACGTAACTATTGGACATGAGCTCCTTAGCTTCATGGTTGCCTTCTCAGGTTACAATCAGATCAGGATGGATCTAGTAGACCAGGAGAAAACCTCCTTTGTGACTGAGCAGGGGATGTACTGCTATCAAGTCATGCCCTTTGGACTGAAAAACGCTGGAGCTACCTACCAGCGCCTGGTAAAATCGAATGTTCCAAAAACAAATTGGGACCTCCATGGAGGTTTACATCGATGACATGTTGGTTAAATCACTCAAAGTAGAGCTCCACATCGCACATTTGGCTGAATCATTCCAGGTTCTAAAAGAATACCAGATGAAGCTCAACTCAGCAAAATGCACCTTTGGAGTATCTGCTGGCAAATTCTTGGGCTTCATAGTCAATAACAGAGGAATCAAAGCCAACCCAGAGAAAATCAGGGCGGTCCTGGACATGCAACCTCCTTCTAATGTAAGGGAAATCCAACGCTTGACAGGAAGAATAGTTGCCCTTAGTCGTTTTGTGTCCAAATCAAATGACAAGTGTCAGCCTTTCTTTCAAGTTTTAAAGAAGGCCTTTCTATGTGATGCCCAATGTGAAGAAGCGTTCAGAGCATGGAAAGATTACCTGAGCTCCCCGCCTGTCCTGGTGAGTCTACTGGAAGGAGAGGTCCTTACTCTTTACTTTTCAGAATTCTCAACCAGCGTAGCGCTAGTAAGGGAGAAAGACATAGCTCAGCAACTAGTCTATTATTGTAGTCGAGCTTTAAGGGGAGCAGAAGAAAGGTATCCAAAGATGGAGAAACTCGTTTTAGCTTTGGTTACAATTGCCAGGAGACTTAAGCCATACTTCCAAGCCTATACTATCGAAGTTCCAACGGACCAACCAATGAAGCAGGTGCTACATAATCTAGAATCATCCAAGAGGTTGATTAAATGGGTTATTGAACTTAGCGAGTTTGATATCAGGTACAAGCCAAGAATAGCCATTAAGGGGCAAATATTGGCAGATTTTATTGTAGAGTTCACGATAAGGATACCTACAATGACAACACAGATGGTACCTGATCTCCCCATATGGAAACTTTCAGTAGATGGAGCTGTCAATGCCCAAGGCAGCGGTGCTGGCTTGATTCTGACTTCTGCCAAAGGAATAGATGTCGAGTATGCACTTAGATTTGGATTCAAGGTTTCAAACAACGAAGTCGAGTGTGAGGCAATTATAGCAGGGCTCAACTTAGTACATTCAATGGATGCTGAGCAGCTGAAAATCTGTAGTGATTCACAGCTCGTGGTAAAGCAGATAGAGGGAGCTTATGAGGCCAAGGGGAAGAAGATGACCCTTTATCTTAAAAAAGTGCAAGATTTGATCAAAAAATTTGTGCAAGTGAAGATCGGGCATGTCTCCAAAATAGAAAACTCGAGAGTAGACATCTTGGCGAGGTTGGCAACAACATCGCAAGAAAATTTGGACAAGCTAATTCTAGTGGAACATCTAGCAAAACCATCTGTGAGTATTGAGGATGAAGCAGTACTACCTGTATAGAATTCACCAAGCTGGATGGACCCTATCTTGGGGTACCTCCAGAATGGAACCTTGCCAGAAGACCACAAGGAGGCTGCAAAGTTGAGAACCAGGTCAGCTAGATTTTTCATTTTGCAAGGAAGTTTGTACAAGCGAGGTTTTTCAACACTACTTCTTAAATGCGTGGGGAACGAGGACACCAATTATATACTCAAGAAAATTCACGAAGGAATCTGTGGTGATCACATTGGAGCTCGGGTTTTGGCTGGAAATACATTAAGGCAGGGGTATTATTGACCCACATTGCTCAAAGATGCAATAGATTTGGTCAGAAGATGCAAGGTCTGCCAAATGCATGCTAACATCCTTCACTGCCCACCAGAATTCCTAACTTCAGTAATAAGCCCTTGGTCATTCTAGCAATGGGGTCTAGATATACTATGACCTCTTCCCACTGGTATAGGACAGTGCAAGTTCACCATTATAGGGGTGGATTATTTTACCAAGTGGGCAGAGGTGGAGCCCTTGACAACCATTACCAAAGAAAAGGTACAAAATTTTACCTGAAAATCCATAATTTATCGATTCGGGATCCCCAGAGCAATTGTGTCAGATAATGGAAAGCAATTCAACATCCCAAAGTTTAAGAACTTCTGTGCAGAGCTCGGGATAAATAATTACTTCTCGGCCCCAGCTCATCCTCAGTCTAATGGGCAAGCAAAGGTCACCATCAGGACCATAAAGTCTGCCCTGAAGACCAAGCTTGAAAGTTTGAAGGGCAAATGGGTGGAACACCTCCTGAAAGTACTATGGGCCTACGGGATAACCACCAGGTCAACAACATAAGAAACTCCATTCACTTTAGCTTTCGGTTCTGAAATAGTGGCGCCTGTCGAAGTTGGGCTCCCCTCACCAAGAACAGAACTAGCAAACGAGGAGAACAATGATAATTCCCTTTTGTTAAGCTTGGATCTGTTAGAGGTAAAAAGGGAGGTAGCGCTGAGTAGCATAAGGAACTACCAGAGGAAGACAGTCAGATACTACGACAGGAGGGTCAGGCACATGAGTTTTAAGGTAGGAAATCTGGTGCTCAGAAAGCTTATGTTGGCAAGAAAGGACCCCACTCATGGGAAGCTAGGGCCTAACTGAGAGAGTCCATACATAATCTCCCGAATAGTCAGACCTAGAAATTAAGAGATTCAAACCGAAGAAGGAAAATTTTTACCCCATTCTTGGAATGCAGAACATCTTAGTAAGTTTTTTCAGTAAGCTTATCCTGTAATATGGCTATTCTTAATAAAGCAGCAAGTCTGCAATTCATTCATCCTTATAAGTCTATGAAAAAAAAAAAAAAAAGAGCCCAGGAGCTTACGATAGACTCATTAGTTCATTAAGAGAGCCTTAGAGCTCATGATAACTCATTAGTTCATAAAAAGAGCTTTAGAGCTCATGATGAATTCATTAGTTCATAAAAAGAGCCTTAGAGCTCACGATGAATTTATTAGTTCATAAAAAGAGCCTTAGAGCTCACGATGAACTCATCAGTTTATAAAAAGAGCCTTAGAGCTCACGATCATTAGTTCATAGAAAGAGCCTTAGAGCTCGCAATAAACTCACCAATTCATAAATGGGGCCTTGAAGCTCATAGTGAACCCTTCCGTTCATAAAAAGAGCCATGGAGCTCAAGAACAGCAAAGATTACAAAAGGAAGAACTTCTCCAAGTCGTAAAGCATGTATAAGGTGCAGCAAACGTGGAGAATCAAGGTTTCAAAAACACCAAAAATTACAAAAATTCAGTCAAAGTAAAATCCCTAGCCGTCTCTCCAGCTCGGCTATCCTCTCCTTCAAATGCAGGTTCTCCTCTTTCAGCTCATCCCTCCCCTTCTCAGTCAAGGACAATATATCCATTAGTTTTTGCCTAGCAGAGGAAAACATAACTTCCCCTAGGGAAGATCCGGATATAGGAGAGGAAGAACCATCCCTCTTGTGTTTCTTGGAAGGAGCACTAGCGTCCATGCTTTCATCAGTCTCTGAAGGAGAAAGACTAGATTTGGGGAAAAAGAGAAAGTCTCATTCAACTGCAACAGCGCTAAACAAGAACAGATTATCTGGCGTTATGAGCTCAGAAAAGGACATGGGCTCAACTTGGGTCATTAGTTCCACCCTCATCAATTCAGATAGGTCCAAGTCAGGAGCACCTACATGCTAGAGAACACAATAAGTAGAAAGCATTGTAAGATTTGATCCCAAGAGCGAAACCTTCCATACCTGTGTAAGAATAGCTCTTCCAGGATCGAGGGACTTTGCACTCCTTAGTGCACACCTCGAAAGATCTCCACGAGTCGCCAGAAACAAAAAAGAAATGCTGAACCCATCCCACTGGAGGAGAAGGAAGATTTGATACTAAACGACGCAGTTTAAAGTTTCTCTACCGAAAACAAACAAAGCATGAGATTTCATCCTCCTCAAGATTGAAAAAGTAGAGGAATTCTACCACCGTAGAAAACTCGCTATTACCCCGCAAACACCAGATGAGGAAGAAGCTAATCATGGTGACCCATCCCAGGGGGGAAAGGCGAGAGGGACACAAGCCGCAATAGGCCAAGATGAACCCAATAGAGGGATAAATGGGAAGACTCAGACCCATCTCCAAAGTTGTTTCAAAGAAGCAGGTCTCCCTAGAAGGAAGGTAATTATAGGGTTCATTGTTGTTGGGAACTCGTAGAGGTAACTTCAAATCGAGGAAGAATTTCTTCCTTATCTTGTCTAAATCAGAGGATGTCATCATTGAGGGAGCAAAGTAGCGAGTATGCCACTTCCACCCAACCCCAAAGGAAGTTCTTTCTTGAAACAAAGAAGAAAAGGGGGCAGCCATTGAGAATTCAAGCAAGAAAGAGGAAAGGAGGAAAGAGAAAGTGATGAACCTTCAAGAATAAAGAAAGGATACCTAGAGGGAAGCAATAGCTTGTACTTATAGAAGTTCTTTAAAGACTCCAGATTTTTAAGGAGTTGTGAAGCACACACAATCCTAAGTTGGTGGGCTTCTAGGTTTTCAAGTTAAGAGGACATGTACTCTTTTGGTAAGTAGTTGGGGCATAAAAAACAGACATCAGCAAAACCCAGGGTTTAAATGAACAGGTCTCCAAGGAGGGGCCCAGAGCAGCAAAGAGAGGTCTAAACAAACCTTTGGACATCATGAGGTCAGCAAGCCTATAATGAGGAAGTCTGTGCACACAAACAACTACATCTAGGCATGCTCTTCCAAGTTCTCGCCTTGGCAATGGTCCATGGCAGTCCAGGAGCTCGGCACGTTGGAACCAGTTGACATAACATGGTTATCAGCTCTTCGCTTCACTAAGTTAGAATGACTAAACTCACAAATAGAGTGGAGGACCTGACCAATGACTACACGTGCACATGTCTCCTAAGGCTTGCCAAAAGCTCCCCTTACTCCAGTTTGGAGCCCATCTGCCCCAGCACAGGACCACATTTCATTTGCCCGCAATAGTACATGGAAAGGAAGAAACCTCACCCTGGGGTAAGATGAATCTTTTCTAGCAAACCTAGTCATATACTTGTTGCATGCAACACGTACAACTCCTAGTGCCTCATTGGCCGCATTCTCTTTCTCCCAACGAACTAAGTGCACACAGAAGGGAAATTCATCAACTCCCTTTTTCTCCATTCCGACATCATAAATCATAACTTTTGGATTTGGCACACCAAGGCAGCAATCTGACTTAGAATTAGTTTGGCAAATTACAGCTGCCAGAAGCGTTGCTAATAGGCGTGAGAAAGGCAATTATATTTACTTTTCAAAATCAGCTGCGTAGGTCAACAGATGGAAGCTCCTTAAGAGTAAGACCTTAGATACCTATTGTCCTGTATTTCAAGAGTTCATAAAAAGAGTCTGAGTAGGCCCAAACCACATGAAGCCAAGCCCCACTGCGCAAGCTCAGCTAGTCATGCAAAAACCAGTCCTAGCCATTTGCTTCAAAGAAGTCTGGATGACCTCTTGAAGCAAAGAGGGGAGGGTAAGAGTAGGTAAGAGTTGAGAAGAATTCTGAGGAGAATTGCATTCGATAGAATATAAAGTAGAGCAACGAAAAGAAAAACTGTAAAATTAAAAGTAGAGGCAGTGAATTTGAATTAAAAACATCAAGGTGAGTTACATTTCAGTTCAAAGTTGCTGCAATGGTAAGATAATAAACTTAGAGTTACAAAAAAAAAAATTTGCTCCATATCCTAAGTTTCTGAGAATGGAGTGAGGCAAGAGCTCTGTTGGTTAGTAGTTGGAGTCTCAACAATAGGGACAGGTGTAGTAACTGGGAGCTCAGTAGAAGAACTTGGCAAGTCAACAGATTTTAGGGGAGGTCCAACGTTGGGAACTTCCAAGGTTGGGGCCTCTGTAGTGGCTGGGAGAACTGAAGACTTAGTTGCAAGGTCAGTAGAAGAGGGGAGCCCGGCAGCGGGGACGTCTGAAGAAATAGGGGGATCACCCTCACCCTCTGCTTGAGCTACCTCTGTACCTTCATTGCTAGGAACATCAAAGTTAAAATTCAAGTCAGGGTAGGTCTCCTCAGCTTTATCTTGAAAGACAAGCCACCTAGAGGCCCACTTGGTAGCAACGTCATCTCGCAGCTTGGCGATATCCTTGTCCTTCTCAGATACAACAGTCTTTAGCCCTTCGAGCTCACTGTAGAGGACACCACTCGCCTCAGACAAGGTGACAAAATCTTTGGTTAAACTCGCAAAGGAGCTCTGAGCTGTAAAAGCCTCCTAGCTGGCCTTGGCTTAAGCGTCCGATTTGAGTTTTAACTCCTCTTGGGCTTTTCTCAAAGCTTCCTTTGCCCTTTTTTCCCCCTCCACAGCCTTAACCTTTGCAGCTTATAAGCCCTTGATGGTGGAAGCCTGCTTCCCCATTCTGTCTTGAAGATCTTGCAGCTAAGCTCACAGGTCATCATTTTGGAAAGATAACTCAGCAACCTTAACCTCGTATGCCTTCACAGCATTGGCATAATTTTCTATAGATATGACCCTGTTCATCAAGCCTTTCACATGGATGGTAGACTTGAGAAGAGAAGGGAAAATAGATAAAAGTTAGCATAAAGTTCAGAACAAAAGAGTCATAGATGGATAGTCAGGGGAGGAAGAACTTACTACAACTAGTCCATGGTAAACATAACTTATTGAATCCTTAGGGGATAGTGAGAAGGCCCTTTTGACATCAAAATTAGGAAGAATAAAGGATAGGGCCCCGACAGCATGGTTGGGGTTGTCAAGAAAATAGCCTTCACTCTTTTCTGCCTTAATATGCTCATTCTTCACAGTCTTGGAGCTCTCGGGAAGGGGCAGAGTGAATGATACAGAGTGGCGGTCGAGAGAGGTCAGAATCTGGGTGGTCATTTCCAGGGCTCTCTCTCAACCTCAGAAGTAGAAGGGGATGTCTGTCCTAGCCCAGGAATGATTGGAGCAGTAAGCAAAGTGCCCTGAGAAGAGAGGTCATGGGTATCTGGAGTAGGAGGTGTAAGTGGTGCACTCGTCTTTGCTACCTTAGCTGGAGGAATGGAGCCATCGCCAGAGCTAAGCTCTGACTTACGCTTGCCACCACTCCTGGTCTTCTTCATTTGGGAAATCTTAGCCTAGAGTTCAGTTGCAGTAGGCTCCATTGAAGACGAGCCTAGGAAACCTAAGAATAGTTAAGCCTCATCCTTTAATGAAGAAAAGGGAAAAAAGAAGCCGAAGGCAGGGAAAAGGGGTTACCTAATATATCCTCAGCTCTAATAGCAAAAAGTGGGATGGGGGCTTCAACCCTCACCTCAGGGAGGCAGAACCCATGCTCTGCAAAGACCCAAGGTTGGATGAGCTTAGAGTATTTTTCTGACTTACACTTTTCCAACTTTCGCAATACCCGCTCCTCCTCAGCACTAAGCTAGGGTCTGATACCTTAAAAACTAGAGGAAACAGGACAAAAGTTAGTAAGAGCAACAAGGCTTGGTCTTAATTTGGTTTGGGCAAAAACTTACCCAAGTTATTAGGGCAGACCAGGCCCTAGGAATGGGGAGGGTGTCAGTTGTATCCTTTGAATTAAACTCCCACTGTGTACCCCCTACATAGAAGAATTATTTCTTCCAACCCTTGTGGGAGCTCGGGAGGTCAGAAATTACCTGTTTGGACTTAGTCTGCTTGGATATGTAAAGAAAACCATTTGAGGAAGTTTGCTTAACGTTGAACAACTCCATGAGTAAAGAAACAGTTGGGACCCCGAGCTTATGGTTCTTAAAGAAGACAAGTAAACCCACAAGGACACCCCAGAAGTTGGGGAAGAGCTGGGCAAGGCAGACATTGAAGTGTTGAAGGATGCCTTTGATAAAGGGGTGCAATGGGAAGCAAAGACCGTTATCAAAAGCTGCCACAAAGAAGCAGACCTTCTTGTGGACTTGGTTGACATAATATGTGAATTTATCAAGACACCAGGGTTGGACTCCTGAGGGAAAACTAAAGCGAGCGTAGAGAACCCTCAAATGAGGAAGGGTAAGCTCGCAAGGGCCAATAAGCTCAGCATTCCTGAAGGTAGCCCCTGCGCCTGCACTAGTGACCCCCACGCCACTCGTTTTGCCTTTGCTCTTGTTAGGTCTTGCTGACATATGAGAGGAGGTTGAGGGAACTTCCTCAGTTTTTGCCTCGAACTCAACAGAGTCCACACCTGGAAAATTGTCAATTTCTACACCTAAGTCCACATCTCCTTCAGTAGACCTATCACCTAGGAGAGAAACAGAGGAAGGAGTGGCTCCGGAAGAAGCAGACATGATTGGCACAGAGAAAGGTAAATTAAAAGAACGGTAAAGATGAGAAATACTAGTCAAGCACCCCTTAATAATCCTAGGGTCAGTGCTATACCTTCCAACAATGAGAATTCGCACAGTGGAGCACCAGTCCACAAAATGGGGAAGAAGAGATAAGAAATAGTCTCGATTCCAGAAGTAAAAGAACCTAAAAATCCAGAAAAATAATGGCCACCTCGAATTTGAGGGATCCAGAGCGAGGAAAGATGAGAAAAGGGCAAAAGGGCATACCTAGTTAGGGAAGAGCAGCAGACAGAAACCTAAACCGAAATTGGAGGAGGAAAGCAATACAAATCCTCGAATCAAACCCAGAAAACTCAGTCTTGAATAGAGAATCAAAGAACCATAAGCCAGAAAGCCTAGAAATTGCAAGAAAGAGGAGACAGCGAAGAAGATGAGCAACAAAGATGATGAACAGGAAGTTTTTGTGTGATTTTTGGTAGCTGTTTGAACATTTAAAGCTTGAAAGACGTGGGCTACAATGGGCATGGGAATCGAGAAAGTCATGATTGCTGTAAACTGTCAAATAACCTCTCTCACGTGCATCTCATGTGCGGACCAAGGTCAACAAAGGGCTGGTCTAGTTCGGTGTAAAAACAGTTCAGCCCATACCCAAGCTTGCTTGGGCCAAGGACTGGGGGGCAACTGATAATACCTAAAATAAATCTCAAGCACCAGGTCAGGATAGCTCAAGAGGTTAGCTCAGACCAAGAGGTCAGACAAGATGGGTAGAGCTTAGAGGACCAAAATTGAGGATCGCTTAAGGCAAGGCAATAGCAGGAAAAAACCAATGAACAGCTAGTTAATAGCCAAGATCCCCCAAAGCATCAGGAGGCTATAATCAAGGTACCAAATCTCAGCTAACTAAGATCCTCTCCTAAAATCAAGGAGGATCCAGCGAAGAAAGGGCAAGGATCTCGACCAGGATCCCACTGAATAGGGAACAACCCTATAAATACAATGTAACACCCCCAAAGACGAAGGGAGAACCCTAGATGCAACAGTAACCATAGTATTCTTTTTATCTTCGATATAGAAAAGTAAGGAGCAAGAGCCTCCATTAAAGAAGTGGATTAGCCGAGCTCCCGAGCTGGTGAACCACTATAACTCTTCTGTGTTAATCCCCAAATCCTTTTCATTCTTGCATCACCATCACTGTGAAGCATAATATATTTTCAATCCACTGCTCATACCATTTGATTCACACCATCAGTATTCATGCTCTTGCATTGTGTCGAAGAATTTAAGCTACAAAATGGCAACAAGTGGTCTTTAAAGTTTCAGAGAAAGTTTTGTTGGGAGTTGTGTTTCAAAATACATTTTTTGTTAAAACACATTTTTCTTAAAGAACAATAAAATTATAAATAATTTTAAAATTACAGCATTTGGGTAAAAAAAGAAAATAAAAAAAAAAGATAATAGGTGAAAAAAGACAGTAGGCACATTGGTGTTAACTTCTAAATTACAATCCAACGCACCAAAAGGAGAGTGCAAACCTTAGTGTTGGTTTGGTTAGTGCTTGATGAATTTCGTTGTAGTTCCCTAACCTCTAAACATCATCCCTCAAAATGTGTATGGCTTATAGGAATGGGAGAGTGCCACTCCCCCTCGGAATGATGCAAGAGATGGGGCAACGAGATGGTGGTGGAATGAAATAAAATGAAATGTGCAAAATGTGTGTGTGTGGAATGAAATGCGTATGTGAACAAAAGTGCTCCCCAAGCGCAAGGAGTCTTTTGTGTGTCATTGTTTTACTTGGAAAAGTATTCCAAGGTCGTCTCCTCAGGGAAAGAAAGTTCAAGTGTGGTAAAGGTGATTTTGTGAAAAGGGAAAGTATAAAATCTTGTAGTTGGTTTTGGTGAGTTTTGTTCTTAATGAAAATACAATAAAAACAAGTGTTGGCTAATCCAAAAGGTTCATTCCAATGGGAATCCCAAATTAACTCGAAGCCTTCCTCGAATTGAGCTTAGATGAACGATTGATTCGTGGGAAGCTAGGGACGAGATGGAGGTGAGGATCTAAGCATAACCCGTGACTAGGCCTACGGGATATCAAAGACTCATAACCGCATCCACTCTCAACCTAATCAAACCGAACCATCGTACTTTGGGAGAGGGAATGAGAATGAGTTGAAGTAGCACACCCAAGAGGAAATCTCCCTTGGATTAGCCAACTAAAATCTAGCTACTCATGCTTAAAGGAAAAAACATTTATAATATAAAGAGACATGTAAAGGAAATGGAAATGAAAATGAGATGAAAATGAAACTTAGAACCTGTATTAATGCTAGAAAATGGTAAACTACAAAGAGAAGTTCATTTAACACTAAAATGAAAAAGTTGCAGAGAAGGCTATTGGAACCCAGCAAAGATTATGGAATGCAAGAACATTGAATTAAACTTGGTTACACTAGAATTAAAAGAGATTACAATGTAAGAAATAAAGATTACAAGACAACTACAACTTACTGCAATGAAATGGAAGAAGGAAATGCAAAAACATAAATTTTATCTCCATGGCACTATTCATCATCTTCCTCCTTGAACTACTCCTAAGCTTAGGTAGCCACCCATCATCAAAACTTGTGGAAATGCTGGATATATGGTGAAGGAAGACTTGCATTTTTGTCCATGGAGGGTCCCCCTAGCCTATGTGTAGGCATCTCATCAATAGAAGGCTGAGTTGAAGGCTTGGCAGGCTAAGAGCAATCTACCCAGCAACTCCTCTGGCGGCCCCTTCCTCTCCCATCCTCATTAATGCATTTCCTCTAAAGTCTTCCACTAGAGTATGGGAGGCATGTAAATATGTAAGGGATGCCAGGGAACAAGTGGGAGAATATATGGTGGGACCCCCAAGCAAGTGGAGCACGAGTTGTAGGCGTTCTAGGTATTTTGTGCAAAACCTTCCGAAAGGTCTTTCGGAAGGTGACTATTGGATTGAGCTGACATTTTGACACAAGATAGAGGACATTCAGATCCACAACTTTTATGTTTTGAACTTTTTCAGATTTTAAGTGGATCATGGTTAAAAATTGAAAACATAGAGGTACTGTGTCAAAATCTTGAGAAACCTATGGGCAAAACCTTCCGGAAGGTTTTCATCCAAATTACATTTTTCTTGGTTTCTTTACCTTTACAACCTCCCAATCCTCATTCAATGTGTCCATCTTTTCACCATCCATCCATACTTAGTTGCAAGGTTATAAAATCCATCATTTACGCTATAATTACCTGCAACATTAAAATTTTAACATTATTCATAACTTTAACTAATTCTAAATAATTAATATGAAAAGTTAAGTTAAAAAGCATGTAATGAGGCCATCAAATATGCAATATTTTGCACTCATCAGTTAGCCAGACATATAGACAAACAGACACCGAAGGGTTTCGTAAGTAGCAGTGTGGAGGTGGAATTTATTTTTAGAACATAATGTTAAATACTTACTTTTATCGGTTTGTTAATTGTTGTTTTGTTGCACCATAGGTACATACTCATGTAACAAAGTTATCTTCTTATATTTTCAAGGGAAGAACAGTTCCCCCCACTGACTTTTTTGAGGAATTACCAAAACATACCCTGTGACGGCAACAAAACTTTGACTTATTTATCTCATCGCCCCCTTTAATTTTGTTTAAAAACTTAATAGTGCCCCAATCCTTTTTATCTTTAGTAAGTTAGTAGTCCACTTGTTCCTTAATCTACTATAATATTTAAATATTTTATGTTAGACTAAGTAAAGTAGATGAGAAATTCCTCAATTCATATAAATTGATCAAAGACAATACATTTGCTATTTAATACACTTCCTTGCACTTTTTTTTAAATAATTATGTAGTTGTTTGATGATGTCCTTAACAACTGATGAGTAATGACAGGAATGTAAGTTACACTGAACAGTTATATGTAGCTCAGTCTGAACTCCAAGGCCTAAGGGAATAGGATTTGAGGATAAGTGGTTGATCACACTGAATGTTTATAGTGGTTCACCATATCTTGAGCTCGGCTAATCCACTATCAAGGGAGTCCCTTGCTCCTGAATATATATTGATTGTTATATAGTTTACAGAGAGTATTTTAGTGATGCTATAATGGCTTGTGTTATTTTAGAGGGCTCTACCTCTTATTTATAATCATTCCTGGATCTAACTTGATCAGGGGCGAGATCCCTCCCTTTCCCTTATAATTGTTGCCTTGATTGCGCTACAACTATAGTGGATGTTGGGGTGGTTACGAGATTTGTGCCTGTTGCACAACTGTTGCCACAAAGAAGGGTACTTGGTGGGATCCAGTTGTCCTTTGCACATCCTTCCTTAACACGTGGACACGGGGAGCTGAGATTTGAGGTCGAGGTATGTAAATAATATAGATGAGCTGAGCTCCCGACTTGAGTAGTATGACCTGAGTTGTCGAGCTCATCCTTAGGTATTTTTAAGATATCATCAATTGTCCCCGAGTCTCTAGTCAAACCGGTTGATTTGAGCAAGATTTGTGTCGTGGCTGAGATGAGTGAGGTTGTTTGGGGTCAACCTCGATTTGTGTATGATGGGACTCATGGCAAATGTGTAATCATGTTTTTCTCATTTCTTGTGCACGTCCCTTATTTCGAGGGTCAACGTACGCTTGCCTTTAAATGTTGTTGCAGACAAAAAACTACCTTATGTTTCTTCTAACTCTTTTCACATTCTGTTCTTAAGGCTTTACTTCTTCTCTTCGTCCTTTACGATCTCGTCTTCCCAAATTTGCTGGTGATCTAAGGCTTTGCTGGTGGTTCCTAAGTTCGATTTGAAGGTTCTCTGTTCCTCGGATTTGTCCTGGGTTTTTGGTTCTTACTTGTTTTTACCTAGGTGCGCTCTTTGCCCTATTCTTCTTTTCGCTCTGGATCCCTCCAACTCGAGGTGGTTGTTTAATTTTTGGACTTTTCACTTTTGTTATTTTAAAAATTGAGGTCGTTCTCTGTCCTCATTTCCTCTCTTCCTATCTTCTTAGATCTCTATTCTACTGCTAGGATTTTCCTTTTTGGTTGATGGTGTCTTAAGCCCTTGGCCCTCAAGGACTGTTTTGCTAACATTCCTTTTCCTTATACTTCTTTCCATCTCCCTTTTTCCAACCCCATCATGTATGCTTCTTCGGAAGCTATAGCGTCATTTGTTTCTCTTGCCATGGGTGAGAGATCTCCTGAGATGGAGGAGGACAACATAGGCGACATAGGTGATGAGATAGATAACATTCTCGGCGTTGATTCGATCGATGCTGCAAAAGAGGTTGAGATCCTTATTCCATCATCTCTCCCTGTTCCAAGGTCTAAGAAACTTCAAAAGGGGAATGCCAAGGTGTTTGATGCTGAGGTTTCTAGTAGTGTTGAGTAGGCAGAGGTCGCCCCTAGAGCTTTAGACCTTGTTGGTTATAGTGAGGTCACCTCTCCTTTCATGATTGTCCTTTCAGCTCGATTTGGTTTTCCTCAAGGTATGCAGTATTGGTGCCCAAATGTGGACATTCAGTATGACTCCCAGGTTCCTGAGAAGATTTACTTCTTCGTGGTTTCTTTTGAGAACAACCTTCATTTCCTTATGCACCCCTTTTTTAAAATGTTCTCTAGCTTTCTTAACTATCTCCCAATTTTTGGGGTGTTCTGGTGGGTCTTCTTTTTTTTTTTCTTCAAGAAAAACAAACTTGGTGTCTCTGTTGTACCATTGCTCATGAAGTTTTTCAATGTTAAGTGTACCCCTTTTGATGGTTTCCTGTATATTGCCAAATGGGTGAAGGCCCGACTTCTTATAACTGACCTCCCGAGTTACCATAAGGGTTGGAAGAAACTTTTCTTCTTTGTGTATGGGAAAGACTAGGAGTTCAACCCCAAAGACGTAGCTGACACACACCTTGTACCTCAGGCTCAATCTGTCCCTGATAATCTAGGTAAGTTCTGCTTTAGTAGGCTTGATCCATCCTCAGTGTTTGATTCTGCTAACCTTGTTTCTCTTATTCCTTTCGGGTATTTGACCCAACCTCAGTGCCGAGGATAGGATAGTTTTGCTGGGCTTGGAGGGTTGTGAGCCAAAAAAATATTCTAGCTTGATCAAGCATTCTGTGCTCACCAAGCTATGGTTCAGCTCTCTCTGAGGAGAGATTTAAGACTCTGATTCCCATCTCTGTTGTTGGTGCAGAAAAGCCAACTGGTAAGATTCTTCCCCCTTGATCTCTAGTTTTTCCTATTTTTTTTTGTGTGTTAGCTGACCTGTTTACTTCCACAGGTTCCAGCACAATGGCTCCAGACGTTGAGGCTGTGAAGGCTAAGATTGTCTAGATGAAGGGCAAAACTAAGCGCAAGGCTAGAGCAGGATCTGGGCTTGACCCTCCTTTAAAGATGCAAAAGACAGAGGTGCCTTTACCTTTTCTTCCTCCTCAAGTGATCCTCTCACCTCTGCCGACTTCACAAAAGGCAATTCTGACCCTCTTTTCTCAAGGGGTCTTTCCTCCATTCATTGAGGGGTCCACTGCTGGTGCGAGGGCCTCATCTTCCCCTTCTTCAATAGAGGTCACCGGAGCTCTAGAGTCCATAGCTCCTCTCCTACGAGGGTCTTCCTCTTTTCGGTCTATCGAGAAGAGTCCTCGCCTGCGAGTGTAGGGTTCTAAGGTTGAGAAGGGCAAAGGTTCACTCATTGGGGACTCAAGTCTTTCCACTGAGACCATTGCCTTAGTTATCCCTGAATCTGACATTGAGGTGGCCTCAACGATCCCTTTTTATACCTCTGCTACCACGATTTTGTATGCAACAACATCAGTAAGTCTTGGTTTCTTTGAATTTGGTTTTTACTAAGGTAATATTTGCTGACCTTAACTTAAGCTTGTGTTTTTTTTTAGCTAGCCATCCACGTAAGTGCTCTAGTGAAGAGGGTTCGTGCTCAAGAGAGCACGATTGAACAGGCTCAGAAGATGTTTGAGCTCAAGATTGCTGAGCTAAGCTTTCTTAATGCAGATCTCAAAGCTCAGGTTGAGGGGTTGACCTCTACCAACAAAGGTATGGAGGCTGAGGCTAGTAAGGCCAAGGATGAGCTCAAAGTGAAGGCAGACAGATTGCTTTAGGCTCACAAGGATGCCTTCGAGGCCTTTGAATCCTTTGAGACAATGAAAAAAGAGTATAACATATTCGCCAAGGTTAATTCTACTCTACTGAAGGAGGTTGAGGCTGAGAGGGCGGCCGCTCGAGATAAGGATGATGTGATTACTAAGCTCAAGGATGAGGTTGCTACCAACTGGGTCATTGGGTACGTTTTTTTTTCAAAATTAAGCTGTGGAGGCGTATCCAGACCTGGACTTTGAATTCAAAGTTCCTTTGGATACGGAGAAGGACAAGTCAACTGTCGAGAATAAGGTTGAGTTCTTGGCTCTTACTGATGCCCCTTCAAAGGTCCTAGTTCCTGGAGATGCTCTTGCTGACCTTGAGGTTCAAACTCCTAGAGTGACCTTGCCATCCGCCGAAGTTAAAACTCCTGCTTCTATCCTTATGGATTCTCTTCTCCCCTCAACTATTTCTTCTACGCCTGAGCCATCTGGGGCTTCTCTTCCTGTTGCTAAGCTGCCAGAAACAACCTCCGATCCTACTGCAGAGATTTAGGATTTTTGAGAAATTTTTTTTGGTTACTTTTTGCGTATTCAGAAGACCTTGTATTTTGCTTCTTTTAAGGAATGAAAATATGCTCTTGCAATTTCTTTGTACTTGCACTTTGCTTCTATTTTTCCCTTTTTTTCCCTTGCTTCGAGGAGAACTTTGTTCTTCTGGAAGTGAATCTGAATTTGGCGAAGTATGAGGTCTTCGCTTATGTCTCTTGAGCTTTATTTGTTTGTTAGGAGCTTCTTTATTGTTGGAGAACTTATTTTAGCAGTAGCAGAGATTTTTTATCCTGTTTTTGCGAGCTAAAAAGCTCTTTGAGTGCTTATGAGCTGAAGAGCTCATCGATAACTTATGAGCTGAAAAGTTCATCAAGTGTTCATGGGTTGAAGAGCTCATTGATAGCTTATGAGCTAAAGAGCTCATCAAACATTTATGAGCTGAAAAGCTCATCAATTTTTTATGAGTTGAGAAGCTCATGCCTGCTACCCGAGTTGTCTAAGTCTGACCTCAGGTCAATGTTGATGACTCTTAGATCTCTGTATGCTCTTTTGCTATCTGAGTTAATGCGAGGGCTTAGAACTTTTTCCCTTTCTTCTTTCTATAACACTCCCATATTTATGAAAAAAAAAAATTTATATTGTATGCCTTGCTTATTTCCCTACAAAACATTGATGCTTGTCAAGAGCTTTGTTTATGAGTTGTTGGGCTCATCGTTAGTTTATGAGCTGAAGAGCTCATCGTTAATTTATGAGCTATAGAGCTTGTCGTTAGTTTATGAGCTGAAGAGCTCGTCATTAATTTATGAGTTGAAACACTCATTGTTTATTTATGAGCTGAAGAGCTCATCGTTTATTTATGAACTAAGGAGTTCATCATTAATTTATGAGCTGAAAAACTCATCGTTTGTCTGTGAGCTAAGGAGCTCATCGTTAATTTATGAGTTGAGGAGCTCATCGCTAATTTATGAGCTAAAGAGTTCATAGTTAATTTATGCTAGCAGTACAACATCGACTAAGCTGAAACTTCATCATTTTATTCATGATGAACCTTTACAAGTGTACTACTGGCTATTGAAAGAATTTCTTCAAATGGTTAGCATTCCAAGAATGAGGTAAGATCTTTCCTTCCTCTATTTGCAGCTCGTAGTTTCTAGGTCTGGTTTTCTTGGAAAAGATGTATGGGCCTTTCCAGTTGGGCCCCAACTTTCTATGAGAAGGATCCTTTCCCGCAAGGAGGAGTTTTTTGAGGACTAGATCTCTGACTTTGAAACTTCTGTGCCTAACCTTTCTGTTGTAATACTGAGTTATCTTTCTTTCATAACTCATGATACGTCGCAAGACTCTGTCCCTCTTCTCATCTAAATGGTTGAGGTTGAGCAGTAAAGACTTGTAATTATGTTCGGGCTCGGAGAGTTCTGTCCTCGGGGATGGGATGCCTACCTCCACAGGAGCTACTGCCTCTATTCCGAATACCAAGGCAAATGGTGTTTCTTGAATTTCTGACATGGTTGTAGTTCTGTAAGGCCATAATACTTCTAGAACGTGTTCCACCCATCGTCCCTTTAAGGCTTCAAGCTTGGTCTTCAGAACTGCTTTTATGGTTTGGATAGTTACTTCTACCTTCCCATTTGATTAAGGATGAGCTAGTGCTGAGAAGTAATTCTTTATGCGTAGCTTGGTGTAGAAGCTTGAATTTTGGATTGTCAAACTACTTCCCATTGTTTGAGATGATTGCCTTGGATATTCCAAATCTGTAGATTATGGATTTTCAGGTGAAGTTCTAGACCCTCTGTTTTGCGATTTTTGCATGAGGCACCATTTTCATCCCATTTGGTGAAGTAGTCCACCCCAATTATAACAAATTTGCATTGTCCAGTGCTGGTTGGGAGTGGTCCAAGTATGTCTAACCCCTACTATTGAAATGGCTAGGGAATGACCACTGAGATTAGGAGCTCTGACGGGTAGCGGGGGATGTTGGCATGCAATTGGTAGGTCTTCCATCTTCTGACCAGCTCTGCTGTGTCTTTGAGTAGTGTGGGCCAGAAGTAACCTTGCCTTAGCATTTTACTTGTTAGAGCTTGAGCTCCAATGTGATTACCGCAGATTCCTTCATGGATTTCTCTTAGAATGTAGTTAGTTTCTTCCTCTCCTACGCACCTTAGAAGAGGTGCTAAAAAGCCCCATTTGTATAAGTTCCCCTAAAGGAGAGTGAACCTATATTACCTGACTCTTAGTCTCGCTGCTTCTTTGGTGTCTGCTGGTATTCCCTAATTGGATCCATCCCGGTTGGCTAGGCCATTATAGGGAACATTTTTTTCTCTTCGTGGCTGACTATTGGTTTAGGTAGGTACTCAATTGGAATTAACCTATCCAGGTTTTCTTGAGAAGAAGTGGCCAACCTTGCTAAGGTGTCTGCTCAGGAGTTTTCAGATCTGGGAACATGTACGACCTTAACCTACACAAACTTCTTTATCAGTTCTTGCACCTTTCTCAGGTACAGGATTATTCTCTCCCCTAGCTTTATAAGTCTCCACAACTTGCTTCACCATGAGCTGGGAGTTGTTGTAGATCACGAGTTGTTTTACTTCCATGGAATGTGCCAAGTTGGGCCCGGCAATGACAACTTTGTATTTATGCCCTCATTGTTTGAAGCCTTGAAATCGAATTTGAGGGCGTATTCGACATCTATTCCATCAAGAGAGGTCAAGATCAACCCTGAGCTACTGCCTTGGGCATTTGGTAGCTCCATCTATTAAAAGCTTCCATATAGGGAGGTCGGGTACTAGCTGGGTTGCCTCTCTATATGCTTCTGTGGCTGTAGTGAATTCTATGATGAAATTTCTAGAACTTGTCCTTTGATTACGGTTCTGAGCTTGTATCTGATATCAAACTCATTGGGCTCTATGGCCCATTTGACCAGCCTTCTTGAAGATTACGATTTCTGCAACACCTGCTTCATTGGCTGGTCTATTGGGACCTCAATGGTGTGAGCTTGGAAGTATGGCTTGAGCCTTCTTGCTGTCGTAACTAGAGCTAGGACTAGTTTCTTCATCTTTGGATATCTCTCATCTACCCCCCTCAGAGCTCTGTTCCAGTAGTAAACTAGTTGTTGAGCTCTGTCTTGCTCTCTGACCAATACTGCACTGGTTGAGAAATCCAAAACAGCGAGGTATAGGATGAGTACTTCTCCCTTTAAAGGACTCACCAGAACTGGGGCTAACTCAGATAATCTTTCCGGGCTTTGAATGCTTCCTCGCAGTAGGCATCCCACTACAACGCCTTTTTTAAGGTTTGAAAGAAGGGCTTACACTTGTTGCTTGATTTGGAGACAAAGCGACTTAGGGACGCTATCCTCCTTATTAAGCATTGGACCTCCCTTGTGTTTAAAGGTGGTTGCATGTCTATCACTGATTTGACCTTTTCTGGGTTTGCCTTAATTCCCCTTCTATTGACTATGAAACCCAAGAACTTCCCAATAGAGACCTCAAAGGCACATTTGGCTGAGTTGAGCTTCATCTAGTATTCTTTGAGGACATGGAAAGATTCTTCAAGGTGCCCAATGTGAAGCTCAGCTTTCAGTGACTTCACCAACAGGTCATTGATATACACCTCCATTAATGTTCCGATTTATTTTTGGACTATTCGGTTTACCAAATGTTGGTAAGTAGCTCCATCGTTCTTTAGTCCAAACGGCATGACTTGGTAGCAGTATGTTCCCTGCTCAATTATGAATGAGGTCTTCTCCTGTCACTAAAGTCCATTCTGATCTGGTTATACCCAGAAAAAGCATCTATAAAGCTGAGGAGCTCATGCCCAGCTATGAAATCCACAATCAGGTCAATCTGAGGTAAGGAGAAGTTGTCCTTGAGGCAAGCTCGGTTTAGGTCGGTGAAGTCGATGTAGAGGCACTACTTGCCGTTGGACTTCCTAACGAGGACCACGTTGGCTAGCCAGGTCCGATAGTCCATCTCTTTGATGGCTTTGGCGTGAAGAAGTTTGCTGATCTTCTTATTGATCACTTTTTGGCTTTTTGGGGCAAAACTCCTTCTTTTCTATTTGATGGGCTTGAAGGTCAGATTCACGCTGAGCTTATGCGTGATGATTGAGGGGTCAATTCCCTACATATCCTCTTGTTCCAGGAAACCACCTCCATATTCCTTTTAAGGAATTGAATAAGGAGGTCTTTAACTTCCCTATTTAGCTTAGATCTCACATATATTAGGTGTTTTGGCTCGTCGTCAAGTTGAATACCCTCCAGCTCTTCTAAGGGTATTGGTTTGGTTTCCAGATCGTCTCTCATATTGAGCTTGTCCAGCTGGATATTCTTGACCTCTTTCTTTTTCATGGACCCGTATAGCATTCTCATGTTACACGTTGGTCTCCTCAGACCACTCCGATGCCATTTTCCCTAAAGAATTTCATGATGAGGTGGTAGGTAGAAGGAATGGCCCTTATGGCATTGAGGGAAAGTCTTCCTAGTAGAACGTTGTATGCTAAGAGAGCATCGACCACTAGGAACCTCACAGTGGTGGTAGACTAGCAAGGTGGGTACCCAATGGTGAGCACAAGTTGGATTGATCCTAGGGGTAGCAAATTTTTGCCCGAGAATCCTAGAAGGTGAGCCCTTACTAGCTCAAGGTTTTCTCTGTCTATATCCATCTTTGTCGAAGGTAGATGGGAAGATGACGTCGGCAGAGCTCCCATTGTCAACTAGAACTCGATGGATGGTTTTGTTGGCGATGATGAATCTTACCACCAAAGGGTAGTCATGGGGATGTTGGCAACCTTCTAGGTCTGCATTAGGGAAAATGATGTTCATGCTCAGCTAATGTGTCTTGGTCACAGCCTGTACTTCCAGCACCTCCTCAGTTCTGATCTTGCGTTTGTGAGCTTTCCTAATTAAGCTTGACTCTCCACCTCCAGCGAATCCTCCGGATATCACTCTAATTTCTCCCAAAGGTTGTTAATGTTGTGCAGAAGCCTATTGTTGAGGTGTTGGAGGTGGATGAGCTCGATTCTGATGATCTAGCGCTACAAAATGGCATAATTGTCCCCTTTGGATTAAGAACTCGATTTTCTTCTTAAGTTGGATGCAATCATCTGTCAGGTGGCCATGGTTCTATGGTACTTGCAGTATTTTGTTGCATCCATTTTTGCGGGATCTGCCTTCATTTAAGGTGGCCACCTCAGGAACTTCTCGTTCTGTACCTCATAAAAGACCTAGGACATTATGGTTGTGAGGAAAGTGAACGGCCGAGGTGCAAACCTTGGTTGTAACTCCTGCGGTAGGGGACCTAAGTGGTCTCTGACGTCTCTCCTTCTTTTCAAAGGGCGGTCTATATCTCTTCGTGGAGATCTATCTCTACTTTTCTCTTTTCTAGGTCTTCGGTCCTTCTTCTTTTCTTTTTCCTTGTGCGTGGACGAGCTCCCTACCTTAGAAATGAGCACTTCCTCGTCCTTGATGTACTTTTCTGCCTTGACAATGATTTCTACCATACTGGCTTGTGAGTTTTTGGAGATGGAGAACATTAGGTCCTTTGACTGGACTCCCAACCCAACAATGAAGGCAGTGATGGTGATGAATTTCTAATCAGGGACGTCTACTTTCAGAGTCTCTGAATTAAATTTCTGAACATAGCTTCGTAGGTTCTCATTGGGCCCTTGTTTCACATTCAATAGGTGGTAGTTTGGCTTCTGATAAGTCCGAGCTCCTATGAAGTGCTAAACAAATGAGACGAAGAGCTCTCTGAAAAACGAGATGGATGCCGGAGTCAGCCTGTTGAACCATGCTAAGGTTGAACCTTTTAGAGTGATGGCGAAGGCTCGACATCGCACTGGGTCTTAGTACCCATGCAACTCCATTTGATTTTTATAAGTGTTAAGGTGATCCATGGGATCTTTCATCTCATCTAAGGCCTCCATCTGGGGCATCCTGAATTTTTGCCGAAGTGGAAAGTGCAGCACTTGTGCGATAAATAGAGACTTAGTATGTTGGACTAAGGCATCCATGGTCACTAGAGCTTTGCCTTTTCACAGCCTCCTTTATGTGGCTAAGCTCCTGTTGGATGTCTCTGAAGTGTTACTCCCAATATTGTTATTTCCCTTCCTGCTAATATAAGGGAAATTCATTCTTATTATTTTCTCTATTTTGACTTTGTAACTCCTCATTGTCCTCATTCCTATGAACTCGACGATGGGCATTGCCCACTGTTTGACTGCGCTCATCTACTTCGATGACGTCTCTCGGAGGGTTGTTGTTCCCTTTGAGGGGGATCGCCTTGGGCTGGTTGCGCCCTTTGGGGATGCTGGAGGAGGTCGAGTAATTCCTCGTTCTGCTAGAGGGAACGCTGATTGGCTAGGCAGAAGACCCCTAGTTCGTTGTCAAGTATGGGATCCACCATAGGGGGGATTGACTTCATGAGTAGGCAAGAAATCACGAGGTTTTTCTTGCTGTCTTCCAGTGGTAGTTTCTTGTTGGTTCTGTAATCGAGGAGAATTCATTTGGCTTTTACTCATGTTGCGTGTAGAAACCATCAATTACTGAAGAGAATCAGTATATTTTTGACAGGAACAGTCGTTCCCACAGATGGGGCCAACTAATGATGTCCTTAACAACTGATGAGCGATGATAGGAATGTAAGTCGCACTAAACAGTTGTATGTAGCTCAGTCTGAACTCCAAGACCAGATGGAATAGGATTTGAGGATAAGTGGCTAATCACACTAAGTGTTTATAGTGGTTCATTAGTTCGGGAGCTCGGCTAATCCACTCTCAAAGGAATCTCTTGCTCCTGAATATATATATTGATTGTTATATAGTATACAGAGAGTATTTTAATAATGCTACAGTGGCTTGTGTTATTTTTGAGGGCTCTGTCTCTTATTTATAGTTATTCCTGGGTCTAGCTAGATCAGGGGCGAGATCCCTGCCTTTCCCTTGTAACGATTGCCTTGATTGCGCTATAGCTGTAGTGGATGTTGGGGTGGTTACGAGATTTGTGCCTGCTGCGCAATTGTCGCCACAAAGAAGGGTACTTGGTGGGATCCAGCTGTCCTTTACATAGCCTTTCTCGACACGTAGACACAAGGAGCTAAGGTCTGAGGTCGAGGTCTATAAATAATATAGATGAGCTGAACTCCTGATTTGAGTGGTATGACCTAAGTTGCCAATCTCATCTTTAGGTATTTTTTAGGTATTATCATTGTCCCTAATTCATTTTTCGTAAATTAGTGACTCGAAACGTAGTAACAAATGAATAGACAAAACAAATGATAATGCTAACACTTGGAATAAACGTAAGTGAAAAGGGATATTCAAATTAAGAGTAGAGCCCCGTATATATATCCAAAAATAATACAGAGTGACTTAAACATCCTTGTAGTTTAGGCAAATATAAAAATCTTAGTAAGGGTAAAAAAGGGAAAAGAAATCCTAATAAACCTATACTATCTATACTCCAACACTCCCCCTCAAGCTAGGCGCAAAAATATCAACTAAGACAAGCTTGACAACAGAGTCCCGAAGAATAGACAGAGTGACATGTTTGGTAAAAACATCCGCAACTTGATCACTGGTCCCCACAAATGATGGAGTAACAAGACCACTGCTGACCTTCTCTCGAAGAAAGTGAACATCGATCTCTATATGCTTCGTTCTCTTATGTAGTACAGAGTCAGAAGTGAGCTGAATAGCAGATTGATTATCACAATATAATGTGGATGGAGAGGTCACTGAAAAACCCAACTCGTCAAGAATCGATCGTAGCCAGATAATCTCACATGTGCCAAGTGCCAAGTGCCAATGCCCAATACTCTGCCTCTGCGGACGAGCGGGAGACAACTGCCTGCTTCTTGCTCTTCCAAGAGATAAAATGAGTCCCTCGAAAAGCACAGAAACCCGTAGTAGATCGACCATCACATGTTCCCCCATAATCTGAATCTGAATCTGAATAACAGGCTAGAGAACCGGTCTGAGATCCTGATGCATAAAACAACCCAAGTCCAGGACAAGACTTGAGGTACCGAAGAATATGATAAACTGCATCAAGATGAGGCTGACATGGCCTATGCATGAACTGACTAACTCGGCTGACTGCGAATGAAATGTCCGGCCTAGTATTGGCTAAGTAGATAAGTCTACCTACCAATCTTTGATAAACTGTCGGATCTTTCAACTCCTCACCTTCAGCAGTAAGCTTCAGGTTTGAAATCATTGGTGATAATGCCGGTTTGCACCCCAACATCCCAGTGTCTGAAAGAAGATCCAAAACATACTTTCTCTGAAAAAGAACAATACCTCTGCTTCTACGGGCAACCTCAATCCCAAGAAAGTATCGCAGAAATCCAAGATCCTTCACATCGAAGGCCTTCCCAAGGTCTATCTTGACCTGCGCAGTCCCAGAAACATCATCACCAGTAATAATAATATCATCAACATATACCAGAAGGATGACACACCGTCCAGAAGTATTCCGTCGAATAAAGCAGGTATGATCAAAATGACACCTGGTGAACCCCAATCGTATGACTACATCACTGAAGCGAGAGAACCAGGCTCGTGGCGACTGTTTCAGTCCATAAAGAGACTTACGCAGTCGACATACCTTTCCAGCATACTCCCCCTCACCACGAAAGCCCGGTGGTGCATCCATATAAATAATCTCGTCCAGATCATCGTGAAGAAATGCATTCTTCACATCTAATTGATGAAGAGGCAGTCGGTGGATTTGGTTTCAGTCGGTGGATGGACAGTCACGCATGGGGTTGGTGGACAGGTAGTGGGTTGCTGGTTTCGCTGGTTTTGGTTCTGGTTTTGATTTCAGTCGGTGGAGACAGGCTGGTTAGTTGGTTTGTGGTTGCTGGTTTTACTGTGTAGGCAATCGGTGCTTTATGGAGGCAGTCGGTGCAGTGGGTGAGACAAGTGGGTTTGCGGCTAGGGGCTGGAAGGCAGTGGGTTGCTAGGTTTGCTTGAAGGCAGTTTGCCGGTGAGACAATCTCGGTGGAG
Organism: Ilex paraguariensis; assembly: GCA_963454935.2. Taxonomy (NCBI): domain Eukaryota; kingdom Viridiplantae; phylum Streptophyta; class Magnoliopsida; order Aquifoliales; family Aquifoliaceae; genus Ilex; species Ilex paraguariensis. Next base: position 210,100 of record CAUOFW020000547.1, read on the forward strand.
GCTAGGTTAGGGAGAAGGTTAGGGTTTGAGGTAGGGTTAGTGTATGACTCTGATACCAACTTGGAATAAACGTAAGTGAAAAGAGATACTCAAATTAAGAGTAGAGCCCCGTATATATATCCAAAAATAATACAGAGTGACTTAAACATCCTTGTAGTTTAGGCAAATATAAAAATCTTAGTAAGAGTTAAAAAGGGAAAAGAAATCCTAATAAACCTAGACTATCTATACTCCAACACTAACCTAAAAGTGTTTATACCTTTTTAAAAATATTAATTTCTCAATAAGAATAAAAGCAATTATTTTGAAATATCTTTTAGAATTGATCAATTATATATGATTATTAAGGTTTGAAATAATATCGGTGTGTTTCACTTTAATATTTGACTGAGTTGAAATGTGTAGTAAAAATATTATCATTTTCGTTTGTTCATATTGAATTAATTTTTATTTTAATTTTCATTATGTAATTAAGTTTTTGATCTTAACATTTTTCTCATAATTGAACTAAGAATTTTTTTTTTTTGTGAGTGAAATATGCACCTAATTTAGTCATTATTAATGGAGATGCGGAATTTTTTTTTAATACAAACTGATTATATTTTTTATTTATGATTTTGCCTCCAATAGGATAAAATCTTCGCCCCACCTTTTTTATTCTATTATTTTCATTATCAATGATTAAAAACAGTGCACATTAGGATCTATAACTTGATAGACAAAATAGTGCACATTAAGATCCACAACTTGAGAGTCATTTTTCGGTATAATAGTGAAAAGTTAATTCTACAATAGTTGAACACTTACAAATTTTTTGTTCTTTTCTAAAGAAGGTTTTTCATCCATTTTCTCAATGAGATTTTTAGTTATCATCTTCCTTCTTCATTATGTTACTAGGGATAATTCGTGTGTGAATGTACGGTGTAACATGAACGAATTTGAGAGGAATATTGGTGGTCATGAAATGAGTCTATTTGAGACCGTTGAATAAACTTATTGAAGTCTATAAGAGAAAGAAAGTAATATTATGTTAGGGTAGTAATGTCATTTGACACTTTCTATTACATTTTGTTAAAGACAAAAACTGACAAGGGTGACAATAATATTTTTAAAATTATAAGGGTGCCTTTGTAATTAGGACATTTTTCAAGGGGTGTCAATAAAATTTACCCTTATCTTCGTGAATGTGTGGCCAATATGGCCATGCTGCTTTTCCATCCGCTTTTAAACTTCCAAAAGACCTTAAAAGTCAAGTTTGTGCCAGAGTTCATCAAAGCCCAAGGAAGGATTGTCTGGCCTTCGGTGTTGTTCTTCCTCAGTACTTCAGAGAAGAAAGAGAGAGGTATGTTAGAAAATCCATCTTCACCTTGTTTATTACATGATCTTAGGATCATAGAATACATGAACCATTCTTAATCACTGATCTCTTGTTACTATCTCTATGTCTATACATTTCCATTGTATATCAAAATCTTTTTTTTTTTTCTGGGGTGAGTGTTGATTTGATGTTATGTTTAGGGGATAGTAGAAATATTTTAATAAAAAAATTAACTAGATCTACAATGACAGTTTCGCACCAAAAGGGCAGTCTTATGTAATTGCTATGATGGTTAAACATGATATTGACTGGTTGCTTATCTTTCTGTAGTTTTCAGATATTGTTTCATCATAACTTTCTCATCAGACATGGCTGGAGAAGCTTTGATTTCTTCCATTCTTAGTAAGCTTGTAGATTTCACGTTGCAGCCAATTGCACGTCAGTTCGGCTATCTTATTCATCACAAGAAGAACATTGGCGAACTTAAAAAAAAAGTTGAAGAATTAGAGAGCCTGAGAAAAAGGGTACAGGATTCCATTGATGTGGCAACAAGGAATGGAGAGGTAATTCGAGATGATGTAAAGCTTTGGACAGCAAAAGTCGATGAATTTTTGCTGGCAGCAACAAAGTTCTTGGAAAACGATGTCAATATGAACAAGAGATGCGTCAGTTGGTGGTGTCCCAGTTTGATCATTCTGTACCGACTAGGTAAAGAAGCTAAAAAGAGGACACCGGAGGTCACAAATCTACAACAAAACGGCATGTTCAATACTATATCCAACCCTGCACCTCTCTCAGGGATATTGTCCATGTCCTCTGGAAGTTTTGTTGCCTTTGGAACAAGAAAAAGTGATATGATGAAGGTCATGGGGGCATTGAATGAAGCCAACGTCCACCTAATAGCGATACATGGCATGGGGGGTGTGGGTAAGACCACATTAGTCAAGGAAATTGGCAAAAAAGCCAAAGAAGAAAAACTTTTTGATGAAGTTGTAATGGCCGTGGTATCTCAGAACATAGACATAATGAAAATGCAAGACCAAATAGCAGACATGTTGGGTCTGCAATTTACCCAGCGAAGTGTTCCTGGAAGAGCAAGTCAGTTACGCGATAGACTGAGAAATGTGAATAAGAAGTTGATAATCTTGGACGACGTCTGGGATGGATTTAATGTGGAGGACATAGGCATTCCATTTGGCAATGATGATCATAAAGTTTGCAAAGTTCTTATCACAACCCGACGCAGGGAAGTATGCAATTCCCCTGCCATGGGAATGGGAAACCAATTAGAAAAAATCATTACTCTTAATGTCTTATCTGTAGAAGAATCTTGGGACTTGTTTAAGATGAATGCTGGTGAGGCTGTTGACTCCCCAAGATTGACCATGGTGGCAAAGGATGTTGCCAACGAATGTCGAGGTTTGCCTATAGCACTTGTTACGGTTGGAAGGGCAATGAGAGGGAAAGTTGATTCTGAAGAATGGAAAGAGGCAGTTCTAGAACTTAGAATATCAGCACCAGCAAACATTGATGGTGTTGACGAAAACGTGTTCAAAAGTCTCAAGCTGAGCTATAATTACCTACGAAATGAAGAAGTCAAGTCTTGCTTCTTGCTTTGTTCTCTATTTCCTGAGGATGACAATATATGGATAGAAGATTTGGTACGTTATGGAATAGGATTGCGGATATTTAAGGATGTTGATAACGTGCAAGAAGCTAGACGCAGGGCAAAAGTCGTGGTCAATAGGCTCATAGATTCGTGTTTGTTATTACAAGGCCATAAAGAGGAGTTTGTCAAATTGCATGATGTTGTGCGCGATGTTGCCATATGGATTGGATCTGAAAAGTATTTTGTAAGAGCTGGTCAAAATTTGAAGGAGTGGCCAAATGTTGAAAGACATTACACTGGCATTTCACTGATGTGGAATGACATTGATAGCCTCCCCCCTGTCTGGAAGAGCCCAAACCTCCAGATGTTGCTTTTGCAAAAGAATCTCCAATTACTTTGGCCAACTGAATTCTTTAGTGGGTTGGAAGCACTTAAAGTGTTGGATCTAAGTCATACTAGAGTTAATCTTTCTAAGGTTCTTGGCATTAATCACCTAGCAGGTCTACGGACATTGGTCCTAGACGATATGACCGTGCTTGTGGACACTAAATTTCTTGGACATATGAAGACTCTTGAAGTTCTTAGCCTAAAAAATTCTGTTTTGCCTAGTCCACCATTGGAACTTAGGGAATTGAGCAAGCTGAGGTTACTGGATATGAGTGCTACTCGGCACAATTCACTCATTCCAGCGGATGTGATGTTAGGTCTATCCCGATTGGAAGAGTTGTATATGTTTAACACCTTCATCAATGAGGAACCTAAACCTGCAGTTGAAGTAGCTGTAGTAAACTCTTTCCCTCACCTATCTGCCCTAGAGATTTCAATAACGGATTCTAGAATTTTGCCCCAGGACTTCATATTCCCTGATGTGAAAAATTTCAGAATTAAAATGGGTAATGGTGGTGGATTTGGCAACACAGAATGTTTGGGGCTCTTTGATTTGGACGCAAATATGCCTTGGTGGAAAAGGAGCTTGAAGAACCTATTGAAGAGAAGTTACCTGAACTCAGATAATATAATAAACATGAAGAACATTTTTCCATATTTTTTCTTTGATGGAGATGTTTTGAACCTCGCAGAGTTTCTAGTGGTTCATAAATGCAGAGAGTTTGAGTACTTGATCAATAGAGATGAGGAAATGGCGACAGCAATTCCATTACATGAGGAGCGACATCTGCTGCAACTACTCCCTAACCTTGAACAACTGGAACTTTCTTATTTGGATACCTTAAAAGGGATATGTCATGGTGCAATACCTTCCAGCTGGGAGATCATGCCCAAACTGAAAGTCTTGAATGTTTGGTATTGTCCTCAAATGTCTGGTTTTCATTTCAATTTGCTTCAAAGGCTACAATTTCTTGAAGAACTTGTGTTATTGGGTTGTTCTGCGTTACAGCATGTGTTTGAGGGCCAAAGTGATGATGGGCATGTTGCCGTGGATGAAGGAAATGAGCCGAGTCTGCGTGAGATATGTCTAATAGGCTTGCCTAGTTTGAATCAAATATGCAACTGCCGGGGTCGAATCGTACACCTCCACAATCTGAGACATCTCGACATTAGAAAATGTAGGAGGTTGAAAAATCTCTTCCAATCTTCCGTTGCCCAAACTCTTCAGAAACTGGAGATACTGAAGGTATATGAATGTGAAGAAATAGAGGAAATTGTTGCAGCAGAGAGCGAAGAGCAGAAAGTGGCGGAGAAGATTGTATTTCCTTGTCTCAAAATTCTAAAACTCAGAGATCTTACCAACCTCAAATGTTTCTGCATGGGAGGCATTCATTTTGAATGGCCGTCATTGGACAGATTATATGTTGAAAGGTGTGCAATATTGGTACGTACCCCCCCTCCCCCTTCTCTCTCTCTCTCTCTGTGTAGGAGGTTTCAATTCTATTTTTTCTTTTGGCTTATAGGAATATTATTCAAAGGAAAATGTTATTTGGACCTAATTTGGGGACTTAATCTAAGGACCTAATTCAATAGAACCATTGGATTGGTTGTGAGCTCCATCTAATATTACAATTTACAACTAATCTAATGGTTGCATTGATGCTATATCATTTGGTCCCCAAATTAAATTCTCAAATAAGGTCCCTGCATTGCTTTTATTCAAAATCACGAGTATTTCTTTTTCAATTATATTAATTTAGACTTCAAAAATTGACCTAATTGACACTTAATGATGTATCAAGTGATAGAATTCAAATGAAAGAAGTCAAATAATTATATTAATAACAATTTTATTAGATCATGCCACTACCACATGTCATCACATGAATGCCACATCAATGAGTTTGCAGCGTAAGTGGACATATCTTTTGGTAATATCACTTGAGGTTTGTAAGGTGTAGTTGTTGATTTGCAGATATTTTATTTGGATGTTTCGTTGTGTCGTCAAATGTCAAGTCTTGGTTTTCATATCAATTTGCTTCAAAGGCTACAATTTCTTGAAAAACTTGAGTTATTGGATTCTTCTACTTTACAGCATGTGTTTGAGGGCCAAAGTGGTGATGGGCTTCTTGTCTTGGATGAAGGAAATGAGCTGAGTCTGCGTGAGATATCGCTAATAGACTTGCCTAGTTTGAATCAAATATGCAACTGCCCGGGTCGAATCGTACACCTCCACAACCTGAGACATCTCGACATTATAAAATGTAGGAGGTTGAAAAATCTCTTCCAATCTTCCGTTGCCCAAACTCTTCAGAAACTGGAGATACTGAAGGTATATGATTGTGAAGAAATAGAGGAAATTATTGCAGTAGAGAGCGAAGAGCAGAAAGTAGCGGAGAAGATTGTATTTCCTTGTCTCAAAATTCTAGAACTCAGAGATCTTACCAACCTCAAATGTTTCTGCATGGGAGGCATTCATTTTGAATGGCCGTCATTGAACAGATTATATGTTAGAAGGTGTCCAAATATGAAGACTTTTGTTGCAGCTGCTGCTACTAATAGGACTCAAAGCAATCCAAAACTGAAGAAAATTATTGTGGATGGTAATGTGAGTGTGGCAGAAGAGGGAGAGTCAGTAGACTTGAATATAGTTATTCAAAGAGCAATGCTATATGGACTTAAAAAATAGATTTAAAAATTAAACTTGATAATTTCAACCATTGATTTCACTGTAGGTCTCAGTATTTATTGGGACCCACTACTTATTCAATTGTTGAGATTATCAAATCTAATTTTTTAAGTCTATGTAGCATTCCTTTTACAAAACCACGTCAAATTACAGGTACGGATCTTCTCCCCCCCCCCTTCTCTCTCTCTCTCTCTGTTTAGGAGGTTTCAATTCCATTTTTTCTTTTTGGCTTATAGGAATATTATTCAAAACCAAGAGTATTTAATTTTTAATTATATTAATTTGGACTTAAAAAATTGCCCTAATTTAGTGACTCAATAGTTGTTTGTATGGTTTAGTTGTTGATTTGTATATTGTTAATTTCGATCAAGTTTAATCCTACACCATCAAAGATAATGGGATTTGATGAATTTGATGGTGAATAATTGAATTGATCGAATTGAAAGAATTTTAAATTGAGAGGATCCAAACCCCTAGTGATCCTACTTATGGGACAACACTTTTTTCTTGTCTTTTCTTTAAACTATTTCTTATAGTACTTGATTTAATGGTGCAGTAATTCCAGCACTAGATGAAGGTTGTGCTATACTCAACTTTGTGGTTCATTATTGAGGTTGCTATTACGAATAATCTCCCTACAAGCTAAACACATGAAGAGGGGTGTCATGCAAAGATTGTCTGCTTGCGATTTTTCTGTTTTTTCTTCTTCTTTTTCTCCTCCTCTTCGTCCTTTGGACAAGAGGAAGTAGTATCGGCTTGTAAAATTTGTTCGTACAATTAACTTGATGTGTACTTGTTCTATAAATATTTTATAAGGACTGAATGTCCAGGTGTTGCTTGTGATTGATTTCCTTTATCCTACAAGTCTGACTGATCAGTTCTGTGAATGGTGCCTTAGTCTTCTTCTTGGAATACTTTTCTATAATCAGAAAAATGGGGAACGCCGACATTTAATTAGTGGCAATTGGGTCTAATGACACTACTCCCAAAGTTTAAAATAAGGGATTAAATTTTTGAACAATGTTACATGGATTTAAAAAATAGACATAAAAATTAGATTTGATAATTATAATTATTAATTTAATTGTAGGTCTCAATTTATTGAGATCTACTACTTATTTAATGATTGAAATTATCAACTATAATTTTTAAATTTATAAAGCATTACACTAAATTTTATACAGACTAGTCGTAAATTCCATTGTTTAAAATCAACTTATCAATGCCTGACAACTCAGCTGATTCTGTCTTCCACCTCTCTTGATGTGGTCTACTTCTACGCATCCCTTACAGTCACCCACCTTCGGCACACCACACCACACCACACTACACTGCATTCAATGAAACAAAGATCATATTGTATTTGCCTGGGTGCATGACAGAATTGTTGATTCAAAATTTTAGTTGTTTCTGGGTGCTTTGTTCAACCGTCAATGGTGGGCTTGGTACAAAAATAGAGTTTCTTCTAAGTGTGAGTTTCTTCGAAGTTGTTTTTGGTTGCTCTGTCCCAGCGTTTACCTTTCTCGACATCGGAATAGTTGGTGGTAAACCAAAATGCCATTAATTCTATTTTTCGGTGTTTATAAAGGCTTTTGCTAACGTTTATAAACTTCGGTGATTTCAAATTTTTTTGTAGTGACCAATTTTTTTTAACTAATTAAAATATGACACATAAAATCCTTATTTCATTTTATTATTTTTACTATCGATGATTACAAACAACCTAAAATGAGAACAACAATTTGAAAATTATTCTGTAGTATCATAAATCAAACAATTAATGCTGGTCTTGTATTCTTTTCTTATGGAGCTTTTTCATTCCCACGTTTCTCTTTTGTGATGTTATGTCACGTAGCCTTCAAGATTATGTCACATTTTGTTGTTTCATAATATGTAATTGGCTTCGCACTAATGGAAGTACTATTCCAATTACGTGTCATTTTTATCTGTCAGTTAAAGAAAATAAGAGGGAATAAAGGAAAATGTCCTACATGTGATTGTGCAGCTTCCCTTTTGTTGGGTAATGTACATTTGATTGCAAATTATTTGTCCTTGTTAAGGCCGCTTTTAAAACATTAGCACTATATAATTAAAAATTATACAGTTTTTCATAACTCTTATAATTGATTGAAATTAAGTGTGTTCTACAGTTTATTTTTTTCATCTCCTAAAGTTAAGTTTTTTGGAAAATGTTTTCAAAATAAAGACAAAAAATTATATCTAGAAAATATTCAAAGATTGGTTGAAACATGACAAAATATCATAAAATACTTCAAAACATATCAAAACACTTTTAGACACCTCAAAATATTCAATCGTTGAGTCATTTCAGTTTTTATAGAAATTGAAATGTTACAATCTTTCAGTGGAAACAAGAAAAGTTTGATTGTTCATTTGAATGTTACTTAGATCCATAAATCTAGCAAAAATAACTTAAATTGTTCCTTTTTATATTTGACATGTTTTGCATAGAGGTATATGCATCTAAATGAAATTTGTAGATATGGTAATGCTCCTACTTTAACAGATTTTGCATATCAATGAGTGCTTTCCATCCATCATTGTAAATTCTTGACTTAAAGTATCGTTAATGGCTTCTCTCTTGTTACTATGTCCATAATTCAATGTTATTTAATGTCTTCATGAGCTAAGTGGAAGTGTGCATTTGGATGGTTTAAAATAAAAGGCAAAATTTATTTTATCCCTTTTATATGGTTTAGATCTTAATGCACATCACCCATCTCCCATGTAATAATATCCACATAACTCGTATAGTTTGTGAACTAAAACGCACTGTTAAATATCGTTAACGATAAAATTAATTGATAGTTGATCTGTGGTCGTGTAATTTGTTGAAGGAATGAAAAAGGCAAAGAGCGTACCACTTTCTATCCAAATATATTTGTTTACATGGCAATTATTGCATTAAAATGGGAATTAATTTCACAATAGGATTAGTTTGGAATTATTTCTAAAATGAGCAAAAACCCTAAACTTTTCATAACATTAGAAGTTTAATACATAGAATCAGTTGATAATCACCTTTCTAAAATATTAGAGGTTGTATTCAACTCATACACTTATGATAAAATATCAAAAGCTATCGAAATTTATTAAATCTTACATTTTTTGAGAGTCTGTAGCGCAGTACTCATTCATATATACTTCACCTCTTATTTAAGTTCAACAAAAAAAAAAACGAGTGTCTCAGTTCAATAAATGATGCTATTTGATAATTTGATATAATGTTTGTAATTTTCTTTGGTAATTTCTGTGAAAAAGTTTTAGAGTTAAGAACTAATGCCATTTTTAACACAATCCGAACCCAACATAAAATTAGTAGGTTGGTATACACTAATTTTAAATAAGAACTCGAAAATAATATGACCTGATGAGCCCAAATCTAACTGGGTTAGACCCAATTAATTAAGCCCAAAATAGTTACAAGGCAAGTCAAGTCTAGTTTGTGGATGCGGCCTAGTCCAAGATTCAAGAGACCTAAGAAGCCAACACATGTGAGGAGTAATTACCGGGATAACTACTGCTCGAAGATCAAGATCATCTTTAAGTGTACCTATCTTTAGCTGTACCTATCCTCTCCGAATGACTAGTGACCTATCCCTCACGTTATCGCTTCAACCAAGGTTATGTGCTTATAAATTATAAACTTTCTTCACATGAGAGAGACGTCTCTCTATCTCTACACACTCTCTACACGGTTATCTCTCTCAGCTCTAAGCTTACCATTTCTCTCTCTCTCTCTTACTCCTACTTTATTAAAAAAGTTCTTCGGTCACTGTTGCCGCCTTCGGAGTGAAATATGTCACCTTAACTGAGCCACTATAAATCTGTATGTTAACCTAATCTTTGTCTCATTTATTAATTACTTTATTGATTGCTTCTTTAATTATTGAGCATAATCATACACTCGACTTGTATGTTGTCTTAGTGAGTAGTAGATTAGGCTTTGGTGAACCCTGAGCGGTTCCCCATGGTTTTTCCTGAGAAAGATTTTTACATCAATAAATCACTTGTGTTATTTGTTGTTTATTGTATACACTTGTGATTGGTTACACACACATGCACAATGTGCTTCTTAAAATGATTGTTTGAAATCTATTCAACCATAGTTTTGTAAATTGAGGTTGGGTTTTGGGATCGCTGTGAAATTAATTGTGAGTGAATTAATTCAAAATTAATTAATCAATCTTCATGATTAAATCGGTTTGTGGTGACTAAAAAGGTTCTCACATTAATTTCTTATCTTTGTGTCACGAGGTAATTATGGTAGTTTAGGTTTTTATTGGTAATTAATTGGGTTAAAATTAAAAAACCTATTCACCCCTTTAAGTAAAGTGTCTATAGCTCCAGGTGTATAATCGTGAGGGAAGATAACGCTAGAAGGTGTGGACTCTGATATAGCTATGAAGAACCACTTCAATGCAAATGTACCTTCTCCCTCTATTTATTTTTGGTTCCGTTCTTAACAAAAGTAGAATTTCATGATACGAGAGTCATAAAATCCAATATAAGAAAAGAATATCCAATTTACCATATTTTTCTAAACCTCTAGTATTTTATTGTTACGGTAAAAATTCAATTTCTAACCATGAAATAGAGACTACTTCTGAACAGGTGATGGATGAATTCTACTTCCCGCAAATTGTCGAAGTAAAGTCCACTTCTAAGTTGGATTATTTGGAACTGTGGCATATAGAGGAAGAATTAAGGGAAATGCTACCTAAATTGGAGTCCTTGTAAATACCATTGTTTTGTAAAGATCAAGAATGCGTCTACAAGATAAGTGGACAAAATGTGGTACGTTTCTATTTCATATTGTGTACATAATGAGCTAATTGTAAGGTTTTATGGGCTTGACATAGAATTGAATAAGATAAGTAGGCCTGTAATAGGCCTATATAGGTGTAGAAATTTGATTGTGTTTTTGTTTGATTTAGGAAGACAAAAACCAAATTGCCAATAATTACTAACATTGTCATTGCATCATTGTTTAATCACATTTGAATTGAAGCTGCAGATGGTCATTACTAGAAGAAGGCTGACCCATACGTCAAAAGTTGTTGCTATCTCCCTATGCACTAAAGAAATGAAGAGCGGATCAAATCATACAAGGGACTACTTGATGCTTTCGATAATCGGATTTCTAAGTAAATAGTTTGGTTTTATGTAGCCAACAGCATCACTTTGGCATTCTTGTGACAAATTTATTGTTAAATGTATGTTGATTTGGAACGAACGATCTAGTTTGATACCATATTCAAAGTTGCTATAAAATAAAGTTAAAATTATAGTTCAATCAGTATGAATCAAGTTACAATATTTAAAGGTTAAATTATCACTAAAAACTACAAGGATTGATCCTAAATTTCAAAGATTGGTTTGAAACGATTTCAGTTGTCATAATCTCTCAAAATTGAGCCCACCCATATGTTTTATGCTGTACAAACTTCAAGAACACTTAGAACAGTTTATCCTTATCTAAGATCTGATTTATTTAACGTGATGTATAAAGTTTCAATGAGAATCCATCAAACATTCTCTCCTCTCAGCCTCTAAATCACAATTAGGCCTGCCTAAGGAGTTTGCACTATTTCACTCAACATGTGTATTGATGCCATACTCATTACAATATAGTGGATTATACTATGCTATACTCAACATGTGCACTTCTGATAGCAAGGATCTAACTGCTATATCGTAGGAGGTATCATAATGAAAATTATAATTGATTGAGTCAGTAGGATTAACCGAGTAACTACCTTCCAATAGTATAGCGTGCGAAATTTCAAACATTGTTCATGAAAGACTAACAGACACCTAATATTTTCAGACCATTGAATTAATAATTCACTTTATTACCTACTTTTACTCATAGTAAATCTAGTGGTTAAAATATATTAGGTCTCTAAATTAATTAGGTCCTAATGCAGTTAAGGGTTTATTCTGTAGTAGTAATATTAAAAATTGCTTTTTAAATTATAATTTTTTTAAACCATTAAAACAAGACACTTGGTATGTCGTCTGTTTTGTTTTTCATCTTTTTCTCATGGAGCTTTTTAGTTCTCATGCCTTCCTTTTTCATTATGTTGTGTCACAATAATACTATCGTACATTCTATTTTTTGGTATCATATCGAAAATTTAAAGGACATCGCAAAATTTGTAATTTCACTACAAAGAGTATCACAAAAGATGGTAACATCACCCAAAAAATGGTAACACCACCCTAAATCTAGTTAATTCTTTCTCAAAATGTGATAACTTCACTTGTTTTATTATGCCAAAAACAGTAGTAATATCAACCCAAAAAATGGTAACACCACCCTAAATCTTGGTAAGTCCTTCTCAAAATGTGATAACTTCACTTTAAAAGGTTATAATTGTGCCAAAACAGTAGTAATATCAACCCAAAATGTAATTCTTATTTTATTATTGCTATACTTTCCATTACATTTTGTTAAAGACAAAAACTGACAAGGGCTGACAATAATATTTTAAAAATTATAAGGGTGTCTCTGTAATTAGGAAATTTGTCCAGGGGTGTCAATAAAATTTACCCTCACCTTTACTTTAATGAGGTTTTCATGGTATGTGGCCAATGTTGGCCATGCTGCTTTCCATCCGATTTAAAACTTCCAAAAGACCTTAAAAGTCAAGTTTTTGCCAAAGTTCATCAAGTCCATGGACGGACTGTTTTGCCTTCGGTGTTGATCTTCCTCGGTACTTTTGAGAAGAAAGAGAGAGGTATGTTAGAAAATCTATCTTCACCTTGTTTATTACATGATCTTAGTATCATAGAAGAGTAATGTTATATGAACTTAAAAAGTAGATTTAAAAATCAGACTTGATAATCTCAACTATTGATTTTACTGTGGATCCCAGCATTTATTGATACCCTTTACCTATTCAATGGTTGAGATTATCAAATCTAATTTTTAAGTCTACTTTTTAAATCTATGTAGCATTTACTCTAGAAAAGAATACATGAACCATTCTTAATCACTGCTCTCTTGTTACCATCCATGTCTATAATTCAGTGGTATTTAGTGTTTGTCGTACCTAAAGGAAGAGTGGATATGGATGGTGATTGTGTAGGAGCTAATTGACTCTAAACTAAATGACCAATATAGTTATCTCTATGTCTATAAATTTCGATTATATGTAGAATTATTATTATTTTTTTTTTCTGGGGTGAGTGTTGATTTGCATAAAAATTATGGATGTATAATTAGTTATTCATGTATTCCAACTTTCATTGGACTAACTAATTACGAGAGTAATCCCAATAGACAAAAAAAAATCCAATTGTTCGATAAAGAAGGACATTACGGTAATGCTTGGATTAAAAAAATAAATTGTGGCTCTAATTTTATCACGGTTAGTGGGCATGCGATTAGCTTAAGAAATGATAAAGGCCAACGCTACTGCACATAACTCACCTGGAATATTAATTGGGTATATAGAAACTTTGATAAAAATAAATTAAAAAAAAGATATGTACTAGTTTCTAACATCGTTGTTGCTACTAAAAAAACAAAGGTTTCTTTTACTAACTCAGTAGTCCGTGGTATGTGTTTGTTTTTCACTTATAAGAACCAACTCTGCTGATATGAACCCGTAAAATTCATTAACTACTCATAAGGTGTAAAGTTTTTTTTCGCTATATTTAAGGTGTAAACTTATAGTAATCTAAAATGCACATTATGTTAAAAAGTGTATAATAATTCCAGAATACGAGGTCCTAATCCATCAATTTAAGGTAGAATTGTTGACTGGGCCATATTAGTTCACAACTATTATGGCACATATGTTTCCCAACAGTTATTTTAACAGCATGCTGGCATACATAATTTCTGTACAACAAAAAAAATAAATACCTTTATCTTTACAAGGATTGTTTTGCACCAAGTGTGAAATCTTATGATAATAAAAAAAATTAACTAAGTCTTTTTTTTTTTTTTGTTAAAACTAAGTCTACAAGGACTCTTTCGTATCAAGTGTGAAATCTTATGGTATTGCTATGATGGTTAAACATGATATTGACCGGTTGCTTTTCTTTCTGCACTTTACAGCTATTGTTTCATCATAACTTTCTCATTAGAAATGGCTGGAGAAGCTGTGATTTCTTCCATTCTTAGTAAGCTTGTAGATTTCACGTTGCAGCGAACATCACGTCAGTTTGGCTATCTTATTCATCACAAGAAGAAAATTGCCGAACTTAAAAACCAAGTTGAAGAAATAGAGAGCCTGAGAAAAGGGGTGCAGGATTCCATTGATGTGGCAACAAGGAATGGAGAGGTAATTCGAGATGATGTAAAGCTTTGGACAGCAAAAGTCGATGAATTTTTGCTGGCAGCGACGAAGTTCTTGGAAAACAATGTCAATATGAACAAGAGATGCTTCAATGGGTGGTGTCCCAATTTGATCACTCTGTACCGACTAGGTAAAGAAGCTAAAAAGAGAACACTGGAGGTCACAAAGCTACAACAAAATGGCAAGTTCAATACTATATCCAACCGTGCACCTCCCTCAGGGATATTGTCCATGTCCTCTGGAAGTTTTGTGACCTTTGAAACAAGAAAAATTGATATGATGAAGGTCATGAGGGCATTGAATGAAGCCAACGTCCACCTAATAGCGATACATGGCATGGGGGGTGTCGGTAAGACCACATTAGTCAAGGAAATTGGCAAAAAAGCTAAAGAAGATAAGCTTTTTGATGAAGTTGCAATGGCCGTGGTATCTCATAATATAGACGTAATGAAAATACAAGACCAAATAGCATACATGTTGGGTCTGCAATTTACCCAGCAAAGTGTTATTGGAAGAGTAGGACAGTTACACGATAGACTGAGAAATGTGAATAAGAAGTGGATAATCTTGGACGACGTCTGGGTTGGATTTAATGTGGCAGACATAGGCATTCCATTTGGCAATGATGATCATAAAGTTTGCAAAGTTCTGATCACAACACGACGCAGGGAAGTATGCAATTCCCCTGCCATGGGAATGGGAAACCAAGTAGCAACAATCATTCCTCTTAATGTCTTATCTGAAGAAGAATCTTGGGACTTGTTTAAGATGAATGCTGGTGAGGCTGTTGACTCCCCAAGATTGACCGTGGTGGCAAAGAATGTTGCCAACGAATGTCGAGGTTTGCCCATAGCACTTGTTACAGTTGGAAGGGCAATGAGAGACAAAGTTGAGGTTGAAGAATGGAAAGAGGCAGTTCTAGAACTTAGAAAATCAGCACCAGCAAACATTGAAGGTGTTGATGACAATGTGTTCAAAAGTCTCAAGCTGAGCTATAATTACCTACGAAATGAAGAAGTCAAGTCTTGCTTCTTGCTTTGTTCTCTATTTCCTGAGGATGACAATATATGGATAGAAGATTTGGTACGTTATGGAATAGGATTGCGGATATTTAAGGATGTTGATAACGTGCAAGAAGCTAAACTCAGGACAAAATTCATGGTCAATAGGCTCATAGATTCTTGTTTGTTATTGCACGGTGATATAGAGGAGTGCGTCAAATTGCATGATGCTGTGCGGGATGTTGCCATATGGATCGGATCAGGAAAGTATTTCGTAAGAGCTGGTCGAAATTTGGAGTGGCCAAATGTTGAAAGTTTGGGACATTACACTGGCATTTCACTGATGTGGAATGACATTGATAGCCTCCCCCCTGTCTGGAAGAGCCTAAACCTCCAGATTTTGCTTTTGCAAAAGAATCGCCAATTACTTTGCTCAACTGAATTCTTTAGTGGGTTGGAAGCACTTAAAGTGTTGGATCTAAGCTATACTAGAGGTAATCTATCTAAGGTTCTTGGCATTAATCACCTAGCAGGTCTACAGACATTGATCCTAGACGGTACGATTGTGCCCGTGGACACTAAATTTCTTGGACATATGAAGACTATTGAAGTTCTTAACCTTAAAAATTCTGTTTTGCCTAGTCCACCATTGGAGCTTCGGGAATTGAGCAAGCTGAGGTTACTGGATATGAGTTATACTTGGCACAGTTCACTCATTCCGGCTGAGGTGATGTTAGGTCTATCCCGATTGGAAGAGTTGTATCTGTTTAACACCTTCATCAATGAGGTACCTGAACCTGCAGTTGAAGTAGCTGTAGTAAACTCTTTGTCTCACCTATCTGCCCTAGAGATTTCAATAATGGATACTGAAATTTTGCCCCAGGACTTCATATTCCCTGATGTGGAAAATTTTAGAATTGAAATGGGTAATAATGGACTAAACATTACCCAAAAAATAATGGTTTGTGGCTCTCTGGTTTGGACGCAAATATGGCTTGGTGGAAAAGGAGCGTGAAGAACCTGTTGAAGAGAACAAGTTACCTGAAATCATCTGATATAAGTAACATGAAGAACATTTTTCCATACTTATTCTTTGATGGAGATGTTTTGAACCTCGCAGAGGTTCTAGTGGTTTGGAACTGCAGAGAGTTTGAGTGCTTGATCAATAGAGATGAGGAAATGGAGATAGCAATTCCATTACATGAGGAGGAGCGGAATCTGCTGCAATTGTTACCTAACCTTGAAGAATTGATACTTTTTGATTTGGATACCTTAAAAGGGATATGTCATGGTGCAATACCTTCCAGCTGGGAGATCATGACCAAACTAAAAGTCTTGGCTGTTTTGTCTTGTCCTCAAATGTCAAGTCTTGGTTTTCATATCAATTTGCTTCAAAGGCTACAATTTCTTGAAAGACTTGTGTTAAATAATTGTTATGCGTTACAGCTTGTGTTTGACGGCCAAAGTGGTGATGCACATGTTGCCGTGGATGAAGGAAATGAGCTGAGTCTGAATGACATATCTCTATCAAACTTGCCTAGTTTGAATCAAATATGCAACTGCCCGGGTCGAATCGTACACCTCCACAACCTGAGACGCCTCGAGATTGAAAAATGTAGGAGGTTGAAAAATCTCTTCCAATCTTCAGTTGCCCAAACTCTTCAGAAACTGGAGATACTGAAAGTATATGACTGTAAAGGAATAGAGGAAATTGTTGTAGCAGAGGGTGATAAGCAGAAAGTCGCGGAGAAGATTCTATTTCCTAGTCTCAAAATTCTGGAACTCACAGATCTTACCAACCTCAAATGTTTCTGCATGGGAGGCTTTCATTTTGAATGGCCGTCATTGGAAAGCTTATATGTTGAAGAGTGTCCAAATACGAAGACTTTTGTTGCAACTGCTGCTACTAATCGGACTCAAAGCAATCCAAAACTGAAGAATATTATTGTGGATGATTATGAGAGTTTGGTAGAAGAGGGAGAGTCGGTAGACTTGAACATAGTTATCCAAAACCACGTCAAAGCAGTGGTACGTACACCCTCCCCCTCTCTCTCTCTCTCTCTCTCTCTGTCTGTTTAGGAGGTTTCAATTCTATTTTTTTCTTTGACTTATAGGAATACTATTCAAAATCATGAGTATTTTTTTTCAATTATATTAATTTTATTTATTGACCTAACACATGATTAACAGTAGGTCTCAGCATTAATTTGAATCCACTAACAATTCAATAACTGTGAAACATTAGTTCAGTAATTAAAATCAACAAAATTATTTGCAAATAATATTTTCAATGGTAATATATATAGTTTGTATAAGTATGTTTAAATTCTACTTTTTCCTTGAGATGATAGGAATACCATTGACTCCGACTCCGACTCCAATTTAAAGGAAATAGCATTCATCGAGGCTTTAAAATTGGTACCTGGTTTCAATTTTATGCGTCTTCACCACGTAGCTGCAAAGATCAACGATGGCGATGGGTTTGCAAGGTAAGTGCAAATATCTTATGGTGATATCACTTACGGCTTTAATATCTTTGTTAGTTTCAAACATTTCAATTTTCCGTCTATATAATAAGGGAGTTAGAAATTTAAAATTTGAATATTCTCTACTATACCAAATCTATATTTACCAAGCCCATTTATGATAAGATAAACCCAACTAAGGTTATCTATCATAGCCTGTATATTACCAAGATTATTTCTATTGATGAATGGGGTTCTCACCCTTCTTTACTCAGAGAACTTCCCTATCATAGTAGACAGTTTAATTACTATGACTACATTGAGTCATGGTCCAAAATATTACTCTACCAGAATGAAGATTTGTCCCATTCCTGGTCCTTAATTTCCATAAAGATTTCAAAAGCCATATTCCTGCATGGTTTGCACAGTGGTGGCATCTACATGGCCCCATTGATGAAATCTTTCCAGCTGATCTTAAAGATCAGATTAATATCTTTTACTCCCTTTACCGTCCTAGTAAACAGGAGTCTCCATTACCTTTATTACTAATATTTTTATGCAGGTACAAAGTCCCGTGGATACTCAAATGGCATTGGGAAATTGTTGGATTCAACTTAACCCGACAATTCTATGCCAAATGGTGGCCCAGATTTCAGCATAGCGACACTATCGCAATGGTGAAACGAGACTTCCCAGTAAGGGTCCCAACTCCAGTAGTAGTTTCAGGCCCCTTACCACCAGCAACTCCGATAAAGGAACTGCCCGCTCATTCAAGTCAG